>CM040634.1:6404438-7004438 GCA_022818045.1 Neotoxoptera formosana
AGAAAAAAAATTCAAAAAAGCCCGATTTTTCCATAACTCATATCATAAAGAACACATCAAATTTTTAAATATGATGAATATCAATATTGGTCATTTAATTGATTTTTTCTCAAAAATTTCTGCTTTTAAGCTGTTTTTGAGGTCCATGAAAAAGTTAAAAATTGAATTTAAGAATGTTCTATTTACCCGATTTGTACGTAGTTCATATCATTAAAATTACAGCAAATTTTTAAATATGAAGAATATCAATATTGGTCATTTAATTGATTTTTTCACAAAAATTTCTGATTTTATGCTGTTTTTGAGGTACATGTAAAATAACTAAGAATTTAATAATTAAGAATCTACTCGTTCAAATGTTGTATTAAGTACCTACATTAATATTTTCAAAAAAAAATAATTCTCTAAAAAATTTAAAATAAAAGAGAAGGGGTTTACTTTGGAAAACAAAAGTTTGTATCGCCACAGAGCACTCTTCAAGCAGAAAAAAAAAGTCCAAGAATTTTAAAAAATGGTCTTTGAGTATAATATATTTAAAAATTCCAAAAGTCAGAATTTGAATAAATTCATTATTAAAGCTAAACATGGGGATTGGAATCTCAAATGCCCCATGGTTTGTTCAAAACGATGCACAGCACTCAGACTTTTAATTACCAACTATCAAAAAAAAAAAACATCAAGGAACAATCGGTAAGCTTCATCAGTGAATTATACAAAAAGCAAGTGGTCCACAGCATTTTAGGCTGAATACCCATGCAAACAGTTGCAGACTCCGACGTGGTCGTCTTCAGGACGTCTTAAATCACTAATAACTTACTATTAACTATTATTTTATGTATATTTATTTTGTATAGTTGTCAAATTGTTTCGTAATGTAAAAAATTGTTATTCTTCAGTACATTTTAAATCCATATAGTTCTTACGTATTACATTTGTGATCTGATTTACAATATGTCAAAAAATGTGATTCTACATACCTAAGTTTAGATGATAAATGGTCAAGAAAACTTAAAAAAAAAAAGAATGCTCGGCGAATCTCCCATCTGTATAGTTACATAGTAATATACAGACAGACCTTATATACAATAATAATTTAAAGGTAGTAACGCCATTTTGTACACGGTTTACGGTTTTCTACAACGACGATATTATGTCGGACTGACGGTCGTACAATAATATATCCTCGAAGTATTAATTATTTTCGGTCACGTGTGCGCGTTTCAAATTATCAAACTTTTTTTTCCACTCGGCTGTATAATTTAATAATATTAGGTAGGTATCTGCGTACGCATAATATATTATATTATACACACCAATACTTTAGTTTTATTATTACTCTCGCAGGTTACTTTATTATTACGTATAATACCTACCAGCTACTCCATTGTGCGTTTCGAACCACCTGTCTTACCCGGTTGGTCGGCCGTGAAGTTCCGGTCCCCGGGGGTGCTGGCTTTGATGTCGATGTGCGACGACGACGAGTCACAGCCGACGAAAACTGCAGTCTCGTCCGACCCTCGGCCTACAATAATTTTCGAATATTAACGAAAATGGATCGCCCAACCGATAAATTATATAATATTTTAAACAATCTTTCCAATTATGATTTATGAGCGGCCCGTAAATTAATTTTTTTTTTAATTTCCACCGACCGAAAATCGTTTATGTAAATAGTATAGTACGGCGACCGGACGTAATTTTAATACTCAAAATATTTACTGATCATTGAACAACCCATTCGAACACGCCTAGCCGAATGTTATTATTCTTTATCGGTTTTTTTTTTTTATAACATAATATTTTATACCACGTTTTAATATCGAATCAGTATACGTAAACAATGGATTGTACATAATTTAGTGAAACCAAAAATATTCACTTTTAGCTTTATGACGAATAATTATTTTAGAATAATATTATGCTGTACCGTAGTCCTGCTGCAGTTGTAAACCGTCGATTTAATACTTACAATATAGGTATAGAGTACATTAATTTTATTCGTATAAAATTAAATAACGATTATTTTTAATAATTTCATTTTAAATTTCATTTTTTTGATCATAATCCACATCACACGCGTAGTTATTGTGTAATATAATCGCTTCTAAATAAAATTTTGATTAAAATATTAACGTATAGATATTATAATAATATGTCAATTTGAATTTTATATATATACCTATATATATATTTTTTTAATTAATGAATATTGAGATTTGGTGCCATACTGTCACATTATAATATTTTATGATAAATTAGATTCACTGAAATATCATTATTCATTAAGTATGACAGAATTCTTGCGAAAAAAGTTTTAATTATAAAATATACTATTATTAATAGATTTCAACGAAACCGATAATAATAATTACGTTGAATTATGTTTTGTTTCAGATCACGCTGCATAACAAACCAATTCACATCATATATTATAATGTTCAGGCTTACGTCAGACTCGCGAGGTCGATCGTATTTTCATAATTTTTTTTAAACGTTTTAATACCACCAAATAAAATATTACCTACGTATAAATTCTACCGCTGACTATAGGCGACTCGTCGATTCACTTTTCGCGCTTTTGCAAAATATAAACGCGTGTGTATACATGAAAATAATGAAATTCTTCGTTTCCATTTCCCATAACCCCATATGGCCCATAAAACCGTTTTGGGCAAGACAGTTATTTTTCCGCGCCTTCTCTATAATATAATGTATATAATATTATATTATACCTACCGCGACGTGCCGGGCGGCGGCAAACGCGCATTACTACAATGCACTTGTGTTTAAATTTACTGCAAAGCGCATCCGATCTTTCGGAGACCGGAACTCAGAACTTCTGCTGGCCGCAGGAAACCCCACGACCGTCCTCGTCCTCGTCCTTCTCGACCACATCCTTCTGTACGACCTTAACTGCAGCATATAGTTCACGTAATATCCTGCTCTGCTTGTACGCACACACGCTCGCACTCGGCACACTCAATATAATATATATTTTATACTCGATTCGCGACAATATTATTACGTCTCGTTATCTGACCGGCTTAGCGAAGCGAGCGAAGGTCTTATTTAGTTTTTATGTTACCTTATTTTATAGCCGCGACTGCAGACACGATCGCAAAATAGCTTGCAAATATCATGATATAAAAATAATATAATAATACTCCATAACGACGCCACCGCCGTCGCCGTATACCTCCGCTAACCACCGCCGATGTCAGGTGTCCAATATTGAAGTTTAATTAAACCGTATACGCGTATAACAGTGCGCGCAAGGTCATATCATTATTATTATCCGAGGCATTGATTTATGTCGCGAAGGTTTATTAGCAGCTGGTAATAATTTAGTGTCGCCGAGAAACTTTTAATTCGTTTTCAAGAGGCAAAAGTCGCCTTAATGAACGCAGTCTCGAATTCCCCCAAAGAAATTTAAAACTTTTTGATCGATCTTTGTTCGGTAAATTATTATTCGCCTCTTCCTCGCCGTCCCGTCGCGGCAACAACCCGGCCGTCCTCCGCCCCACCCCCTCCGCCGCAACTAACCGCACTGTATCGCAATCGGCCGAGGTTTTTTTTCCTCCGCCACGAAACGTGCAGCATGCCGAAAAGTAAATGTCTTATCTTTTTTTTTTTGTTTCATTTCCAAAAAACGTCCCATAACTCTTTATCAGCAACCCTTTTTGTCTTCGGTAGGCATGCCGTTTCCCCTACGACAATATTTATAGCGTCCCCCGCACCGCCACCACACTATATATATACATGTATAATATACCGTACACACACATATATATATACACACACCTATTTCGTATCCGATCTTGTTCCATTTCCGAACTTTAATAATGAATCCACAGAATATAAATTCGTCTCCGGCGTGGTTAGATACTGTTTAAAGTTCAGAAAGTCGGCACATTGAAATCGAAAGTGCTGCGGAACTATAATACAATATAATATATAAAACAACGTCAACCGTATCTGTGACAATAATATCGTCGAACGTTGAACGATTTGCAATACAAAAAGAATATGATTTATGCGCGATTCACTACTTCGATTTCATTTATATTGAATATATTTTTAATATTATTATAAAATATAATAGAGTACTGTGAATAATAATATTAATAATATGTTTAACGCTGATAAAGTAAACGAACAAACTATTAAAAGCTATATATATTAGCCACATAATCCGCTTAAATAAAGTTTACAATACCAATTTTCAGTTATTAAATGTATATTTTTTTTATAACAGTTTTCGGCTACTAAATACATGTATCATAGGAAAAAACATGTTAAATGAATTATTATTGTTTTTTAATTGTCTAGTAAAACCCGGGATTAATATCAACAAAACGTTTACAAGTAAAATCGAAATGAAGAGATGTGCTCTTACATAATAATATTGTTGATGCTAAGATGATGTTCTGAAATTCTTAATCTCTTTAGGTTTATCTGAAGAAGTCTAATTTATTAAAAAACAACCGTAACTATATTATATTCCGTCCGTGATTAATTCGATTCTAGTAGATAGATGAAATAAAAATTCGTTTCAGTAACACAACAATTATTATTAAACAATGTTCCGACTGTTGCGATGCTTAAATGCAACACGGACATTCTATAATATTGTTATTATTTATTTGTGTGGTGTGCAGCAGCACGAGGAACAGAGGAGACCGTGCAGTCTTTAAACGCATGTGTTTATTATTTTATTATTATTATTATTTTTTTTTTTTTGTTACTCTCGCACACCGGCGACACCCTACGGGGATGTGGAAATTAATGTACGTAGTCTAAATAAATTAGCATTTTCGACAAAGTAGTTTTGTACAATTTATAAAACAAAATACGTGTTTGTTATCTCCCGTCGGATCGCACTATACACACTATATGCGCCTTATTAAATCAATGCAAGGTGTCGGGAACGGTTGTTGCTCCACCAAAATGCAGTAAATGACAATTTATATTGACCGTCACCGCAGGTAGGTAGGTACGTACTATTAAAGTTATCGTTCCGGTGAATTATTGTTACATATCGAACATTAATAACAGCTCGCCGCGGCTCGGTAATGATAACTGGATATATTTTTTTTTTGTTTTCAAAGATTCTTATTTTATTAAACCGTTTCGGTATTGGCCCGTGTTGAGCTGCTGCCGCTGCTGTTCATACGGAAACCGGCATGCAGCCTCTCGGGATTCGACTTCTAATCATTAATGCTCACTCTTATCAAGGGCCATAAAACACTGATAAGAGAAATTGGTATAGATCGGTCTCCAGAGACAAACCCCAAAACAATCAACTGTGCGATTAGAGAACATTTCACTCCTACAAACTATATGTAGGTATACCTACTTATATATGAAGCTTATTATAAATTCTCTTTGAATAATGCAAATTACAATATTATCGTTGCAATACTACTTCGCTGAAAATGACATCAGATGTAGGTATATAATCATATAATACAACAACTACAACGGCGTACAGCCCCACGACATATTATTGGGAGTTACCCGTGGTTTTTTCATATTTTTCATACTCAAAGTACGTAGTACGTACCTATACCGATGATGAATGTTTGGCGAATCGACGAGGTTAAAGTAAATTAAAATTTAACCGTCGTTTCAGCTAGCGATTAATATTTAAATCAACGGAAAATTTTTAAAATATTTTTAAAAATATCATCGTACATATTCATATTAAGCATTCAATATTTACATGACCTATCAATTTTTTTTTTAATTTATCCATTGGTTACAGAACGCAGATATTTAAAATATTTTTTGTTACGAAAAATTGTTAAAAAAATATATTTATTTAAATGAAACAGTATGCAGTAACGCAACGCATACCCCTACCTAATTTCACCGTTGAATTTATATTTTAAATTAATTTCGTGTGGATGTAAAAACAATACATGCAACTAACTTCATTTTTTTAATGATACATTTGATGCATCATATTATTTTTTCTATGAAATAATTCTATAATAATATTTGTCTTCTTTTACCCTAAGCCATATCAATTAACATTTTAAGTCTAATCGACTATAAAGGCATAGAAATGCAATTTACAATGTTATATGTAAAAATAAAAGGTAGGTTTAATAAAAAATACAAACTATAATATTGTTAATTATTGTTTGTGAGGTATTATTATAAGACTGGTTAAATATTAATATTTGAATAAAATATCTATATTTATGCATTATAAATATTGGTAGTTTATTTTTGATTTGAAATTATGTGCTGTTTATTATTATTATTATTATTCATAGCTTGTAGCTTGCGGTAACATTATATCTCGACAACACTTAATATAAGTGTGATGTCACCAAAATATTTAAATGGGCATATTTTTTTTAAAAGGCTTTTTCAAAAGGTACAGACTCTTGCGTAATAAACGTTAAACCCGTATATAGAACACCAGTCATCCATCTGTTTTTGTGCTAGAATTTGTATTTAAATTGGTCTACAACGATATGCTAATCTTGTCAGTCGGTAGTTTTTATTTTTTAAATATAATATTAACTCGTACACGTATGTATATTTATTATTTATATATATATATATATATATATGAACTAAACACAACGTTGCCAAATATTTTAATATCTAAATCAAAGCCCTCCGGACAAGCCGCACACACGTCTTAATAAACATCATTGGTACTTTTTAACAGACATTTAATTTAAGAGCGTAAAAATACGTTATGACTTTTTCGTAAATAAAAACAGATTTTAATTTGCAATTATTGTTGCATACGATTTAAAGTCGTAATAACTGAGATTCCGAGACCTTTAGGCGGATGTATATATTATTATAGGTACAATAAATATATATTATATAGATTGACGGCTATGCGACTATACGTATATATAATATATTGTTATATACTCGAGATTTCGGTTTGTTCAGAATTAGAGCCCAAAAAAACGTCAAACCATACGCAAACGGATTTTAATTATTCATTTTTTTTCTCTCTCGAAGATCATCGGTGTAATAAAATGCAAGGTAATAATAATATTTCCGAGTAAAAAATACGTACCGTCGTCGTAGCATATAATACTATACCTACCTACATTATCTACGACTGTACCCATACCTAAACATTTGGCTGGAAGTATCAAGCAATAACGGGCTATATTTTTAGCCGGTACGTGTTAATTGTTAACGCCTCCGCTAATTCGCGTCTATATTATATTATATTATGATTGTACCCATACGATATACAGAAAATATTATATATATATATATATATATAGTAACACGTCACTATATAATAACTGCAAAATTATTATTATTATATTATTACGTCGCAGTCATATATCGATGTTTCGAATGAACAACCACTCCTAGAATATACTGCTAGGGAACTATAAATATATGGACAATAATAATATAATATCGTCATGACCGCCGCAGTATTATTTCGTAGCTGTAAGGTGAGTACGTTTTATACGTGTACAGTAAAAACCGTTTATAACGACGTTCGAGGGACCAGTGAAAATCGGTCATAACAGCCGTAATCGTTATAAGCGAAATGATAAAAAAAAAATCTATCGGATAATTTTTTTTTGTTTTTTTGAAACTACTGTTTTATTTATTTTCAAGCTTTCCGTATATTATATGTTAGAAACGTTAAAGTGATCTATGCCTAATTAAATTATATAGCCATGTGTCTGGAAATTTCCCCCCACTTTTTGTAAACGAAAATTGTAATTTGGTTTTTCTTAAATCGTGAATAATAATTGCTTTCGTTTGCTCATTTCGCTTCAATTCAAGTATGTATATTCGACACGAAAACACACAGTTTACATCATAGAACACGAGGTTATAATCACACTAATATTTGAGTAGAATCGAACACACGAACTTTACTGACGTTGAAGTTATCAATCAACGATAAAGTTATCACTATTTTTTGCCATATTACCTTCGATAATTATTAATAATGTAATACAGTCACTATAGAAGGAATATTTTTCTAAAATAACCAAAAATACCGGCGCGCCACATCCACGCGCATAGTTATTATATCAGTGGCTAATGCAGGAGGGGGATTTTGGGGGTTTAAACCCCCTCCGAAATATCAGGAACAATAAATAAACTATCTGACCTGACTAATAAAAACAATAAAAAAAAAAAAAAACCCGAAATGTTTTCCTGCGTTTGCCCCTGTATTATATATTATAGACGTCATAAATAACCGTTACAATAATTAGTGAGTTTTACATTACAAGGGAGTTCTGCCAGGACCGAGCAGGACCTACAGTTTAAGGTCATTAAACACGGTTCGTCACTATATAACAGCTTTAACCGTTGTCATTATAGACGGTTTCTACTGTATATATATATGTATATATATTCATAGGAATTATAGGTATCTGCAAACTAAACGATTGCAGCCCCGAGTATATCTCCCGTATTTTGACATCGCAATATTGATATATCTTTAATTATAATGTATATTTGGTGGACAGTCGGTGCTGGACGTCTCGTAGATTCAACTAGGCTATCGTAGATACATCTATATATATATTATATTATATACTGTTATTACAGTTTCAGACGCTGAAACTGGGTATATGGTGTCATCCCAGATAATATACCTACGCTTTATAGTTAGCGAGGCGCTCGTCAAACTGTATAAAACTTTTATTGTATGCTGCAAACAACAGATTATCTTGCTTTGAGTTGGAAACATTTCCGATGGCAGCTATGCCCGATAGACAACAAACACCGTTCAAACGCATTATTCAATTGAAATATTCAACCAAACAATGTCGACGTCATATTATATTCGTACTGAATCGTCATTTTATAATTTACTAGTGCTGCTTGTCTCAGTCGCTGACACTAAATACCAAAGTCGGAGACGATTTCGTTAAAATTATATAGGACCTCCCTGTTGGTGTCACACAGTCACACGTCTACGGTTAGTCAAACGTTTGAAAAAGTGATAAGGATTGATGTTTGGTGACAAGGGCGTCCGGAATATTGGAAGCACTGATTTCGTGGCCAGACGTTTTGGCAAAATCATTTCAAAGACGGGAAAGTTTTTGAAAGTCGAAATCGAGTGTCTACCTATCTGTCATGTCCCGTGTTAATCAGTAGGTATCAGTTAAACTGGCTGGATACGGTTCATTGGCGTCTGTCCAGTGCTTTTTCGTATGCAAAAAAAGTGTAAAGTCGAAGGCCGTGTTTGAGTGTCTAACAAGTATGTTTCCTCGGGTGAAAAACGATTTAAACACAACGTCGTCACTTTGGTAGGCAATCCATCAGGGTTACGTTTGGTAATGTTAGTTAATGTATGGTTACGTTAGGTAATGTATGATAATGCATGGTTACGTCTGGTTATGTCAGGTTATGCGAGGAACGGGAACTCTGATATGCTGCTGTGAAAGATCACACAAACATTGGCATAAAAATCAGAATAATAATAATAATAATAATAAAAGATTTTAGACCACTAATATTAAAAAAAAAAATCAGTTTATAAAAACCATAATATTCTATGTGAAAAAATTAAGAATTTATTCTAAACAATAAGTGAAAAATCACTACAATTCGTTTATATTTTATAAATATTCAATACATTGGGTTCTCAAATAACTGCTGTCGAATAAGTCAAATATTATATTATTACTTATATTATGTTTATAAAAACAGTGGCAGGTTTCAATATTAATTTAAAAATAATGTCATTTTGATTTTTCAGTTAAATGTTCAAAATATTTTTATTTTATTAAATCACATTGGTGTAAATCAATATATTATTTTCACTTTGATGAAATATTGTTGTTTTTTTTTTTATTATGTTCATACTGTTTCGTCGGAACAAAATATGAACGATTTGAATTTGATTAAAGCTTTACGAACATGATATTATAATACTTAAAAATCAATAAAATAAATGAATGGTTATGCACAAAAAATGTAATATTCACAACCAATTTTTATTTTAAATGTTCGTTCGTATAATATTACCATGTCGGTACACGCGTTATGCGATCAGTTATTTAAATAATATATCGTATTGAGATGGAAAAACAATATTTTTCAACTCGTCTTGCCGAACATATATGGATAATACGGGTGTCACATCGATATAGTAATAATATATGGGTTCACGCGCGTGTGTAGATATAATAATAATATATTTTTCGTCTCGCGAGTTATTTGTTTTTGACGTTTGACTAAGGGTCAAACGTTCGTATTTTAATCACGTATCGATTAAAGTGTTGTGGTCTGAGAAAAAAAAACCCAATAACATAGCCCGAAACGTTTCACGACCATTTCATAATATAATAATGTACAATATAGTATAATATTATCATATTATAGCGAGACGTCGTATCGATGGTCTTCCAGGACGACGGGCACGACAAGGCGACAAACCCGAAAAAGCGTTCGGTATAATAATAATAATATGATGTAACGTATGCACCACCTGTTGTACCTGCAGCCTATCTTATAAGTTATAACGTATAGCGTTTTCATAAAAAATAATTCGATTTCGGGAAAGAGGACGGACGGTGACAGGGACGAAGAGAGACGGAGATATAGTGACGATGACCTACACGTGCGCGAGTCCGGCGTCGGAGTGACGGTCGTCGGAGGAGTAAAAGAGAAAAGGATGATCATTTCTGCGGGGGAGCGGTGAAGGGTTGACGGCCTATTCGCGGGGGGGGGGGTGAGGAGAGGGCGACCGGTCGACCGTTTGTCGGCCGCAGCAGCAGACGGGTTTCCGAATAGGCACGTAATTAATTTTGACAATGTGACAAAACACCAGAAGTACCTTCTTATTAAGATTCCTTTCACACTAAAATACCTCTCTATAATATTATATTATATATTATTATACGCCTATATATATATGATGCCAGCTTCGCCCTCCTCCCGCCATCGCGGTCGCTTCCAACTGGTTTGCGGGGCGCGCGGCGATGACAGAAGTCGTAACGATTTCGGGAAATGTTGCCCACGACGGCGACGACGACGGCTCACCGGCCGTCGAAAATATAAAAAATAAAATAATAATTATAACGCTTTATTATAATATTAATAATAATATAATATTATTATGTATATATTATATGTATAGCCGGCGACCGTCCGACCGAACGACACGCATGATAGTAATCGAATAATATATTATAATAATAATAATATATTAATGAAACATCCCCTCCTTTCGGCTCTAATCTCGTGTTATCTCAAGCGCGTGTATATTAAACGCCACGTACCTATAAACCGACCGACCCGTCTATATTTCAATTAATTTCTCGAAAAAAAAAAATAATAATAAACACAGGTACCTCGTTAAGATTAAACGAAAGTATTATTCGATTTTTAAGTGTCCGATAACGCGTAATGTAAACTCGAAGACGTTTTTATTTAATTCAAAACTCGTGCATATAATGTATACATATGTATTACGTATACGTCCAATCTAATGCGCGCGTGGCATTTCGGAGGGAATAAATATTTTTTGTGTGTGGTTTTAAATATTATAATCTGCACTGCATGCGCGTACGGCGAGATAGAGACACGAAAAATTAATTTCGTCCCGGTCTTGAGGTTCATATTATTATTATAATATATTATATATTATGCGTCAAGTCTTTGCCCACCCAGCTGTATATAGTATGCATATTTATATTTTTATGCATATACCTACGTATATAGGTGCTAATCGATGACCTCAAGAGATTTGAATGTGTTACAAAGTGATTAGATTTGATTAAAAATATATATCTGTTCATCTTCGTGGTACATAATTACGTATATGAAAATAATATTATGTATATTATATTTGAGACGATATTATAATATGAACATATTATCATGATATTGATCGAAAAAAACATTGCCATGTGCGTCTTTATAATAAAACAGAAAATATATCGATGTTAGGTATACTTAAAAATACGATTCCCAATATTAAAGTGCGAACTGTTTAAGTTTTAATTTCCATAAATATAATTTAGTTTTATTTAAAGATTTCGCTTTTAGCTAGGTTTATGACCTATTATCAAAGAATAATATTGTTAGAATTACCTAACGGAATTATCGAGTGTTTTTAAAAAATACAGTCACAATTGTTTCGACTAGGCATTGAAAAAAACGTAAAAAAAGTGTCAATTTTCTGGAAAAAGCATCGCCGCTTAATGATATACATATTTCAACAGTAAAATATGTATACATATTATCGACCGTAATATTATGAGACGATTAAAAAATAGTATTATAATAACAGTCGGCGTACTATTCGCCTTTATAAAGTCAAACATCCTGTCTCTGTTCATTTCGAATATTTTTTTACTAAACCTACGTAGATATTGTGTGCCGATGTTTAAAATAAAAAATAGGTAAGAATAATATATTATGCACTCATAAAACGAATGCAATTTATAAGAGACGAATAATTTTAATTATAAACAAATATACGGTGGCGTGGTAGAGATTTCTTTCGTATTATTTATTCTTTTTTCTTATGTCCTCGAGGTAAATACTATAAATAAACATTATATTTATCGCGTTAAAACGTACTTTTCAGGCGTTTTCGGTTTTTATTATTTTCAGCGTTTACTATTTCGCAATAATGACGTCTCGTCGCTATTGTGTAGGAGTAGAGTTTAATAAAATTCAAGCTTTATAAAATATTTAAAAAAAAAAAAAAACAATAATAATAATACATTTCTTTTTGAAATAAACGTGACAACAATAACGGCGGCGGCGGGAAATGTGATGGCTAACAACTATAGACGAAACAACTTAAACCGGAATCTGCAGAGCTGTTAGATTTTACGACCGAATTCGTTATTTATTTTTGTTTTAAATCGTCTAATATCCATCCCCTTTCGATTAATAATTAAGCTTCTTCATTCACACGTCGTTGGTAAAGTCCACCACGCATTAAATCTGTACTCGACGTCGGCGACGACATATTTTGAATTCGTCGCTCACGTGTGCACATATAAAACCGAATTTCGACGTAACACAATAATAATATTATAATGTCATGCAGACGACACCAAAATATATCGCCAAACCGTTTGGATTAAGATATCGAACGCCGCCGCCGCCGTACCTACGCGCGAATATTTGGTTTTTTATTCGTCAACACTGCGCGTGCGCTGCACCATTGAAAGCCCACGGACGTGTAAATAATAATATATTACATTATCTGTAGGTATATTATAATAGTATTATGTGTGTATTTATCGCGGGTGTGTGTAGATTTACACCGATCGGGGAAAAAAAAAAATACCGAAATTCGTTTCCTATGCAAATAAGACGGTCTTCGCGCTGGTACGCGTATAAGACAAACGCGAGAGGCGACTGACGCCAAATAATAATAATAATAATAATAATAATAATATAACAGGTACGCGCGCCGACCGTGAAATACAATTTGTCGACTCGTTATGCAACGCGGACGACGGACCGAATTTTAAAACTGTTTTGTAATATTATTGGACACCAGATAAGAGGAACACGAAAATCCGAAAAACTGAACACAATTCGTTAGGAAAAAAAAAAAAGTACCTTTCCTTATTACCGTACACCAGATGAACTCAAACACGTACCCACATAAATACACACATATATATTATATACACGAAGAATTAATACTCGTATAGACGATCTCGAATATAATATATAAATTAATCCCGGAATCACCTGCCAAACGTGCAAAACTGCAAACACAATCAATTATTTTGGACTCGAAATTATTTTTAACTCGTAGAACTGGTAACGCTTTGATATACCTACCTATACTCGATTTAATCTTAAAAAATGTATTTAAATATATATAATTACGACCGTGTGGTGGTATATAATGTACACATTTTTATCAGATACATCAACGATATTTTATGTACACGCACATTATACATATACGTAGTGCTCAATATTGTTTATAATATGATAAATCAAACATGATGTATTGTATACAATCATGCATGCACACGGTCGTGTAATTTTTTTTAAATATTGTAATGTTATACCGTTGTACATATTATAATGTATAGGTATTAAATTTTTGTAAAATGATAATATTTATATCGACCAAGAGCATATTATGCGTTGGTTAAATTTGTCTATATTAAAATACTACTATGGTGGTATAAAACAAATAAACTGTAACGTGATTTTTTGCTGTTAAATATAACATAATTTAAACGATTTATGGTAAATAATGTTCATCCTTGCTATAGTATAAATAATAATATTTCAAGTATGCAATTCGATCTAAATCTACGGTATGAGCTGGTTCCATTCAACGCTTAATAAATATATGGACTTTAGTTGGGAATCCACTAGCGAGTCTTAATGAATTGATACTACATTATTCCGTCTACCACAATTTTGGTACACGGACCACATTATAATGTACACCGTGGTGAAAATTTAAAATTGTGTAATTTAATAGGCGTAGGTCGCGCTATCACTGCAGCTTTCACGAGATATAATATAGTGGAATACACACTCGAGCAATATAAAAAGACCTGTCCGTTCAATCAAACATTTCGAGATTTTTAAATTAGATTTGCCGGTGAAATGTCTAATGGAAGAACAGAGAAATGAAGTTGGATAATTTAATTCTTTGTATATAGTATAGTACTAGAAAATCTCGTTAACCTAACCAACTAACTTGATTAACGCGCGTCTTTTCAAAATGAATAAAGGTGTAGTATTCGTTTTTTTTCTCTGGGGAATTATTCCAAAGAAGATGAAAAAATAAAAACCAAAACTATAAAACATCTGCGCGTACTTATACCTAATATAATGTTTCACCCGTTGTTTATTAATTTTTAAAAGTAATATCAAATCACACGAATTTCATTAAATCATTCGTTAATATCATATAAACAGACATATTTTGTTCCTTTTGCCTGCGCGCAATAACTGCAGCAGTATGAGAAATGACGAATTTTGATTTTGAGCTTTCGAGCGCACAAAAATGATTTTTATAACAGTAAAAACGTTTTCCATTCTAATTGAACTATATAATTGAATATGCGTCGATATCACGACGTGAATATTAATTTACACTAACCCAGTCATAATAATAATATTACTTGTCGACCGATTTTTGTTGCAATGACAATAACATATAAGTATATATAATAATACGTTATTGAACATTTCGAACGACGAGGTTCGCCGGCCGTGACACGTGCGGGTTCAAAATGGAAATCAAAATAAAAAAAACAATGCACTTACAACGGAAAAACCTCGAGTGGCGATTACGATATTATAATATTTTACAGTCTGCGTTTATTAACCGCGGCGCGATGTGCGGGAAGTTTATAGTATGCTTTGGAAACAAAACGAAAAAACAAATTTAAAACGCCGCCACCGCTCGAAAACCGGCCGCGTGTATATGTGCGCGTACGTGACAAATGAAGTAATTTTGTGGGTGCTCTATTTTTTTTTTTTTTTTCCGAGGGGAAAAAATTATTCCCATTGTATATTATAGACGTTCGTCATTTATCAAATGCCGCGGCGGTTTGGCCCGAGGTGGTAGTTGCTGCCGCCGGATTGTGGTGAGGGGGGGGAGGAATCGCGCGGTGTCCAATTCATATTACCTATATCGTAAACGCTCGCGTACTTCGCCGGGGCGAGCGTTAATTAGGCTTCGAACCGCCGCCGCTCAATAACAATAAAATATAAATATGTAGTATAGAATGATGTAGTACATGCGTATATGACCCGCAACGTATCGTGAAAAAAGAACGGAACTTACACCGAGAGAATAATATAATATATCGCATAATAGGTATAATAACTGCAGTAGAGTGACATTATTCGTAAAGCTAGTTCTTAGTATACAGAGTGTCCCGCGAAGATCTGACATATTATCAAATAACTTTTGTTGTATTCAATATTCAATTTTTTTTTTTTTGTTTAATTTATAGACGCTCGCTCGTGTCAGAATGCAGTGTCAAAAATTGCATCTATTCCGATTCCCTATCGATCACGCTCGTATTTGATACATTCGTTTTTACAATAGGTAGGTAATATATTTTTCACAGTCAGTCTAACACCGAAGACTTCACATGTGGAGGGTTCTTCCCTAGCCATTATATAGGTAACCGCGCGCGTGTAAGTCGCGTGCGCCCAATATTCTCATTAGGTTTGGTATCGGTTCTTATTACTTCTTTTAAGAGAGCGCTGTTAATCCACCGGTCGGTAGTTCGCATGGGTCGGCGGCAGTTGTCCGAAAAATGATAAGGAAGTTTATACCACGAATTATACCATCATATACCAACGAACAATCAGTGACGCCAAACTTGAAATTATTTACAGTCATGCCCGCGTTGCCACTAGCTCGCTGCGCCGCGCTCGGACGAACAAATCAAAAATATCCCTCGACTTGCTATGCATCACCACCTCAAGTTGGTCACAGGGTAACCACCGTATAAACACTCTTATCAATTTTCGGCCCCCTCCACCCTCCGAGTGCGCATATCAGCTATAACGGTGTTTAATTTGGTATATTATTATATTATATCGTTTTAATTACTATACCTACCCGTATATGTATTATGTGCGGTGGCTACGGTTGACGGGGCGTGGGTGTGCGGTGAGTGGATGGTTCGGGGGCGGTCGAATCGTCGATAATAATAGATTACAACATTATGAAGGCTAGGACTACGGAGATGATGATGATGATGACGATGATGACGATACCTAACCTAACCTAACGCGGCTATTAACGGAAACAATATTGCCGCGAACGTCGTTGTTTTCGAAAACGCCGGACCGCCGTCGAATCGAAAAACGGTACATCGTCGTCTCCCGCGTGCCCATACCTGTACGACGGCATATTATTTTTAAACGCTTAACATAAATTATTATTACGTACGTACTATTATTTTGAACGATCTGCACCCGTCATCGGTGCGTACGACGCTAGCCCATTATTCATAGTGATATTGTTATTATATATATAGTAGCTGGTGATGTGCACTGCGTGTACGAGATTATATAATATGAAACGACGTGCCGCCGTATATTTTATAACGTGCAGTAGTCGGACCGGAGGGTAATAGGGTGTGCGGCTAGGGGCGGTGGTGGCGGCGGTGGCTAGGTCGGCGGAGGCGACGCGCGTCGGCTTCGAAAGAAATAATTAAAATAATGATATTGTGTTACAAACATTTAAAGGGCCATATTTTAGTATATAATAATACATTATTATTATTATTATATACCGGACGTTAATGATGAATTCACTCGAATGTGAGCAGTCCAGAGTCCAAAAATCCAACAGTATAGGTCTCTTTGATGTTTTTTTAAACATAATATTATATCCAAGTACGATAATCTTATGTACGTTCGTGAGGTTGGCATCCCGACTTTTTCCGATCGACTCCAAAACGGTTTCATTGTTTTGCAACTAATTTGCAACGATTTGCAACGCCGATTTGAAAATTTGCTACTCGTTGCGGGTTTGTCGTCATTTCGAGTTTGACAACTCCACGTGGTACCCGCGGCTTTTTCCGATTAACTATATAAATCGATTTCATTATTTCAGACAACTGATATGTAATAATATATGACACTACCTTCAAGATTTCTCTGCACAGCTCGACGTCGTCGTTTCTTCACTATTTTAAAGTCTCCGAGTAACGAATTTTTATCATCGAGAATAAAATGGACTAATTCAACTGAAACATATTAATACCAATATACATGTATGACTGCTGCAGACTACACTAAGCTTATACGCGCATATAGTCTAAAATTAATGGACTTCCGACTTGTACAGCGAAAAGAGCTAAAGCTAAAGATGTAAAAACATAAGACGATTGTGGTGACAAATTCCCATCAGTTCAAAAGATTAAAGTGCATAAAAAGAAATTTCATTAAAACATCGGCAGAAGACTTCGATTCGAATGCAGTCGTGACAGGAGTACAAAAAGGTTTGTGATTTGACAAGATAATCGAGTTGTCAGATTTGAAATTTAAGTATTGGTCTACGTCAATCTCTTACCCAAACAATGAGTATTTATGCTTATCAGAGCTTTTTAGATGCGCGTGTTGACGTAGCTCAAATTAGACGTCTTGTAGCATTCGAGTGGAAAAAATGTAAATATTACTCGGAAAGTAATTTTAAGCGAGAAAAAAAATAATATGAAAACAGGTATGAATGTTGAATATGATTATTGATTATAGATTGAAAAAAATTGTAAAAATAATGATAATTTTGTCAATGCAAAGTTTATCAAAAACAAATTGAATGCTAATATTATGATTCTTTGATGCAAACATTAAGATGCATTTTAAATATAGGTATATATTCACTTTAAGCCGTACGCAGAAAAAATAGTATTTTCCATTCAATTCCGATTATAAGATCGCATCAAAGACTACACACGAATCGGTGAGTATACAATTTTGCATAATATTGAATTGGAACATATTTTTTTTACAAAGGTGTCTCATCTAGAAAGAAAATACTAAATCTAATATTATCTGATCGACTTTGTTTGATCTGTGTACAACTTTAAGTCTATAAGTAAATGTAAACACTTTTAAAATTGATTTTATGTTATTATTACATATTTTTTAATAATCACTGTCCGTTGATTACAACTGATATTACCTACCTATAAATATCAATATATATATAATAAATAAACATTCTGTTATAACTATAGAAAACACAATCAAAATTATATTAAAAAACTATATTCAAATAGTCGTTTTATGATTTCAACTCTAGATTTTCTTATTTTTATACTCCTAGCAGTAGGTATAATAATAATAATAAATGCGAAGTATAGATTATTGATTACATTTTAACCATTATAAAATATAGAATGTCATCGTGATTTAATTATCTTAAGATATGAGACTTGTAATGTATTTTCTTAATTGGTAAATTAATTAAAATCGGTTGGATACGACGACGGCTTGCGCTTATCTATACCTATATAATATAGAGTATATATAGATCCGAGATACCGCGGCGAAAAAGACTACTCCCACAAAGTGCATTTCGATTTCTAATCGTATACTCGACTCGAAAACATGCGTAAAATCCTACCAAATTCAAAGTTATCGAATAGAAATCAGATGGCGGCGTATAATATAACACGCCGTCTTCTTCATTAAACTAAGTGCGTCCCGGCGAGTTTTAAAGCTATGCAATCGTTTGCTGCTGTGCAAAAAAACAAAACACATAATAATATAGACGTCCGCCGCCGCCGTCGTCTTTTCAAATCGAAGCTTTTTAATCATCACACGACCGACGACACTCAGCCCTCGGTTAAATCGATTCGTTATGACGTTTTAAAAATATATAAAAATTAATGAAATCACACCGCGCGTACTGCAGCTGTATATTATGGTCGAGTGTCGATCAGACCGCAAAATAGAATTGTCTGCGGCACAAATAAAATACATATACTTACTTAATATTTTAACAATACCAAAAAATGTCTTAAATCGTACGCGGTACGACCGCCAACACCAAAAGAATTAAAATAATTATAACTTAATTATTGTACATCATAATATTATACCACTGTAACGCCGTGCAGGCCGTATCATTATATATCATTATATATTATTATTAGTATACGAGTGACGTCTCTACACTCCTCTGTGAAACGAATAACTCATTTCACACGACGACTATATATTATTATACTATATGGGTACACGAGAACATAGTAATAATATAATAATGATATAAGTACACAACGCAGTGCCGCCGTGTCAACCCACTGCATCGCACACTTGTATATCTAAATCTCACAATATCCCGTTGCGAAAAATTCCCTTATATTGTTCTTCGTCCGCGTGAAGTGGGATCCGGTGTCAGTGGCACGACCTCCTTAATCTCCGCTAAAATCCTATCTCGTTACACGCGCGATATGTGTGCAGCTTTCGAGTTCGGAAACATACGTCACGAGTGTGTTTGTGCGTGTGTGTATAATGTTTACGTCTTATCTGCAACGCACACAGTCGGCAGGACGTACCGTCGACTACATGCACGTCGTCGGTCGCGTGGGTGCAGGCGCTCGTATTATGAAGATTTAATAAAATATAAATAAATTACACCGTTTAAAAGTCGAGTTTATTGTTATACTCGTAAACAATGGGTAGGCAGTCGAAAGGATTGAAAATTAAATTATATACGCGTACCTTTCGAGCGAAGCCCGCGACCATATACGTATATACATAATATAGGACGATGCGGTTTTACGCGAACGTTATTGCTGCTCAGTGTTTTCCGCTTTTAACCGTCAGACACGACCGTGCGTACCCATACGACGTTTATCTATAACATTTTTTTTTTCATCGAGCACCCACCCGTTTAAAATTATATTTATTTATACATTTCATTAATCGCGCGTCTGAACTTACCAAAAAACCATTGTTACGATATTTTGTGTTGAACAAAAATATTTACAACGTTTCTATTATAAAATATATTATTTGTATTATGGCGCGTAACCTGCGTTGCTATATAAATGTGTTCGCTTTTCTCGTAACTATCTTTGACAATTAACTTCTGCTGAGAAACTCAAACAGCTGAAGGAAGTATGTTCGGCAGGGATGTATATTGTATATATATATAATATACGTGTTATTACGTTTGTCATCGGTATCGTCTCGTTCGCGGCTCCTAATGAAGATACTGGCGCCAAGTTTTCGGATAATTAAAGGGAGGAACCGTCTTATTAGTAGTTTAGTGTAGTGAAAATAACATTTAATTTTCACTGTGTGTTCTCGAATTTCGGCTGACGGATGGTTATAATAAAATATGTTATTACTGCAGTTTAAAATACGAATTCACTTACTCGATTCCGGCGATACGCATCATGGTTGACAAATATACCAAGTCGTTTTGCGTTTTTACGAAATCGGCACTCACATTATATACAGGAATTTTTATTGCGATATTAAAGCAATTTATACGAAGTGGGTTGATTCTTAGTTCGTATATACTATGTACGATGATAAACGTCCTGTTTACCGAGTACAATTTGTTTTCTTATGAATATTCTGCGAAAAAAAATATAAAAATTAAAATTATTAATATTCTTCTATTAGGTTAGTTTTTGGATAATATTCATAGGTGTATACAATATGAAATAATTTTAACTCTAAAATCAAAATAATCTATGGTTGGAAATCTAATTTCATCGCCAGTAGATGTACACGTCTACTCGTATATGCTTATACAAAGAGATTATTTTAACAGTAATTATTAAAAAATAATAATTATCGTATGAACGTTTTTGAAAATATTTAATATATTTTTTGCACGATTGTCAAAATAAAATATTTTTGAAAAGACAAATGGATTTTTCCGTCGTCGTCTTGTAGGTGTTTAAGTTTTTGAACGACACCGCATGTTTTCATTTTCCCGAGCAGAATTTTATTTTTTCGAGGAATTTAATGTTTAAAAGTAGAATGTGTTAAGCATCACCTCGTAGTGGCTCGTACCATTTATACACTTTTCATACCCAAGTAGGTATATATTGCGAGTGTAACGTAAGGATTGACAACATATATTAATATATAATGTAGTATGATAACAATATATGATGATGGGTATTATTATAGTGTATATATATATAATATTATATAAAATATACTGCAAACACGTCATATTTGCGTGAATCACACGGGTAATATAGGTACTACATAATATATATAATATGTGAAAAAAAATACACATAAGACATACGCACTCGTTTAAAGCCGGAATATCATATATTTTATTATTCCCGTGGGCGCGTTACACGCATTACATAATATTATGTTATTTTTTCGTAAAATATTATATTAATTCAATCCGTGCGCCGCATAGTGGGACGCGTATCGTCGTCGGCGTAGTCTCCGTCATCGAAGGATGAGTAAACGTGTATGGAATATTATTATTATTATCGTCATTATAAAAACAAATCGTAGGTACTTACACGGGTAATATATATACGGCATAATTTCCACGATGCCGTGAAGAACTACCGCCTGCAAATCGCTCGTTGTAACGGCACTGCTGCGGCAGAAATAATAATAATAATTTAACAAAATAAAATGTGATGGTGTGTACCTACTTATTATTATACGTCGTCGTCATTGTTTCGTGTATTATATTATTTTTAGCATAATAATAAAATATGTGTAACTGGTATTGAAATTAAATCCGTTTCGACAGCAATGCCGAAGCGCGTATTTATGAGCGGAAAAACGAAAATCGCTCGCTTTGCAGACGTCGTAAAGTTTGCATATTATTCGCACGAACAAAACGAGATAAAACCACTCACTCGACTTGCCAATTCCTAACAATAAATGCCGCCGCCGACAACATATTTTTTTAAAAATCGAGTCTGCACAGTAAAACGGACAAACCGCGTCGGCTCGAATTTTCGACCTTTTGTATTTCGCGTCTTCGTCGTTTTCCGATAGGTATAAAATATAATATTATGATTACTACGACTTCAGTAGCACTTACCCATAAAGTATATTCAAACCGAAAATTTTGACACTTTTTCACTTTTCTGGTACCTATTTATTTTGGACGCAGAACAACAGTATAATATAATCATACGTAGCACGATTAGGACGTGTGGATTAGAATGTCCTGTTATTAAGAAACAAGGAACATTATAATATGCCTTTAAAATATCCGAAGGTGCAAGAATTCGATATGCACTGCAATATCACAAAAACTTAAAAATATCGTTCATAATGTAATAATAAAAAAAAATAAAAAATAAAAATCATTAAACAATATTCTATATTTGTAATAATTAAATTTGCAAGACGTAAAGTGTACAAACCACGACGCTTCTTTTGTATGGTACGTACCTATATCTAATACCTATACATTTCTATTATACGGAAACGAGATTAAGTAGGCGACCTAATGTTTTTATCATCTATAAGATATGGTATCTTATTGTATTAATTTGGTATGCTTATTGTATTAGAAAATCCAACAAGCCAGACAAAAAACGGTACACGGACTGCCCATCCCTGTTATCCATGGTCACTTGCGGCGTCGGGTATTACGACAGTGTTTCCAAACCTCAATAATTACTCGTGGATCCTTTGCAGGAACTTGAACATTTTGTGGGGCCCTCGTTGTACAACAAACATTTTGTGATAATATGTAAGGAAACCACTCGACGAGAAGAGGTCCAGTGTCGTTCGCGCAATAGTCATCGCAAATGTATTATTTACCTAATTTCTCACGGAACCTCAGCGGAAACACCTCCGCGAAACACCAGTTAGGAAACACGCTGCATTACGGTATACAATATTGTCATACAGTAGTACAGTACCTATACTATGGTTATGGTACTATGATGGTATAATATGTAGTTGTAGGCTACGGGGCCGGAGTATACCTGTTGAATACTTATGATAATATGACGTCGATCTCAGCTGTGCAGCAGATCGTTCTCGCGCGGCATTTCAATGACGCACCGGCGAATCCTCACCTCGTAATACTCTGTACTTACGGTTTTTTTAATGGTTTTATTGTGGCGGCGGCGGCGTGATTCTAAAGAAAATCTACGACGAGATTTTTATGCGAAATTTCGGAGTGACTCGCGCCACGAAATACTATAATAATAATATAGTATAAAATAATAATAATATACAGCTGTATAGGTGGTATTGGGCGCCGGACGCGTGTAATAAAGCGATAACGCATTTATATATACATTATAATATTGTGTTTAGTAGGTATAACGAATAAAAGAAAATATGCGGCCAGACTTCCGCTCTCGAAAGTCACAACAATCTTTCTTTTTACCGTACAAAAAGTGCTCTATCCGACACACGTCAGATACCAGTATTATACAGGTCTATTATTATTATTTTAACGGTATAATATATACCTATACTCAAGCAGCGTGCGTACATTGTGAGTCTTACGCATATACCCAATACGCAAATTCTCGCGCCGTCGGACTCGAGCAGACGAAGTCACCAAGTATAATAATATTAAATTATATTTTAATATATACGTCATTACTCGCGTGCCGTCGACAATATATATAATATATTATTGTTATATTCGACTGTATGTGTCAATGTGTGTATACGTATGTATAGCCACTCGGCACTCTCTGCACAAATAGTATTTATCGTTATACGTCAGTTTGGCCGCCGCAGTAATTGGCTACGATTGTTTACACTGGTATCTATAATTTTGGGCCAATGAGACGACGTTCGCTATCTACGCGGTAGGTATATATAATATATACTTAATATATATTATTACATGTGTAACCTCGATTGCCGCTGCCAAATGTTTTCGGTTCGAGGCAGATGTTTGCTGCGTGGGCCGTAGAAAAACCTTTTTTTTTGTTTTGTTTCCCGTCGAAAATGTCGTCGGGGTTCACTCCACAGAGACGTGCAGCGAACCGCGATATCGATGACCTGCAGCGGCGCCAGAAGCGGGAAAAAGACAACAATTTGAAAAAATCGTCGTTTAAGTACTTAAAAATAATTAATAATATTAATGCATAATAACGTTGTCAAGCCTTGTAAATGTTTTTATATTTATTAATATTATTGTATTTTCAATATGTTTTCTATAATACATGCTTGTAAATATACGTTTTCTTAATAAAAAAAAATTAGCACGTTTTAAAGACTCGTTTTATAATTTATAATATTTTATAAAAATGGCCCAAAACAATCAAGAGATCAATTCGTACCTGAAATTATAATTCTTAGTCATTCTGGATTTTGGAAACGTTCGTCTTCGCTTGATTAGCTCTCGTTGCGCATTTTGTACATCTCATCAATATCCGTGGTATATAAACATATACCTATACGAGAATAGTTAGCTCGTCGCTCTTATGAGTGACCAAATACCTCGCGTAGGTACGCGTATTTTAAAATAATATTATAATTTATAACATAGTTTATAGAACAGTGATGGTCATCAATTAATATTTTTGAAGGGCCACATTAGAAATCTGAACATTTTTTGCGGACCATAATTTAAAGAACATATTTTCAGCACTATATTATTTATTATAAAATTGCAAGCAATGAACGCAAATGTTGAACACAATTCAATATTATTGTAATAAAATACAAATAATACATATTTATACATAATATATTCAAATATTTGAATCAATGTAAAATAAAAATGAATTATTTTAATATAAATAAAAAATTGTTTAGTGGAAAAATTAGCAAGTCTTACAGTCAACTAATCTGCTCGAAATCGGGTGTATCATTATAGTGTACGCTATCTTCATCATCATTATATTTAAAGGTGTTTGTAGGTGAGCCGGAATTGATTTCAGAAAAAGTCTAAGCTGGTCGACGGAAATTGACTGACTGGCGAATAAACTTGTAATCGGCAGACGGTCACCCCGTCAGTCACCAAATTCGAATAATATTAATTAAAAATAATAATATGAGCTATTATGTGATAAGAGTATAATATTATATATACTTCGCAACCAGTTTGATATCTGCTACCGGGTAAAAACCAACGAAGAAAAATGATATATTTCAACACTATATAAAAGTCGTACATTATATAACATTACAGCAGGTACTAGATAGACTGTTATAGAGTAACTTCGGCGGCGGCGGTGGGAAGAAGAAGGCATTTCATGACGGGAATATAATATAACATATTAAGTCGTCTAGGTCTCCGGCCTGTCATTACAATATGTATACGGTTCTACATATATACATATATTATATTATATCCGTGTGTGTGTGTGTGTGTGTGTGTGTGTGTGTGTGTGTGCACAAGCGGATGGCCGGCCAATTATAAAATACGTATATATGCGCTTACGGTGCGTATATAATATATGTTATATTGTAATATGTAAGAATAGGTCTGTTTTTTTGCCCACTATATACGCAGCAGCAGCCAGCGCCGCCGACCAATGCGCCGCGTACACGAACGCCATGTTTTGTGTTCATTAAACATTTTTTTTTTTTTTTCATTATTATTATTATTATTATTATTCTTACTCTCTATTACTTTGTTTTTTCCACGTTAATATTTAATTAACGCCGCTGCTACCTGTCGCGGATGAGCACTCATGCGTGTATCGTCCGCCTCGTGCTCTGCACCGGCTCGGGAGGCGACCATTCCACCGCAGCGCAGACGACCGACGACGACGACTTTTCTCCGTCTATACCTCCGCCTCTTTCGCCTTCCACCGTCGTATTCGTCTATATACATAACGCGTTTAGCTCTCGACCTCGTATACGTCGTTATCACATATTATTATAAGCGTGATAACATACGACCACTGACGGATCAACGCCACGAGTTCGTTTTGTCAAATCCTTATACACTACTTACGATATACCTATAATGCATATTATAGTAGGTATTTGATATTATATACTCGACGATATTTCTTGCAGCGGATTACTCGACTGCGGAGCACTCATCGATAGATAATTCTTCCATAGAAAATATTTTAATTCGTATACAAAACGGGGGTGTGGGGGTGATGTTTAAGTTAATATACTGCTGCGGCGAGACGAACTCTGCAACAGTCACTGACACCTATTATTGTCCGACGATTTTTATTTTTGGCGTGCGTGATAATTGCTCCAGAAACGACTGAAGTGGTCTTTTTCCGCACTGTTTTTATTATTTTGGTATATCGCCACGAGGCTCCGAGGTTCCTATGGCTGTGATGTAAGTTTTTGTCGGACTATATTATGCTAGATACAACTATACAAGGATTCTGGATTTGTATACATATTTTTGAGATTACGGAAAATCAAAATATTCAAAATTGAACGCATGGGGTCTATGGTCCAGCTGTGGTCTTTAACCTCATTGTACTCGCTACCGATTTTAATATCTATTAATTTTTCGCGACCCATATCCATATATGTTATGTTTAAAAAAAAAATAGGATTAAGTTTATCGTGACCTATTTTTAAAGCTCAGTTGACTCGCCAATTGAAGACCTCTTGTGTTTACGGCTATACATTAAACTATTTAAAACAACGATTGAACTGAGGGTTGTTTTCAAGATTTTCTCTTCGTTGAAATCGCATATTCTAAAAAAACATAATTATGTTTGTGTTTTTTATCAAATTTGTGGTTTATTGCATAAATTCCGAACAATTTCAAGTACCTAATAATATTATACTAATACATTTGAAGTCGACCGATTGTAAAATATTGCTACCGTTCGCATAAGATTTGCTCGTGATGTATATTATTAATAATTTGGTTCATATTTGTCGTAATTTAATTACGAAACGATCAAAAACCATTATTCAAATTAGTATTGTTGTTCGTAATGAGATATTTGTTTTATTATACGAGAACAAAAGACGTTCGAGTCTATAGAACATGGTCATGTTTAATACTTAATTGTGAAACGGAGTAGTTACGTATAGTTGTGTTATGACCCGTTGTGTTTGATGGGAAAAGTTAATTATTAATAATCGTTTTATTATTTAAACGGCGCTTTTGTAATAGTCGCGGGGAAAAAATTGTATACAGCAGATATTAGACAAATACCCGCGCGCAGTATGAATTCCGAATTCGATGCTCGCCAGAATAATAATTTTCATAATTTATTACACGGCGGACAATTATAATTGCTATGTACAAACATCACCTTTCATGTTGACCTTTTAAATCAATGCGCATCTCCGTCCGACGAAAATAGCTCATGGGTATTCTTGAATACATTATAGCCGATGTTATCGTCTCGAGTTCACGAAGTCGTTATTTGTTAAAGAAACGATTTAATAATAATATTATTATGTGTACCTAATGTACCCGTACTATACGATATTACGATATTATAATATATTATACGTTTTAAATACGTGTAATAATTCCTACAGCATTTTTTAGTGTATACGAATTTCGTAACGCGAGAAAAACGGAGAAAACGAATTCCGTGTAAAACGTTATAATAACTATCGTAATGAAGGGGATCCGAAAAAAAATCATTTATAAGCTCGTCGTTAATGTTATTTATGGGATACGGGAGGGCGACGGATATTATAATATAATACTATTTTATAATATTTAATGTTTTAATAGTGCCCTCAGAAATATTAAATAACTATACGTTTGAGTAAAAAACCTAACGGCCGTGCGTAATTCGATTGTGTAAAAAATTACCATTCCGAAATGGACACGTGTATAATATATTATACCTGCAGTACAGACTTATATAATACTGCTACTTTATGTATGTTTTACAATATAACAATAATTATTATTATCGCGAGTTTCGGAGGCCGATGGCCGAGCGATCAACCTAACCCGTCGTGTTGATGATTTTTACAGAATAAAAATTCCTCGTTCTGTTATCACCGCATTCGCCGCGGTCTACACCCGCCGAGGTAGAGTGTTTGGAACTCAAGACGACGAATTTTGTTGTCTCCATCTTGCGGCTAAAAGTTATATAATGGCGAGTTTACTGTCTGCGCAGCAGTTGAAGTTTCTGCGTTGGTTTAAACGTCCGAGTGCAGGTTTGTGTCCGTAAGTCGATATTTATTACGATAGTCCGGTTTTCAAGCGAGTTGTGCGAGCATTTTTAAACTGCGCTAGTTTATATACTGCGGACAAAACTGGCTAAAAAATTGAGCTATCGTAAAAAACCGATTGAAGAACCCATAAAATGTTCTTACCATTAAGTTTCATAATGGGCCGATTAAGTTTTAAACTAACGAAGGTAAATGTTATCTGCTGAGCGTAAATTTGCCATGTTACGCACTCGTAAGACGGAGATAACAAACGAGGTACCGATCTCTAAAAAGTAGCGCTATGCTATATTTGTAATGAATCCCAAAATAATTAGTGTACTGTTTTTTTTATCTTGGTCATGTCGTTTAGTCAAATCGAACTACACAAATGTCGATTGCACATATATTTGTAAAGGGCGCGAATTTCGATACTTGTCACGATACTACAGTTTCTAGTCAATAAAATAAAACTTTTAGCCGCTTGAATTGGAAAAAAATAAAAGGAAGATGATGCAAAAGTATAAAAACAAATGTATATAACAATATCTAAATGTCTCATCGATTAGGATATAATTATTATAGTCAGGGTACGCTAAAATATTTTTAAAAAGATTCCGTCCCTCGCGCGCGTCCTCCTTCAATGCGACCACTAGAATACTGCATTTGTATGCTAATATCCGAAAATAATAAATATATTTATAAGATTCGTGGTTAATTATTAAGACATCCTAACCATATACGATCCGTGTTTTAAAAAACAATGTCCGTTCTGTCGATGTCGACTCTGCGGGCCAATTTATCAACTATGCGGTTGTGCTCGCATTTTAATCTCTATAACCTACTTTACATATTATTGTATTACTTTTATAATCTAACGTTTGCAAAAAAGCATCAATAATAATCGGAGCTAACTCATTTTTGTTTCCGTTTTTAAACGCTATACTGCATATTATAATATATATATACGACACTAAACCACTCTGTATACGGTGTGGTACTGCTGCAGTGGTGGGATAGACGCGAAAGGTCGTAAGACGATTCCGCGGCGATACATATTGTACACGTCGCACTACACTGCAGGTACATAAAATGCCAACGACGGACATTCTTTTTCCGCAAACTCGGACGCGTTTATGGTCGTTATAAACAATAACAGCTGTATATATACTCAATGTGCATCGACGACGACGGTGACGAAGAGACGACAAGGGTCGTGGCATCGACGGTCTGGAAGTCGGTCGCCCGCGGTATACCGTGGTACGTAGAGGTACATTGTATGTTATATTTACAGCCTCCACCGCCGCAGGACCGGTTTTCCGACGCACTGGCTTCGCAAAAATCTCATAAAATACACACACACACGAGCGCTCGCGTATTTTAATAACTTTCGATTTTCCCGCGCGCACGTCATTTAAGTAAGTATATAATAATATATAATATAATGCCATATAATAATGGTCGTATGCCGATGAGGTTTACCCGTCCGTCCGGGCAGCAGGTATACAATGCGTGCGTAATGTACGTAACACACGGGCACGCACGCAGACAATATAATAATATATTTTATAATAAAAATAATAATAACAGTATCGTACGGGACACACACGCCGCGCACAACCGACATTGTCCGGCGGACGAAAATAATAATAATAATAATATTATACGCGCGCGCGTGTGTGCGGGACGGACGACGTTTCTACATTACGCGTTTTATCGTCGTATAGTAATAATAATAATAATAATAATAATATGACTCGTGTCGGGTGTGCTGTATAGACTGCAGTGTGTACACGCCTTTAACCTTGCAATAGTGCGCGCTTATTGTGTTGTGGTGCACCGAAAACTCGTGTCTAGACGACGGAGAGCCCATTGTCGTCGTCGTCGTCGTCGTCGTCGTCGTCGTCACATTATTATACATTTCACTGTATTATTATAATAATATACTACTATGTAATAAATAATAATCATGCCGTTCGAACGGCCGCAGTTGGACCGAGAAAGAAGAGATTTGAAAAACGTACTCTCTTCATATAATATTATACGATGTATATCTATTCTATACTCTGTTCAGCGAGAGAACACGCCGATTATACTCGCCCTCGCGGTTGCTGCAGGATGCGCAGGACAACCGTTTTTCGTCGGTCCGCGACCTGTTCTCTCGCCGAACTGCAGATAGTATACGGATAGACGCGAGGATCTGCCCTTAAGTATAGCCACCGCCGCCGGTCATCGCGAAGCTTTTTCGCGGTATTCCCGCGTGTTCCCGAGAATTCCCAGGAATTCTTCCGCAGGGACTCCCGTCAAATTGCGTTTCCGGAAATGACCCATCCCTGCACAGGCACATCAATAATGTACTCCGTAATGGTACGACCCTTAAACGACGCGTCCGCTGGTACAAAACTGCCTCGGCTCAACGCTGTGCGCACATTGCACGCATGATGTGCCGTAATTTTTTTTAAAAAAAATGCATTATTAGGTAACGAAAAAATAATAACAGGTACTTACTCACGTCGTTACGCCTTATTTACTGTTAACGTACATAAAAAGTAATTTGGTTGATGGTGAAATTTATTACTTGAGGTTAGTTTTAATACTTTACAAGCCATAAAATGATCTGTTAATTATATAGCGTCGGCGATGGTAATTACACTTACTAACAATTAGTTATTTCAATATGGAAATGCGAAGAAAAAAATATGAACTGCTTGCATTTCTAGGAAGTAATTATTGCTCGCTCATTGAAAAAACCAACCGTATTTTACCGTTAACAAAATAATAATATTATACCACTCGTAGTACTTTTCGTGGAATATGATATTATAATATTATACTTTACCGCAACTCACCTATTATATGCAGGGGCTAACCGTTTGCCAGGAAAATCGAATTTAAATTCCTCGTGCGGGCTTTGGTGTAACAATATTCCGAAATTCAGTTCGTGGTGGGAAGGCGTAACGCGCTTGTACGTATATACGTATGTTATTGAGTGGGCGAAAAGTGATAATACTTATAGTGAGATTTGTTTTTGTTAATATCAGTATGATATACACACGATAGACATTGATCGATTGAATGAATTACGTATAAAAAGTAAGAAAAATTTGAAAATTTGAATTTGCGAAAAACTCGAATCAGTCAAAATTGTATATTCTAATAATAGGGACTGCTGATGACGAAGCACGAGAATAAAAAAAGTGAAAACGATCGAAAATCATCAGCGGTAGTGCGTTACGTATAATATAATATTGAAAGCTGCGAATTTTCATGGCAATTATTATAGGCCGGTGTCTTCGTCTAATCGCCGATTTGGTGAATTGAAATCATGAATTGTAGTCAGAGAGGTCGGTGATCAGTGGTGAATATCAGGGAGGGAAATGGTAACTGGTTGATCCCCCTCTTGGGATTTTCCACTATAATACTAATGTATACAATATTGCCCACAACTCGATACTTCAGAATTTATATGTGTTTAATCTGCAGATCGGTGCCCTGATTGCGTCGAAGACCTAAATATGAAAAGCCCGACGGCCATCAGTAGCTATATTGATGCAGCGTGTTGCTAATCGAAACCTTTGTCATTTTTCAAACGTGTAGGATACCTATAATAAATTGTAACATTTTTAGAAATTAAAACCGACAAAACGTGTATATTTTTCATATCGATTGCGCAGTAATATACATTTCCAAAAAAAATTAAGAGAAGCGCCGAACCGCTCGCATTACTTTTGTAGATTTGAAATTTGCTCCCCCCCACCACCACCCTCTGGGTTATACTGGGTCTACTTGGATATAATATCCGCCACTGCAGGTGGTGATCGTGTCGTAATATTGCTCGTTGATGTATCGTCGACGCTAACTAGAAAAAAAAAACCATCGATTATATAATAAATTAAACAATAAACGAGCTCATCGCGCGTTTACCGACAAACGTTTCAATCCAAACATTATCGTGTCATAAATACGTATATAATATAAAGGTAGTAGATACTCGCGCGCGGCCCAATTAAAAAGCTGCGCGGCTACTCGATAATATTTTTTTAATAATATTATTGTGCTATACGTCGCACACAATATATAATATAATAACAATATATTAAGAACAACAATGATAATATTAATAGCAATAATTTATTGGTCTCCGGTGGGCGAGACGGCGGCGGCGGCGGCGGCGGCGGCGACTTGGCCCCGGCGGATTAAATATTATATATTAATACGATTCGTATATCATGTACACGTTTCCAACCCCCTCCCCCTCCCCGCACGTCATCCGTGCCTAATAGAACAGTATTAAAGGTATATACTATATTATATTATATTGTATAACAATGAACGCGCAGGTGAGTTGTTTTAGTTTTTCTATAATTTCTTAATTGATTTTATTTATTTAATTAGATATTTTTTTTTTCCGACCTACTATATATTCCATTTTATCGTATTATCCGTTTTAAAATAATATGGCAGTTCTGGTTTTTTTTTCCAACCGGATGGTAAAACGGTTTTTTTAACTTCTCGAAACCGTTGGTTCCTTTGCCGCTGTCCATTCGTTAAATTAATAAACTGGAACACGCGCTTATCTTTTATTTATCGCATTGGTCGCCGCGCCTTTTTCGGAGGAGGAGCGATCGTCGTCTGTAATGAAAAAACATAGACCGTAATAATATAATGCGTATATATGTACATGATATGTATATAATATATCATATAGGTAGGTAAAAATATACTTTATTCGGATACCAAAATCAATTAAAAACAAATCATTTTCTCGGTCATTTTTCAAAAGGCAATTATTCGACAAACTATATTTTTTACTCTAGATTTTTACTATTTTCTTATTATTAGGAAACCCAATATATTATTAAGTGGGTATTTTTTTTATTATTTTTTTTTATTAGCTTTTATTATACTATTACAGATCAACAATTATACTTAAAAATTATATGATAAAACCAGCCTCTGAGATAAAATTGAGGCTTTATAATATATATTATGTATTTTTAACCTTTTATTCTGATTCAAAATCGTTTTTTGAAAAATGTACATGCATAAATATCAAATACCGAATCGGTGGTTTATTATTTACAAAAGTATATAAAATTTAGACAACCATAGAGTTACCAGCTATATATAGTGCAAATAAAATTCGCAGAGTAACCCTGCTGCCTGACACTCATCCAATTCTCGTACATAAATTTTAAATGCCCATAAATCATTGAGTATTGATTCAGTGGCTCGATATTTCGTGAATCAACATTTCTAGAACGGTATTGTGAATTGTGGTTGCTCGATATTAAATTCAAATAGTTGTTTCTAGCCTTCTAGCAATTCAAAAATGGGCAAAAAAAACCTACAACACAATAATATATGATATTATCGAATGGGTATATAGCACAACATATTTTGATATATATTAATTGTATAAAAATTCAAATCACGAAAAGAAAAAAAAATAGGTTCATAAAATAAGTATCCTGCGTTTAGAGTATCCCCATCAATATAATGATAATATTATGTAGTTATTTTGATGAAAAATAATGAGCATCGAATATATTTTTTTAGGATTACACTATCGTTATTTTGATTTTTTTACATTTAAAAAAATGACGTCATAATCTTTATTTATCTCCGAAAACTTAACCGCCTTACCTATATAAACTTTGTCTTGCGTATGCACTACACACGCATTTTGTATATGAAAATTATTCATAATAATATCGTTACACTGTTTTTTTTTTTTTGCAAATATTCGTTTCATAAATAACATATTTGATGTAAACAATGTGTATTTTTCTTTAGCGAAATATCGTTACAAAGCTGTACGCATATAAGCGTCATAAATCAAAATAATATTATAATAATAATAATTCTCATATCCGACGACGATGACGACCTTAACATCAATAAGTGTCCCATGACTATAAATTCCTTTTATTTTCCAATGCGATCACGGCAAGTCCGCGCGTGGGTAGTATTCTATTGTGTTGCCATAATTCTTGATGATATGTACATCTCGTGTCTAAAAGTCCATAAAACAGATTTACGACAATGGCATTATCGATTAGGGTAAATGCGAATTCGGAACGCTGAAAAGAAATCAAACCGAGCAATATCTATAATATTATTATAAATCTATGCGTAGGAAGTTTATATAATATTAAAAAATCGAGTTATCGTTTTGCGAACATAATATTATACATTTATATTGTTCGATTATGTTGAAAAAAATTTTTTTTGTTTTTATCATTAAATATTGATTTTAATTTCGTGCTACTATAGAGAGCCAGAACGATATTTGAAGTATCTATTTTTTACCTTTATGACTAGACTCCAATATGTAGAGGTAGACGTCACTGTCCATTTTATTTTATTTTTTACAGAAAACAATTCCATATTTAAAATCCTATTGCCAGTGTTACCTATTTAATACTTATAATTATTAATGTTGTGCAGAACTATACGAAAAAAAACCCGTTGATGATTTTGTATACGCGTGTTTATTGGAAAATATTGTTGTTAATTAGTTTACTACCTATAATTAATAATGTGCATCCTTATGGTGATAAATGAAATATATTTCAATATTTAAATTTACAACTTATCTTAAGTTGGCTTAACTTAAACTATGCTTTTCATTGGTTCAATTGTACGTATAACGACTAACGAGTCGGTACCTACCCTACATAGGTATTATATTAGGTATAGCTGGATCGTTGTTTAAATTCGACAATATTACATGTTTACGGCGTAAGCAGCCTACACTTAGGTACCTACCTACCTGTTTTTTTTTCGTGTTGGCGGTCTCTCTTAAATTAAATTCTCCATTACGTATAATAAGTGTCTATTACGTTCCCAAATTATTCGATTGTTTTTTGCACCTCGTTGGGAATTCCGATCCCGACGATTCTAAAGTCCCAGACGGAGTTAAACAATGCCGAAATTCCATTGTAGCTTTATAGATTTGTCGGACCAGATAGCCGTTTGGTCCGCCAACCACGCGTTAACAACAACCGTCGAGAGTGTATTATAGTTGTTAAAATCGGTGAAAACGCAACCCGAGCAATTACGGTCGGTAAGTTTACGAAAAATAAACGAAACGTAATAATAATGATAAATTAAAAAAACATTATGTCATTCCGTTGGTCATTAAGTCACCTTTCGAGTCGTGTATGACCTTTGTAGCGTTCCATTGTTAAGACAATGCCAAAAACCGCATCGGTGGTCTATACTCGGGTAGTCGGGTGCAACCGGTTGGAGAATCTTCATGTCTGGACACTCTTTAAAAAAAAAAATATTGTACTAAGTAGTCGTGACCAGCGAGAATCGTGAATTCCTCGTGTACGATATTTACAAGAAAACAAGACGAAGAGATAAACCAAAGGGAGGGACTCCTCGAAAGTGTTTAATTAAATAATATACGTTTTTATTTTTAAATTGTATCGTCTGTAACTTCTGGAAGTGCGAGTAAAATAAAACATTTGACATATAGTTTGAAGAGAAATTATTTGACACATGATTCCATTAAGGAACAAAAGCCAATTAATGATGCAAAATTGAAAAATGGGTCTAATCTATGGCAATAGGTATAGGTATCTAATATTATTTTAAAGCATAGAAAACGTTTTGAACAAACTTCATATTATATAGTTTATATATATATATATAATACATAACATATAATTAATGTAATGAAATTACACTTTTATAGAAGTTTTAAAAACTTTTTAAAACTCAGGAATGTTAAAAAAAAACTTCTATATAATAATTTTTTGCTTTTTCCATGAATCAAAAAAAAAAAAGTAAAAAAAAACAAATTCAAAAAAAAAAACATGTAACCTACATTTCAGAAGCATCTGGTAGTCAGACGTTTCGTTTATTTAAATTACTATACTTTCTGGAGGCGTTAGAAAAAAAAAGTTAATGGTGTACGGGTGTAAAAGGGTTAGAAGTGGAAAAAAACTTTGACCAAACAAAACATATATGGCGTATATTATAGGACATACGCGCGCAACAAACAATTACATTTTTTTTTTTGCCTCCCGCGATCCGTTATTCAAAATAAATTATTATTAGAACGTCTGAAGTGATAATAAGAAATGGGACAGAAAAAAATAGATTTCTACCCTTGGCGTGTCTTTTGTAGGTGGTGATTAGTAACAAACAACCGTTAACACCCTACACGGAGAACAAAAGAGTCCCCGGTCATGTGCGGGGAACTATATTTATATTATTTTTTTTTTGTCCATAGTGTGAGCGACAGAAGAGTATTGAATACTGTTTTTTTTTTTTTTTTTTAACGATCTCGCACTAATTTGAATTCAACCCCCGTGGTGAATGCACCGAACAGATTGTGTACAATCGGAAAGACGGGTTTCTCACATAGCTGCGCGCAGTTTGGGGATAAAAAGAACGTCTTGGTGTGTGTTTGTTTCTGTTTTTTTAGGTTCCATTTATTCTGTACAGAACAGGTCTATTTAACTGCGTATGCCGTATACGTCTCGGGCAGAGACAGACTGATATAATATTATATTTATGGTATTTTCCTTATGAAATTATTTTATGAACGTTTTCAATGATTCCAGAATATTGAAGATATTACAAAATAATATAGAATAATTATATTGGATAGGTCTATCGCTGCTGTATCTGCTTCTGTTTAGATATTATTTTTCTTAGTATACTCAATCGAACGTTTTTTCAAAAAGTTTGATAAACCCATTTGTAGGTAGGTACTTGACTGAAAGCTAAGTCATATTAAATACGTGATAAACAATGTTAAATAAATATAATTTATAAGAGATAAATAATGTTAAACAAATATAATTGATAACCAATGGTCAATTTTCTAGTACTATTAAATAATGAATTGATAATAATTAGCCATCTACATTCATATTACGATGGTTACTACAGTCAAATAAAATAATGTATAGGTATTTTGAGTACACATTAAATTATTGAGTAGGTAGCACATGATTATAAAAAGTTGATTATTCCTAAAAATTAAAACATTGGCAAAACTATCTGTTCCATACAAAACAATTTTATTGTTTTAATTAAAAAAAAAATTGCATTGTACATTCAGTTATGTTTTAATATATTATAGTAATTTAAAACACACACAGTTTGTGAAATTCGTTTAAAATAAAATAAAAATATTATATTTGAATTTTAATTAAAATATGTAGATATATGTATAACTATACTGCCGTGAGTTTAAGTCTCTGCCAGAGTTTGCCTCTAATTGGCTGCTAGGAAAACGTTTATACGACGGAACACTTGGCCTGTTTAACCATTTTTTTTCTGCATAGACCATTCGACCTAAACGTCGCGAACGTCCGTGTCGAGTGCAACTACTCTAAAAACAAAAATGTTGTACAGCAGTCAGCAGCTACTTTATATTTATTATAGGTCAGAGACGGGTTATACGGCGATGCGTTTGGTTTCATTATAGGGAGGACTATTTATGTGTCCTAATAATACCAATAATAATAATAACGATGATGATGATGATGATATTAAATTAATAACGCAAACAATATATATTATACCCCACCGCTAGTTTTATCTAATCTGTGCCCGATAAACTGAATAATATTATATTATTATGTATTATTTACTCGGGACACCTGCATCGAGGTATGCGCAGGCATCCAGTGTAATTATTATAATAATAATCGACCGGCGACGTTTGTTTTTTTCTTGTGCAAACACAGACCGTCGACGTCTGCGCCCCTCGGTGTGTATAATATTTATAATAGTTTATAATAATAATAATAATTACGAACGCACATCATGTCTTCTTCCCCCGGGGTGAAAAGGTATATACAAGTCTTCAAACCAGCATACTGCTATATAATATATTATATGGGCACGAAATACGCTTTATTTTTCGAGACACATGTAAACTGTATACGTATCGTTTTATAGTGTGAAAGAGTGATAAAAAAAAATGACGAAAAACACAATATACATATAGAATACAACATTTAAGATCCGCGTGCAATCGAATCATTAATTACAATATTATAGAGCTGTCGTATATAAATAGTAATAATTATGTCGTATCGCAGTTTTATTCCGAATCGTGTGGACCTAACCCCGACGGAGGGTCTTCGACTCGGCGAGAGCCGCAAAGAGGGACGGAAGGAAACAATATATAACTTCTTCCAAGACGACGACGACGATGCACTCAGTGGCGCAACTTGATAAGAAGGAGCCTATATGAAAATGTCCAGACTGGGGCCCTTACCTACTCAAAAAAAATGAAAAATAGTCATCTACGATATAAATTATTATAACTCTAGAAAATATTGTTTTCTCACATGTGACATGTCGGTATGTCATATTTGCTAATTTTATTATTATTTTTATTATTAACAAGTTGTATACATTTTTTTATAAAATCAAGTTTGAAAATTAACTTTACCATACTTTTACAATACCCACAATAACATATAATTATGTATATTAATATAAGAAATTTCAATACTCTATACCCGCATTCTGGTATCTATACTGTACATATAGTATATAACTGCATATACGCATATACGGTACATAGGTTTCTCATATTCACATACCTATGTATTAGGTACTCGCACAGACTAAGATAAGTTTATCTCGGTCCGTGAGTACTCGTAATTCAAATTCTCTAAACTCAAAAGAGTAAAGACATTATTATTTATATTTATTATTAATTATTTATTGTTATTATTTTATTAACAATTTAAAACAAATAATATAATATTTGAATATTACAGATTATAGTAGGAATAATATCATATAAGAGATCTGGGGAGTCGGGGCCCTCCAAAACCGGGAGCCCCTGTGAATTGCACATCCTGCAACACTCCCGATAATTGCGATACTGGATGCACTGTATACGACTGCAGCAGAACAGTGGTGTATTGCCGCACATAGCGAATATGAAGTAAAGACGGGGGGGAAAAACCGTTGGACGAAGCCGAAAACCAACAAACAGACGTGTTAATTAAACGCATATTAACGAGAATAAACAACCGTCCGAAACGACTGCGGGGCTCGGGCGATATTATTATTATTTTTTTTTTTATTAATATTATCGAGGACGAGAACAAAATTTTTTTAATAATATATTAAATTATTTCGATAGGCGCGTCTCGGGCCCGCGTCGGTGTGGGACGCTTTTTCTTCGGTGTCGGCGGCGCGACAGTCGCGAGCCTTGTCGGCCGAGCACCCGCTGCGAACGGTCGACGGAATAGAATATAATAAGCGCGAGCGAGCGTCCTACGACGAGCGGCGAGACCGACAGGGCGACGATCGTGTTGTACGACGACGACGACTGAGGCGGTCGTTAAACGTTGATTAAAAAAAAAACAATAATAATAATAATAATAAAAATGGACAAAATACCGAAAAAAAAAATTACGACTGTGCGACTCTATAATATAATAATTGCTGCAGCCGTCAATCGGACCGCCGCCGCCGCCGCCTCCTCGATATGGCGGTGATATTGCGCACTATAAAGAGTTATAAATCGTTACCTCTATCGTAACGATATGACACGCCCGGCTCGATGGACGTTACCCGTGGAGGTAACCAGCTGTACCTATACGCTATAATCGTATATGATATTATATAGCGACACGCAAGGCCCGTCGTAATAACAGTAAACTATTATAATACCTACATAAAAGCATATAATATTATTATTATATTTTAAAATAATATTATTATTGTCGCAAACGAGCGGCGGCGGCGCCGGAGAAGGTTTTTGGATGGTTCTCTTTTTTTTTTTTGGTTGGGAAAATGTATCGCGTCTCGTTTCAATTACGACGCGTCGTCATCGTCGTCGTCGTCGTATATTAAAATAATTATTATTACCTATATTATTATAATACGTTACGCGAGCGAGTATATAGGTACCGCGGGAAAAATAATAATCAAATATTATAATATACGCTGGCGCCGAATGCCACCCGGTGCCACTGGGATCATCGGCAGCCGTCATTTGTTTTAATCGCTTATTATTGCAGCACAGGTATTGCGTTATTATTATTTGGGCTTATGCGCCACGGATCTCTCGACGTTTTAAATAATATTTTATCGTACGCATAAAATAACGCACGCTTGCACACACACGAGTATATAACATATTACGTTAGTTGTATGACCCTACTTCGGGCAAGGGAAAAAATTAACAAACCCAAAATACGACGGCACTTTATATGTATACTATTGCGGTGTGTCTTGGTTTTAGTGCTGCACCTCAGTTCGAGGGCATATAATATCTGCACCGATGTACCTCGCTAATTCGACCGCGATTGCCCACCCGCATGCACCGTGTGACGGATTGTATAAAGCACTTGAACGTGTAAATACTTTAGAACACGGTTCGAACAACTCTCTCAACTTTCCTCCTGATATCTCTCAGAACGTTTTGAAAATTTTCATCAAAATCGATCGAGTAGTTTTTGAGCGCATGAGTAAGCTACAAGCATACCTTGGATATTGCCTTTGTTTTATACATTTGAATAACAAACAATTACTTTTTACTCGTTCGTGCCTCAAGATAGATATATACGCCGCTCGATCGTAATATTATTTAAAAAATCCTTTTTACTCTATTATATCAATTTATTTTACGGTACCTATATACTGAAATATATAGTTACTCGTCGCAAGTCTGTCTAATCGACAGATGTACTTTAATTTAAAAATGGTCGTGAAAATATACGAATACCTAGCCCGGGAATAGGACGACAAAACGAACAGAGGAACTATTATCCTCTTACAGTAGAGAAAAAATATATATAATAATTACTCAAGTATGATGTACTTTTATCGGACTCGCACCACACGCAGGAACACGCACAAAGTGACAAGTTTGCGTATTGTATATATTTCGATACAGCGGATGCTGTTGTAGCACACGGATGTAGGTATATATGTAATATATGTATACATATAGGTACAAAGACTTTTAGATTTAAAAGAAACTTCACTCGCGATCGCGCCCGAACAACTGCAGCAGCGTAAACCGATCGCAAGACGTATATAAAATATACGAACGCGAAACGTTTTTATTATAATAATATTATAATATACACATCTCAGCTGCAGCACGGGCGCGCTTATCAACGACCAAATCCCAATTTATATATATGTATAGGCGCCTATATACTCTATTTCGGCTTTATCCTTCGCCGCAGCCTCGGCAATCTATTTAATGCATTTTCGGACGGGAAAACTTTCACGCCCGACGACTGTTGTAGTAGTTGCGAACACGGCACGCGTTCAATCAATCGGAAAATGGCGCGGAAAAATCGCACAATGCACGGAAAACAACCCCACGCGCGTGTCACCGCAATAACGCGTCCTGCGAACAAAGCGCAATTGAGCGTTGTCTGCAAAAATTCCTATTTTCTGAACGTTTAGAAAACCGTTTTTGAAAATAAAATCGATTCTCTAAAAACTACGAGGAGTCCGTTTTGTTACGCATGCATAATATCCTTTAGGCCGAGATTTCAAAAATGCAGTCTTAAAAACGTTTCGCGTGGAAAACTGTTTTGTGCGCGACGTTAGGTAACGAAACACACATAGGTACTTATTTATTCGTAAACAAAAGTGGTACGTTTTTGATATAGATATTTTCGTTTTCGAAAATGCTTTTTAGCGCGTGCTGATGGTATATATACAACACGACGTGCTATAGTATTATTATGCAATCATCATGTTTTGGACGGCAAAAAACCCGTCGGAAGTATTCAAACGATTTGGCTCTTGACCGCCGTGGCGACTGAAAACTCCCCCCCGACGCGCTCGTCTTTCGGAGACATTTTGGTTGTTTTCTGATTCGCACCATGTAGAATTTTAAATAGGTATATAGTTTTTTTATATTAGTGTTCAAGAATCGGACACGTGATTATATGACGACGACGACAGAAAATTAATATTCCATATCGCGTGGACCGGTATTCGACCGATAAGGCAAAAAAAAAAAAATTAAATAAATAAATAATAAATATATGATAAAACATCACAACGTTTCAATTAATTTTTCCGATTTTATATATTATTATATTTTTTTTCGCCGCATACATTATTATTATAACAGCGGTGTTTATAACGTATAGTTGCGTGCGCTGCACGTCCGCCGCCGCCGATGTAACAGCGCCCCGGTGGCCTGTCGTCTACTTGTCCGGATTTAACACGTATACCTACCTATAATATATATATATACATATTACATTAAAAGCGTATAATATATAATAAAGGGAAAAAACCAATTTAATATTCAACGCGGTAATAACCACGACGAATTTTCTATACCTACTTAAAAACACATATTATTATTATACTATACGGCGGTAATAATTATTATTATAATATATGAGTGCGTATGGTATACTGCGGCGGTGGGCCGAAAATTCGCGGTGTCCGTTTGTAGGATAACTTAATTAATATAATATTATATAGGCGTACATCGTGTGGGAAACCGCGTTTTCCGGTTTTCTCGTTTGATCGACCCCCGGGAAATCGTCGTTATAGCCACACTCGTCGTGGGCGGATCCAGAAGGAAGGATATAGGGACCCTTAAAAGCTCTTAATACTGCAGGACACCACCATTGATTGATTTTTCGTAATCTCGAACTCAATTGAAATCTCATCGAAATAATTACCATTACCTAAATCTACAATAAGACTCTATATTGCGAACTTTTCCCTGTCCCATTTGAGCTTCGACGTGACCAGAGCTTCGTACTGTAGCACTGAGGAAGCAAAGCGAAATAGACGAGCGGATATTGTGATCGTGTGAACAAATCGAAACCAGAACGGAGACGATATAAGACTAATATTACTATAGATCGATTATGCGTAGAAAATAATAAACGTTTTCCGCCTTTACGTCGATGTGCAATAGAACAGCGTAACTCAACGTTTGGTCTACTCAAAAACGGGCTCTGCGGACATATTTTGTGACGGGCGAGCGTCGTATATATTATTTATATTGTTTGAAATATATTTAAACCGTACTATATATATATATACTATAAAATATAGTCCTCAAACAAGGGCGTTCGTTATAACTTCTAACAAGTTTCAAGTCGTCTGCGACGTCGTCGGTATATACGCTGCGTTTGACGTAGTCGTACACGATGCGTTTCAACTTTTATTACCATTTACGTCATAATGTACAGCTTTTGCGCGACCCTCCTCACGAACTAGCACCATCATAATATTATTATAATTTATTATGATTCAGGATTCAGAATATTTTGACACGAATATCCTAGGAGCGGTGGATGGTCTCCGAATCGTTCCCGTCTATGTTTGAAATCGATTGCACCCGCGTTTATATACCATACAAATGCACCGACGTTTTGGTTTAAGGGGAAAGCGGCTCGCGTTTAATTATTGCGTTTAAGAGGCATATTTTAAGCAGTTTTTAATCTAGTCGTTACCTCAGCCCGTGATCTTTGAGTTCAATATGCAGGTGGACATGGCGACTATATATAATATTGTTCCATAGCACGTGCACAAGTCATCGAAAGCTCTCGAAAATATTTTTGAACTTACGCCGACAGTGAGTAATGCCAATATGCTGGCAAAAAATAAATACATTTCTGGTAGCTTAATTTTAAAGAAAAGAAATTAAAATTTGATAGTATTTTGCTGCAGTCTGTGTTATGTATGGGAAATATATTTAAGACATTTTGAATAATTTTTGCCATATATGGTTCCAAATTAATTTACTTAATTTCTCAAAATAAACATGATGCACTTTTGAAGGGGCAACAAAACAAAAAATTAAAAATTGTTTTCTAAAAAAACTCAGTAAAGGGGCTAACAAACTCACATCGTTTTTCAAAATTAAAATTGTTAACTACTCAGGTACCTACTAGAAGTATGTTTGTTTTTCGTCAGCTAAATGGTCTGAACGCATGAAAAATCCAATCTACCTCCTCAGTATAAATTAAACGCCTTATAGTACCTTATAGTAGGTATACGCCTATATAATATACCTAACGGTCTTATTATGCACTGTTTACTAACCGCTTATACCTATAACCCACGAAGCGTGCAATCAAAAATATCTAACCACAACGAGATATTATATTGTATATTACCTACGACCTACCTATAACAATACAGTATGGATCACAATGCGTTATAGCATATAAAATATTATTATATCGCGTGTGTGTGTGCGTGTTTGTATAACTGTACAGCGAACCTACGCTTACAAAATATAATAACAATAATACGACCGAGATAACGATATTATTGTAAAGAGGCAATCTCGATATTCAAAATTTAAAAACCTGAATAGCGTACCTATATATATATGCGCAGTATACAAAGTATATATTATAATATATAATATAATGGTATATAATATATATATATATATATATATTATGTATCACACGCTAGACGCATATCATATTATGTGGTATACTGTGGTATAATATACGCTTTTATATAGGTATATCCGAATCCGAAGAGATTTAAAAAGAGAATATAATATCGTGTGTAGGTGTGTTCTATAAAACCAATACGCGCGTAAATCACATTCGTAATCGTCAATGGCGGCGGTGTTGTAGTACGCATTGTCGAAGTGGTTCTGTCGTTGAACGGGTCAATAATGATAAAAAATAAAAAAAATAAATGATTTATACTGTGCGGGCAGATCGATATTGTCTCGAGATAGCGGCTAGGCTGCAGTATAGGTACCTACCTATAATATAACACTGCAGCACTCTCTCACGCCGCCGCACACTACCTATATAATACATCTCGTATTAATACAAAACACCCGATTTTAAATCGTCTTCCGCTCTCGAGAATATTTCTACGGGGCGAGTGCACCGCACACAACCCATTAGTTAATAGGTTCGAGAGCCATAATATAACTACATAACGAATGGAAGCTGTATTATTATGTCGGATTAAATGATACGAATCAGGGGAACGATGTAATCCGAGGAATTCTGAAACACGGGGCTTAAACACTGCAGTTAAACGTCTAATTCGGTATTCATTTTATTCAACGTCGGCAACATTTTCACCATCGTCGTCGTGTTGTATAAAGGTTCAAAATCCCAAATGAAAAGCAAGACGAATCTGTATATAAGACGTAGGAACCTACCTATATATTATTATATTGTATAATGATATTATGTGCCCGCGTATAATGTATTCCTATCGGACAGAGCGCGCGGAATGTGTCTAAGAGATTATAATATATTTTGGTAATGAAAAGAATAAAGGACATACGTTTAAAAACTTTAAAAAAAAAACCACTTATTATAAAAACAAATTTTTTTCGCGTCGTGTAAAAAAAAAGTGTATAATCCAATACGATTGTACATATTATTATAGTCACGACGAGTTGTTTATTCGAACGGCGGTTTTCGTGTGATGTGATAATATTATTATTGACTGCATTCGTATCGTCGATAAATACGAATTAATCATTATTCGTCGTATACCGGTATATTATAATAGTGGGAATTAACGTACAATCGTGAACGTTTTGAGTTTTAACAGGTACAACAGGTGATCGCTGTAATCTATAAAACGGCTCGGCCGCGATGAACATTTATAGGTACACACACGCGTGGACACAAAACCGTACTCGTTTCAAGGCGCCGCCGCCATGGACTTGTATTAAAACAGTAATAATAATGATAATATGATATCTCGAAACCACTTTTGTTTTCGGACGCGATGAGTTCGCCGACGTCGGCGTGCGCTTGCAGCGGGTCTTTGCGAGTGTATATCACGCCAAACAGTATATTAAATACGAAACGGGGAAACAATATGGTGATAAAATTCAAATCGAACGAATACTAGAAAGAAAAAACGAATTATTATTATAATATTATTATTACGAGAGAACGCGTGTGTGTGTAGTTATGCAGTCTGCTGCAGTCCTCCACTCGCGCATCTGTCCGTTCGTCTATATATCTTGTTAAAACGCACACACGCACGCATCACGAGGATCGTGAACGCTTATGTGCATATAGATATAGTATAATATTATAATTGAACCGTTTCGGATCTTCGGTTTCGTAATAAAATGTATAAAATAATACATATAATAATATAATACAGGTAGAGTATAGGTACCTCGTAGTGTATAATATAGCTATATATGACGTAGAGTGCGTACTGCTATAGTATTTAATAATATTATTATATAGAAAAATCGTCTGTTTTCGTTTTTTTTTTCGCTTCGTCGTCAATTTGACGTCTCGCAACAGGTTATTATAAATGAAACAAAAAAAAAAAAATTCAAAAAAAAAAAACAAACAAACAAACAACGTCAAAATGTCCGTGTAGCTCATTTGCGCCCGCCCTCCTCGGCATATTATATTATATATCATGATGTATATATGTACGCGCGTGGCGGCGGCGGCGAAGCGTCCTGTATATAATAACCTGCGGGCGGCGGCGGCGAAACGAACGCTGACCGAGAGGGAAGTGGGTACCTATATACATAATATATATATACATACGTATATACACGTACATTTAATAATATAATAAACGAAATTAAAGAACTCGGCGGACACGGACCGACGGCCCCGCCACCGCCGCCGCCGTGGAAATGATTAGGAGGACTTGCGGCGTAAGATACACAGGACACGCCCACCCGGGGCACCTGTCTTTCAGCGACGCGCCAACACACACACACATACACGTCATCACACATACGCACGAACGCGCGCTTTTTATATAATAATATTATATAGGTATACGTTTTTCACTTTAAAACAAACAACCTCTACCTTCCCCCCCCCACAAGCACCCCGACCCGTCACGAGAGACTCGTCCGTTTTCGTCCCACCGCCGCCGCAGCGCGCGATTTAAATTGGTTATACCTATATACCTGCTACAATGATGTTTGTTTTATTATTGTTATTACCGCGCGCGAGCGCATTATTATTATTATTATTATTATTATAAATATGATTATTATCATTTTAGGTAGGTACCTGCATTTAATTTTTCTCTCCCACTGGCGGCGGGTGACTTTGCGGCGAGCGGTAGCGATTTCCGAAGACGACTGTCGGCGGATACCCGAGCTCCGTACAGTGATGTCGTTAGAAGTGTACACACACATATCTTATTAGATGTGTATTTGTACGGCGGACGAAGAGGAGGAGGAGGAGACGTGACCGACGCGCAGCCGCTCTTCAAAAAGGACGACGGACGGACGGACGGCCATCATTCGTCATATTATATATTTCGGAAACCATCATCAGAGACGACTGCAGCCGCAGGTTTATATCTACAGGGTGATTCGTAGAGCATCCTCACCCCCCCCCACCATCTTTTCGTTTAACAATGCATTTATTCAAATTCTGTTTTTGGAAGAATTTTAAATATTTATGTTTTTAGATTCTTCAGATTTTTCATAGGTCCTACTCGAGGAGTGTTCTGCGCGTACTCCTGTGGCGAAACAAACTTCTGTTTTTCAAATGAGAAACCCCATTTTTTTGTTGCTACAAATTATTAAGTGTATATTATTTTTGAAATTTTAGATGTAGGTACTCAATTCATAACTCGAACGAGTAGTTGTTCAGTTATTAAAATTATTATAATAAGTAAATAATGGTCTTTCAAAAATATGTCATTAAAAAAATATAGAATAATATAATAATATGTATTATTGGATATAGTATTTATCATAGTTTGACCATTTTTATAAATTATAAACATCGATAGATTAATAACGCCCTCCAAATCAGGGCACTCCTTAAAAAGTATAGTGCGAAAAATCTAAAGAGTTTGAAATATGGTCATCTAGTATATTATTATCCAAAACACAGAATTTGAAAAAATTGATTACCTATTAAAAGAGAAAATGGGGGTGAGCAGCACGCTGGTGATTCGCCCTATATTATAGTATACTGCTGTGGTGCGGTCGATCGGGGCTGCTCTTTTTCGGATAAAATGATTTAGGCGCCACGAGAAAGGACGTCTCTCGCTATGTGTACAATACAATAATATTAGTTTACCAGCTATCTGTACGTGGCGACGGTCTTACATACGTGGGAGGCACCGACTTTTGACGTCTCCCGCGAGTCGCCGTACCCACATCGTGTATAATATAATAATATATATAATAATCTATATTGTGGAGTTAAGTGTTTTAACCCGCCAAATATTCACCGTATTTATTAATAGTCAACTCGGCGGCGATGGACTGTGCGTTAATCAACGCTACTTTGTCGAAATTCGAACGAAATTCCGTTTGAAAATCCGATTTTCGATGATTCGCGTGCTGCACGGCACCCGGCCCGCCGCGTTAATGAAGTGCGTATATATTATTATATGTTTTGAAGTCAATATAATTAGTTGGCATTCAGTTACACATAACACGTTGTGCTGCCAATCAGTATTTCAATTGATAACTTTTAGTGCTATATACGACGGACTATAATTATGATTTCCGCATTGAGATGTGCGCGCCTAATTACCAATAATAACAGTGGGTAGGTAGTGAATGCGTATAGTAGTTTGTAAAACACACGGACGTCGTGAATATTGACGTATTGTGTCCGTTTTGGTTCGACTTTTATATAGAACGCATACGAAAACGCGAGTGGTTTATAACAGGTAGCAGGTACTGCTGCAGTTTTATGAATAAATCGTAGGCGAGCTTTCGTGTGTAAGTAAAATCCGTAAAAAAAGAGATCAACGCGGTTTTCTGCAAACACGCAAAACAGTAGTAGTCAAACGGGGTAAGGGAGATGATGGACCCCCCCCCCCGTGACCCTTTTCTTAAATATTTATTATTTTACCAACCTTCCCCCTGAAAAAATCAATCGACCTCCACTCACTGGGCAACTGCAATATTATCAATGCTCACCCGCCGCCGTTCATGTTTATGACCCAAGACAAAAGTCGACCTACCGCGTCCAACTTCAAACGCGCGTATTATATAATATACATATATGTAGCATATTATTATATGATATACCGCGGTACACGCGGGTAATGTGTATTACTATATTATATTATATATACATACACGTTTTGAGGAGAAGAAAAAAACGTTGCGATTTATTTTTATTTTTTTGAAAATCCGTCAGCGATTTTATCCGAGAACACACAATTGCGTGGATAAGTATCAATACGCGTACCCTATATTATATAGTACCTTCGTCTTCGTTGTCGTCGTACGGTCACGGGCGAACATGCGAGAGCCGTTTCGAGCGTTTTGTCTCGGATAAATTGTTGCACGATTGTTCTCGGTTTTGCGGCGGCGGCGGTGGCGGCTGCCGTGTGGTAGTCCACCGTACATATACGAGTATGAGTCCGATGATAATATGTTTGACAACGCAGCAAACATCGGGAAATTACCTCGAGCCCCTCGTTAATTGTTTTTAATCAACGGGCACGATAGCATAATAATAATAATAATAATAAATAATAAATAATAATAATAATACGCGGCGAATCGAATGGAGAATCTGCAGAGGCTATCGCGTGGAAAGCTGCACACAGACTCCATCGAGCCGCCGCCGGTCGCCGTACACGGTTAGCTAATTAACCGATATCGTAAGTATATAATATACCAACACACAGGTATACGCGGTATACACTATACACTCCGCCGGTCGCTTAATCACTGCACCGGTGCAGTGTACATATAATGCGTGTCTATATGTATGTGTATATTATATAATATATGGTAGTTCCGACGTCGTGATATTAATTGCACAACGTGCTCGCAGATGGACGCTATTTACAAATATAATAATATATTTATATATTATACACTATATATATAGGAACTCCCCTTCCCCCTCACCTAAGCGACCGCGGCCGACAGTCTTTAATTGGCTGCGCGGGATTAATTATTATTAATATCCCGACGGGGTAATCTGGAGCACGGGTCGTTTTGCAACGAAAAGTACACAATAATAATATTATATTATATATTATATATTATATTCGAATCGATTTTTGTGGATTATTTTTTTTCTCCATAAAAAACAATAAAGCAGATACCAGTATTCTAATCAATATTATATATTATACTTTACGTGCAGTATACACTGCGTGCTTCTATTATATACGTATACTTACCAACATAATATAATATATTATGCTCCCGGTGGCCCGAGTACTAAATTAAATGATATTGAATTAAAAAATACAAATAAAAAAAACAAAGTGGTTCCCTAATCACTAAAATATTAGGTGTCTTGAAATTACGCGTCTTGTTAACTGATCTAATAGAACTCGGCCGGTATAGTGGAAAAAAGTAAGCGCGACGTTTAGATCCTTAAAGTAACGTTTTTTAAGGCGATATATCGCCGTGACGTCTGTTTGGAATGGTGCAGATGTCTACATAAACACGATATTTTATTGATTAATTAGTGTTCAAATATCTATCACACCGCGGTTTCACGAATATTAATAATTAATGAAAATACATCTCATACTCGCAAGCAGAGATTTGGCAGCTACGGTTTTAATCAAGATTCTTTATGTACCCAAGTCATTGTATTCGCCCGCGTACGTGGTTAGTCTGGTCCGAGTGCGCTTAGAAGTTTGTACAAGTCGAACTTTTGGTTAAATATAACTCATATCAGTATTATAGTGTGTGTGTGTGTGTTGCCTCAGTACAATAAATTATGACATAAACAATTTTTAATCGATTCCCGCGCAGTAATACTATCGTCGGACTACGCAATTCGAACGGTAAAATGTATTATGCACATTTTTTGTATTTACAACGAACATCGGTGAAATATGTTTTTAATTTGAGAAAATAATTACAAGTATAATCACCTGTGTGTTTTACTTGTTAAAAATTACGAAACTATTATCGTATTGAGTCATATTATATATTATTTTCATAATAATATTATACGGGTAAACGCGTACTGCAGCGGTGTACGTCATAATAATATATAAGATGCAGCTGCAGTCACTATAATATTATATATTATATTATAATATTCTAGTATAGTTGTGTAATATAGTAATACTTTGCCGACTTTCAAATTATCGATGATTACACCGCCATTGGCTGGACCTAGTTTTTATCGACGACTATTAGGCGGAAAAAAAGAAAGTAAAATACTATACGATAAAATGAGTATATTATACCTATAATATGTAAAGCCGTAAATCGCCAATTTATGGGCAATTTTTCGTATATTACACGACGTTAATGGCGGCATCAACTCCTCCTCCACCTCCACCACCACCTCCACCGTCGATAATAATATTATAATACCTGCACACTGACACCGCGAGCACACACACAGATGGTTCCTATAAATCAGAATCGTCGTCCGACGACGCTCATAAAACGTTTATGCTCAAAGGTAAAATACATCATAATCTCATTATGCGTATAGACGATATATTATAATGCCTATAACAATAATAAATCGGCGTTCCCAAAAATTGGCTGTCGTAATAAAATATACATAATTATAATAATATTAAAATATCGAACACGGGAGCGAAATAATATTACATATACGGTCCGGCGTATAACACCGCGGCGCAGAGGCAATTTGTTCGGGACGCGTCTCGAATAAAAAAATATGTGCAACGGACTGCAGCAGGCGGGACGAGCGTTTATACGACAAAACTGCACCACGACTGCACTCCACTTAACTGTATATTATATGATTATTATATTGTGCGGAGACCGTATTATGAGCGTTTAAAATAATTTTTTTTTTTTTTTATTAAGAATCAAGGCTTTGACAACAGTGGTCATTGGCCAGCAAAATGTAACATTCTATAAGTTATGAGAATTGTATAGTAGCTTAGAAGTATTTATACATAGTTATATACAAAGAAAGTATCTACAATTATCTTATAATAAGTTGAATAGTTTGGTGGCATTAAAAAAATTGAAGATTCCATCGGTGTTGCTCTCCCCGAGTGCTTCGTTCGTCATTGTACTCGGCACAGTGGACTGTGAGATGATCGATTGTTAGTGGAAGGTCTCATTGGTGGCAGGTTGGCTGTTCTTCATGGTCGAAACGATGAGAATGTGTGAGATATGTATGGCCAATTTCAGCTCTTGTGGTGACAATATCTACCTCACTGGCTGTGTTGGTGGGAGGTCGCCATTTCTGGATAGTTTTTTTTATATTTTTTAATTTGTTGTTGGAAGTACAGTCTCACTGAGATTGCCACTGTTGTGTGGAGATGCTGTTCATTATTCTTGATAGGTCTTTGTATGGCAGCGAATTTATAACAGTTGATTCGGTGGATGATATAGCTAATAGGTCGACATCTCCGTTGCCTTTGATACCGGTATGTGGAAGGACCCACATGAACTCAATGGTATTTGACGAGTTAGCTATAATGTTAATTATTTGTTGAGAGATTTAATTTAATTTCATCGATTTGTTTTCGTATAGCGAATAGCGATCGGAACGCACGCGTCTCGAATAAAAAATATATCTGCACATATCTGCTAATATCTGCAACGCACTGCAGCAGGCGGGACGCGCGTTTATACGACAAAATTGCACCACAACTGCACTCCACTTACCTATACATATATATTATATGATTATTATTACTATATACGGAGACTGTATTATGAGCGTTTAAAATAAATTGTTTGATAATATTATATTATTTATTATTATTATTATTATTATTATTGTTTTACCCACTCGTATGCAGTGTCGTATACCTGCAGTTGAACCCGCGCACGAGGTGTCGCTTAAATCACGACCTGGTCCACCGCTGCAGCTACCGCGTTACCTATATACAATATATACGTACCTATAATATATATATACATTGGTAGTACACGTTATATTATTATTATTATTATTATCGTCGGTCGTTGTACGTTATTATTCCAGACGGACGAGGAAAAAGAACAACAACATAACATCGTCGAACCGACGACCGTTTCCAATTGCCGATCTCGCGGCGCAGACACAATAATCATTAATCAACGAGGCGATATTACGCATCTCACGCACACACGAAATGAAAACGAATTACTTAAACCGCCGCGTCGCCGCCGACGACGACGACGCTGCCGTACAGATGTTTATTTTTTTTTATTATTTTAATACGGCGTTTATAATATAATATTCTCGCGCACTCGGCTCTGAGTTATGTGAAACTAATATTCCCTTTACGGCGAGACTACCGTGTCGTGTCGTGGAAAAGAGTTGTTATACGTATTATATCATCATATTATACAGGCATAGTGTTGTTGCTCGAGCACCGGTCTATATAATATTGACACGAATATAATATAATATTTGCCACTCGTTAAGCAGCCGCGTTCCGGGAACTCGGCGCAAATTGGATTTTGACATTTGTGCACGATAGAAAGACTGCTGCAGCGCGTATTGCCGCCTCCGGGGCTTCGGTCGATCGTGGTTGCGACCGCGATGTGGTTACGACCGCGATGTGATAAGCGACCACCGATAATTCTGTCTCCTGTATGACGCATTCGATCCTGCAGTGAGCGTATAGTATATAGGCGGAAATATATTACGATTTCAGGGAGGGATAACTTTTTTACCATCAATATGAGCGGGGGGGCTAAGACCCCCCCCCCGCCCTGATTTTTACATATGACAGTGAGATTGATTTACGGCAGCCAGCAATATATTCTCCACTGATTTGTGTGATATACTAGCGCATTCTCTTAATTTCTTCATATATATTATATAATTACATCCATCTGCATTATATCAATCAGTCGTATAATACATCACGTATACCTATTCCAACTATTGTGGTCTTCCTACCGATTCTCTTCATGACCCTCTGTCATTTTTTAGTCCAAGTAGTCCACCATATTGCATCCGCACAAGAACAATAATTCGTGCATTTTTATTTTCCTAATATAGTTAATAATTAATATTCTTTTTGCTATAGAGATCTGATCTTTTTTCAAATAGGTACTTATCCATTAAAATATATTAAAGTCTCCATATTATGTACGTTCGACTTATCTGAAGCGTTTTTCCGTATAGCTGCAGGATTTCGCTCAAATGATTTTCCACTTTGTTCTCCTGCTATTATATTATGGGAATCGTCTACTTTTCCCTACCATAAAGTATTACGCACTCCCAAACGTACTTATTTATTTTTAGAAGGTTATTTTTGATAATACGTAGGCCAGTATATTTCCCAAAGTGAAAAGGCTTCTTTTTGATTAAACGCTATTTTAGCTAGACATATATTCGCTACCTTAAGTAACTAGGTAACGTATAAACTCTTTCTTTGAAACTGTCACCAATGGGTATGGCTTCTTTCTTCAAAATATTCTCATGTTATTTTTTTTTTGTATGCTTAGCCTATATGCTTATTATTGTGTCAACTGATACAGATTGTATATTACTTATTTAAAAATATATATATATAATATATTCGCTATCTATATAGGTACTGTCTTCTTTACTCATCACTATATTATCTCATCCGCACTCGTGATACCACCAGTGTATGCAAATTCCTCGCCTCTTGCTCCGTCTCTCGATATGTTTCTCCGTAGTCGCGTATTCTTGTCCTAATGTTATCGCACCAGCTGTTAAACACGAGGACTTTTATTACTTGACCGGTTATTATTAAGCACAATATTACACATAATTATTTTTACACTTATACGTAGGATTTACATTCCTGCAAACCGTATAATATTATTCATTATGAAACGTGAAGAGCGTTTCATGTTTATAGTATACTTCCAGCAAAGTTCGAGCCTTGTCCAGAGCATTAGGATTAGGTTTGAGTCATGCGATATTTTCGAGCTCGAAAGACGCATACACAGATGCCGCGATGGCCAAATGTGGATAAGTGAAGCTTATCTATAGTAACTCGATGTCTCATCATTATTATATTATCTTCTACAATGCGACACGAAGTTTTGTTGAATACACATATTTACGGCATTGAAGTTTTGATGTGCATCATTCAGACGAGTATAATAATTATATTTAAATTCCAACGAAATTACGGTGTTCGCGGATATTTTACAAAAAACAAATTCATACACGCCGGTTCAATATTCTAATATTTAATACCCGTGTAAAATACGTGTCACACGAGCGCTAATCGCGTTGGCATACATTACCGATAAAATAAAATAACGCAATTTATTCGATCAATCACGTTAACTAGACACTTTTGAATATTTAATTTTTAACTTTTATTTGCTCGGCGGCTTTAGTGAATAACTACAGCTCTCTTTTTTATCGAACGTATTAAACAAGAAAACGACTATATAACAATTATTATATTATGAGCAATCGGACGGTGCGAGTAAAATTTAAAAATCTAGTAAAATATACCAGTATGTAATAATAATAATTAACACGACACTATACTGCATTGATAGATCGGACGATTTCCGTGACTAATTGATTTTATAAAATGCAGACAACCATCACGAGTCACACTAGCCTGTGGCATTATAACATCCGACTGATAATCCGATTTTTATTATTTTATCTCGGCACATAATATTTTATGACTCGCGCGTGCAGGTATAGAGCGGATTATTTTAAAATGATGTCATAAAAAACATTTTTTTTTTTTTTACTTCTAAGATTTTAAGTAATATAATAATATAGTACTCATACACTGCTAATACTGTTTATAATCAACAAAATAATTAACGAGTTTAAAGTTTAATAAGCATAAAGTTTTATCCCACGAGGCCAAAAAAGCTGGATCTGAGATAAGATTTTACGAGTGTAAAGGTAAAACAAATCTGCCATTAAAATATAACCAATTTAAACAAGAAGAAACGGTAATCGCATCAAAACCACTACATTTCCATCCGTTTTTCGTGTAAAAGTTTTCTAGTTTATTTAATGACTTGTTCGCTTTTTCGGATACGTTAATTATAAACATCGTCGGGCGGTAATATTCAATGAGCCCACTTTGTCGTAATGTAATTAGTATAACGTAGGTACATACAATAAAAAAAATCTCTTTATTTACCATAACTTCCTGGAACCGTTACTGAAAAATAAATACAAAGAGTATAACGATTATTATTAACAACCTATTGTTTGTACAATATTTGACGTTGTTGTTACAATAACGTCAAAATTACTATTTTATTTTGTTCTCCAAAATAATCTGGTTAGCAAACTTGTGTAACTCGCAAAATTAATTTGAATACTTTTTATATTAAATCATATAAATATATATTTTAATGTAGGTACACGGAAAATTTGACTCATTTGATTAAAGCGAACTTTTCCCAATATTTTTGTATTTTGATCACACGCGCACACGGAATACGACGATGTGCCGATAATAATATGCATGCGTAGAACTTTTTCCACTTACAACTTGTAAATTAGATAAAACAAAACTTTGAGCATTTATTATGATATAATCTCCGTGGATAACACGACGTTGATAACAATATTTTTGCGAGAAATATTATTGAGGTACCTATAATGTATCCTAAGTGTTATAGTTTAACCACTCGATTCGAGGGGTTTTTAATCTCAACGAATAACATAGGAAAGATAAATAAAATCCAACAATGTTTGCGCACGAGGTCGGACACAACTGATTAGTATATATTTTACGTGTGAATAATAATAATAATAATAATTATAGGTTGTTGCTTGTTTCGATGGATTGTTTTTAGAGATGATGTTAAAACAGCGGTACATAGACGTTCGCGAGTTTTCGATGATACTATGGATAGGTTAATAATTTTATTCACTTGTATAGGTATATTATTACTATTATCAGGGCTCGTAAGTTCATGCCCTAAAAAATGCCTAAATAAGCATGCATTTATGCACTCAAAATTGGCAAAATATGCATTGAAATATGCCTTAAAATGTTTAAATATGCATTTATATGCACTAAATATCTAAAATTATGCACTTAAAAAATGCTTGCTTATAAAATCATAAACAATTTTTGAAAATTTATATTTTTAATTTTATATTTATTATTTTTTGACTGAAACACTGATTAATTGAATATAGTACCTAATTACTAATATTATATAGCTATTGAATTTTAATCATTATGTTGCGACCGAATTCCCAAACATTTTTTATAAAAAAAATATAAAATATATTAATATCATAATGAAAAATTATAAACGATCGCTTTTTTTCTTTAGTTGATTGAAATGTTGATTCTTTCATAGTATTTCCATAAAAAAATACATATTGATAGAATAATATGAATAGGGATATCAAAATCATGTATAATATGCCCGATAAAATAGAAATAAGCATAAATATGCCTAATATGCAAAAAAGACATCGAAATATGCAAAAACATGCAAAATAAGACACTTGGCATATTTAACCGTGCAGGTACCTTTAAATGGATTTCTATGTCATCTAGAATTAAATACAACTTAGCAAGATTTACGTGCAATAAACTTCCGAGCCCTGATTATTATAGACTCTATGAGTTTTACTACTTAATAATACTATTATTATTGGTCACAGCCGCCATCGTTCGTTTGTACGCGAGTGATTATAGTGATGGCTGGTGAATTTTTTTTTTCAACTTTATTTCAGAACAAACGATCTGCAATTTAGCTGACGAATTAAAAGTACAAATAATTATACCCACACAAATGCATATATTATAATACCGAGTGAGCACTGCCATTATTGTATGCGCGTGTAATTATTTCACACCATATATATACTTCCGAGCCAATACGACACGACAATATTAATAGCCGTGTAAAGGACGACCTTTAAAGAGATTTGATCGATTCGGTTAGAGTCCAAACGAGAATCGTACCGAAGGCATTTACCGACGACATTGTGACGGAAATCATTATTCACGGTACTATATAATATATTATAGTCGGAAACGCGCGTTTCGTAATGTTATTAAAAAGCAGACAACCGTATTCTTCTTCGTTTTGTTCGTGTCGTTCGCACGAAAATCCATTTAGTTTTTAGGTTTCTGCACACAAAGTATATTATATATTATCATATACACAATACACACACAATAATAATAACAATTATATTATAATATCTCCGTCGTGGCCGTCCGTCGTTACGGTACTCGTGAGCCGAAACATCCGTTGTAGGTCGTGCTTGGTCACCGATATCAATACCAATATTATTATATATTATATGATTCGGTCACCTACATTTTTATTTTATATTTTTGTTTTTTTTTTTGTTGATTTGATAAACACCCGCTATAGAGGGGTAAAGGTGCGGCGAGTTTCTTTAAATTTGAACATAATATACAATTGAAACAATAATACTCGAAGTATATATACTATATAGCTGCAGAGTACAATATATTTCATATTAATAATTTAACACAAACGTTTTTGATTTGGCAACTGAATCGAATTAATAAATTCATCAGACTGCACAATACCGACTGTTATTTACATAATTCCTGTGTATTGTTTGATTATTTTTCATACTATACAGTCATCAATATATTTTATATTTGACAAAAGTCAACGGATTATATAATATTATCATTAAGTTTATTTTATTATTATCCATAATATTTTAATGACAAATTCTTATTATTTTAATAGAAAATCAAACAATATTTTCTCTCGTAACCTATATTATATTATATAAATATAGAGACCTGAATATTGTGCACGCTCGAGGAGTGTTTTTTCCCGCTTTTATTCATTTATTTATTATTATTGTTGTTTTTATAGAAATACTTCTATGTACATTATTATTATACTTCTCGCAGTTCGCAGCGGTGCGGCGCGGCGCGGCGGAGAGATGGCGAATGATAAAAACGGCGGATTTGATGAAAAAAAAAACCTACGCCCTTTTTTAATATATTGCGAAATTGTGCTTTTGCAGTACTTTCGAATATACCCGCACAAATAACGCGGAGTCCCGTTTACGAGACGACTTGGTGTTTGCGTGTGACTATTGTGTGTGTGTGTGTGTGTGTGTGTGTGAGCGAGTATTATAAGATATTCCATTATAAAGTCCAATTTCGAAGATTATACGAACGTCTACGACAAACATGCGCTATTATATACAATCATAATAAAAGAAAACGGTCTCACCCTGCAATGACGACGACGACGAAGACTATACGATAATAATAATAATAATAATAATAATAATAATAATATCATTATTGTTTCACTACGCGACGGTATATATAATATTATACGGTTTTATAATCCGAGCTGGCGGGGGATTAACTGCCTTCATTCCGGCATTGTCGCGCGCCAAAATTCAGCACAATCGTTTTTCGGCACACTTCGAAAGCCATCGGACGACGACGGTGGCTCCTATCGGCATCGTCATAAACGTCGTCGTCGTCGTCGTCGTCGTCATAATATCTTGCAGTTAATCGCCCGATATTCATTCAAAACGAGCGATTTTGTGCGAAATCGCTAAAAAGTCGAAAACCCGTACCGCTGGTAAGATGGTACGTATAGGTGGTATACCGGTATAGTAAGTACGTATTATATGTACCGCGTACAAGGCCGCATATATATCCCGGTGTGGTAGAATTACACATTTAAGTAAAAACACTGTCGACCGTTGACGGACTGACTAAACCGCGACACGAGCCGAATAAAAAACGAATAATTTGGTCGTTCAAAAACGCAAATTCGCTATTACCCGCACAAATCGGAATACTGACCGATCGATTCAGTTCTAATTGAACTGTCGAACAACACACTACGCGGCCTTCGTTTTTAAATACCGAATTTGTCATCTTAATAGGTATACTTAATAATATTAAACAAGTAGTACCCTTAACGGCGGCTACTACGTACAGTATATAAACTCGATTTTATCAGTTTAACTACATAATTTGGCACCGATGCAATGCATCAGTTAGTATAATATTTTTGTGTATTTTTCGAGAAAATTAAGCAAATACCTGATGGCAGGACTATTGTTTGGTGTTAATAACGATGACAATACAAACAATAAATCATTGAATAATACTCGATATTATTCAATATAATTTATAATATATTATGAGTTCGGAAAAGCAAGGTGTTCGGGAATGTATAGGTTTTTTTTTTAACTAGTTTTAAAAACGTAATAAAAATGCCCGTGTTTTTACATTATATTGGAATTTTAAATTATAACGGAGTTTCGTTTAAATTAAGTACCAATTCGTTATTATAATACACAATAAATTATATGTAAATAATAAAATACATGTATTTATTTCCTCTCTCTCGAAAAAAAAAACCTAAATTAAAAAAAATAAAACCGGAAAATTATAAGTCGTGTCTTCAATTGTATATTATATACGATATATATGTAGGTATACCCCATAATAATACGTATATATATATATATATATATTATTATTATTATACCTATAAAATATATTATGTAAATGAATCGAAACGGAGAGATTGAAGTTCACCTGTTGGAATCCAGACGGATAAAAAAAAAAAAAGTTATCCAAAACGGAACGATTTGTGTCCACATTAAGAGTGCTGTGTTGGCACGCGTTATGTATAGCCGTATAGGAAATAATAAAAAAACAGAAAACACAAATACGATAACCGTAACACGACGTGGCAAGTCTGTTTCTTCGATGGATTTTTATAAACCGATATATGCACGGTCTATCAGAAGAACTATATATACATAATAATATAACATGCCTAGGTATACGATCGCGAATCGATTTTTACCTTTTGAGGCATCACGCAGTATTATTTATTTTTCGGCACTCGCCCCGCTATATATGACCTGTTTAAAGAAAAAATGTAAAATTCACCACCATCGTATACCCCAAAAATGGCCTTCGAAACGCCACTACGACTACGTGCATTCTACCCCTATACGGAATATCAATATAGTATGGACGATTCGACCGATCGTTATCTCGCTCGAATGTCAAAACCGTCCTGCGAATACGCGTACCCCACGCGGCGTGTATTGCCCATATTTTATTTACGATTACGTCAAGCCTTACGACCTGTCCGTCATATATAACATTATATAACTAATAATATATATTATACACTATGTATATAGGTTTGAAGTGTATTATCGAAACGTTTGCTGTTTTGTGATCACGCGCGAGCGGCAAACCCTAGTGGGGGGGGGGGGGGAGAGCGAGAGAGTCTCCGCGAGGTGCTGTCGCGAACACCGCCGCCGAGCAGAGTGTATTCTGTTTTCACACGTTTTCCGTGTATTTTTAGTACCGGCGACGACGTTAAAATTAGACGTCCCCGACCGTATATCAGTCCGGAGACCGGGGTTATTTGTTTTGGACGATTTCGGGTCTCACGTCAAACGTCGCCGCCGCCGCCGCCGCCGCTGCCGACGACCTGCAGCACATAGACTCTGCAGCGCGGTATAATAATAATACACAACAATATATAATGGATAACACTGTGCAGTGCAGTGACGCCTGTGGAAAGGGTGTACAAACGACGTATAACATTATAAATACTATCGCGTCTGGCCGAAATAGGTCTTCACTGCACAGCCGACGCCGCCGCCGACGTCCGTCAAGCCCGGACAGACGGACGGACCGCATGCGGCGCGTTCGAAATCGAGAGCCGCGTGCTAGTCGTCCCGGTCGAGTAAAGGGGCGACACTTTGGAGGGAAAAACGAATTACTACGCCGCCGCCGCCGCCGCCACTCGTCTGCGCACAAAACTATAATAATATACTTCTGTAAAATACATTATAATCCTGCTGTACACACTGTCAAACGACGGGGCCGATCGATCGTTTATACGGGCGACGATACCGCGATGACGGCACCACACGAAGCGATCGTCTCGAGCCCGACACGGCGAGTTCCCAAGGAGGTTGTTTCATCAGAATGTCCTCCGAACCCCCGCCGGCGAGTTCCGAAATTGCGCTGAAAATTTCCAATCAAATCTCTTGTCCGCCTTCTCGAATAAGGACCGCGTGTGTGCAGAGCACCGCCACTATTCGCACTGTCGCGGTGGCGCCTTATAGTAGGTACATGTGAGTGGCGGCTCGCGGTCGCTGCAGATGAAAATAGTGCGACGTTACGAGCAAAGTCCTCCGTCTTCGATTAAAAAAAATATAATGACACATATGACACACATGCCAACCCATTAAGTGTAGTCTATTATCACAAAACACAAACATTTTTAAACAGCTAGTATGAATATTTTTATTGGAAATCGAAAGAAATAATTTCAAACTATAGAGGTAACTCTTTTATACTGTTCCTGAGGTATGACTTTATCCTTTTTAAACTAGAAAATGATCGCTCAGGAGTAGCTGTTGACAATGGAAGGGTGCAGAAGATTTTTAATACCATGTTTATATTTGGATAGAACTCTTCATCACAGATATCAAGTGCCTGTAGTCCTGACCTGAGAACAATGTGTTCTGTAACTAACTATATGTTCTCCACAAATTTAATTCAGCCAAACTAGACCATAGGTTATCACAGGTGAATAAAAGTCCGTTGATCAAATGTATAATATTTTGAAACTTCGGAACATTACCACACACAATATTATATGCACTGCAATATCTAGACGGGTCTTTATCATAATATTATAAATTATATACCCTCATAATATGCGATAGCCATCCATCGCCGCCGCCGCCGCCGCTGAGATTCGAGACTATTTTTCTTCGGACAATACACGCGCGAGAGTATAATATAATATTATTATGTATCGCACCGAACGCGCGCGGTATACAACCACGACGGTACGACCGCGGACGAACCGCAAACATGCCCGACAAAAAAAACCTTTTCGAATGGCGCGGAAGACACATATTTATGCTAAAATGTCGGTCCACTATATCAAAACGCGTATACATAATATACATTTCGCGAGTGAATAAAACAGACAGCAGTATACCATATTATTATTATTATACGCACACGTACATTACCGCATAACGTATAGCACACTGCGCGTAGTATAATACCATAAATATATCTATTTATACACATACATATATATATGTGTGTGTGTGTGTGTGTGTGTGCGTGTGTGTTTGTTTAGGCCCTTCTTTTATACCCTTTGTATTTCATACGGGTTATTTTCTGAGATTTGGGTCAGTGTTAGGATGTCCTTTGTGGATTACGCTGGGGGAAGGTTTTTATTATTATTATTTTTTTTTTTTTTTTTTATTTCTTCCTTTCTTTTTGAACATTGAAAGTTGTGAACACATTTTACAAGATTCAATTCAAAATCTTAAAAGGAAACCGAGAAAAAAAACCGATAGACTAGCAGATTTACACATTACCTACGCACTTTTCCTTCCCGTATATAGATACCTATAATACGAGTTATTAAAACTCGCAGAAAAAAAACGGTTTACTTTCTATACGATACTATCTAGGTCTTAAAAACGAAATGAGAATTATTATTTTCTTTTGGAAAGTTCGAATATAACGAGGAAACTCTGCGGCAGTACAGTTGCACTGCGCTTGTTTTTTTTTTCGGACGTTTTCGAAACAAATAGACACTGACAATGGCGTGTGCCGATGTACCAATCAATCATCGTCTGTCGAATCTTGACAAATTTCCGTAGGATTTCAACTGTTCGTACACGGTACTAAGGACGTATAAAAGGTGTGGTGGGGGGGGGGAGGTGGTTCTTAAAAGTTCTACGGATGCCAACAACGTCCGGAGCTCTAAATAAACGAACCTTTTAGAATTGAGACAAACCTCCGGGGCTTTTACCATAATGACGAAATATTGAACTGCAGTCACGTCACGTTTGGTATAAAGTGCCGGCAGTCTATACTTTTTTTCTTTCCCCGGCACAAACACGATTTTTCAACACTGAATTTACCCATAAGAAACCGATACTTTTGACTCGAATAAGTGTCGAGTTCTCGTGTAACACTATCTATATATTATTATTATAATAATACATTGCAGCCACTGTCAAAACATATCGGATAAATAAAATATGTCGTAGGCGCACCGCAAGCGTTTTAAAACGTTCGCCGTCCTGCTATTACGCCTGCGTATATAATTTAAACGCACCTGCAAGCACAAACGATTCGGTTTGAATAATATGATAATATTCGTGTAAATGTAACGTGAATAATAAGTAATAATCTTTACATACTATTCTGTTAGAATAAAGATATTATACAATAATAATTATTGATAGGTATGAGTTATTAAATTTATTTCGAAACGTTTCAGCGCCAGAGTTCCGCCGTTTAATAATGCGTAACTCGAATAAACCATGATTTTTTTTTCTTAGAGTTTACGCTTATGCGTTCAATATACGCCGTGTACGTATAATATTATTTATCATAATAATAATAATTGTTTGAACGAAAAATAATAAATTTTGTTCCGTCTTTATTCACATACCCGCGGTATAATATTCTAATGTGTAACATTATTGTGTAGGTACTGGGTACGGTAAATATGATATTGCTATATAGAATATTATATACAGTGATTCTGATTCGTATATAACGTCTTATCCGGAGCAATTTAGTAATAAGTTGGTTATCGGATGATGATATACGCGGTATTAGTTACAATCCCAAGTGGTTACCCATCCCGCACAGGATCTAGAGCAATGTTCGATACGCGGTTTAAGTTTATAATACCGCGCGAGTAGCTGATTAGGAAATGCATCATGCCACGTCATCGACTTTATTATTCCGCGGCATTAGTCGAGGGGCTTACGAAATACTTCCTTCAAAACTTTTATTGGGGTGCTGCTGAAATAACGAGACGCCGCGCCGCCGCGTACAGACATAATATTTTATTACGCCTACTTTTCATATTATAAGATTCAAATCGCGGCTCGCCCAAATTAAAATGAATAATATTTTTGTGATAAATAATATGGGACAGCCTGCACGCGGCTCGTATAATAATAACGAAACCCGTTGCAATATTGGTGTGTATCGGCCACACTGCAAGTTCTGCGGCTCTTCTCTTTTATAAAAAAAAAAGTATTGAAAACTAAACTGATATCGTACGTTTTTCGCACGCGCCGCCGTGGAAACATTGAACGGAGCGAATACGCTGCGATAACAACAAATAATATTATATTAAAACCCGCGACGATCTGAATAATTATTTGCATTATATTCTATGCTCCTTTTTGTTTCGAATCTGACAACGACAGCGGCAACAACAACAACAACAACCACCGAACGAATGATAATAATATATTTATATAAATATGCGGTTTTCGAGTTTTTGTTTGCGGTTTTCGAGCCGTACGGACAACAATAATATAACGCTCGTTATCGTCTCCCGCAGCAGCTCATCTGTCTCTCGGTCGAAGTGCCTTTACAGCGTGCAATATTATATTGTATTTATATAGGTAATAATAACATATTATTATATACCTATACGCGGACGTCCGTATCGCAGTTTCTCAGATTATTTTCGACGTTTTCGATACGCGACGCATACCGCACAATAATTCGGCGCAATAACTATAGGAAGCGGCGGCGTGTACACATGACGAGACAGAGAGATTATACCTATTATTAGTATTATTATTATTATTGTTGTTGTTGTTGTTGTGCGAGTACGGAAACCCGACAGACACAATGGGCGGACAGACGCTGTGCGAATGTATACAGAGGAATTCCAATCGCTCGAGTACTATTACAGTCAACTGCACACCGAAAACGAACGGAATCGGGAAAACTGTCTATCTCGGAAAACGCGCGTACCTGCCTATATATATATATATATATATATATACGGCGACGGATGTACCTGCTACACCACCTCCGTGGTGCGTATTATACAGGCGGCGAGAAATGTAATAATAATTACAATAATATAATATAATATATAATATAATGATATGACAAACCATCCGTCAGGACTTGGCGACGCCGACCGAAACACTCAGAGTGCAGAAGGACTATAATAATATAATAATATGCGTTAGGTATGCATACGTATTTGGAATGTCGACATTTTCCGATACACTCGACTTGGTGCTTAGTGAGTGAGGATAGAGAGTTACCCCACACGAAACACAGGAGGTAACTTATGTAAGTCCTCTCACAAAAAAATACACCCCAAAATTCCTACACGGAAAAAAATTTGAAAGTTTGAATATTTAGGATTTGTTTTTAGGATTTGTTTTGCATTTGTGTTGCATAAAAAAAATTACATTTTTAATTCAACCCATAGGTTAGGTTTTCATCGTTATTTTATATACGTATATAATACGTTGACTACATATAAACCTAAATATACTTATATTATATTGTATTATATGGACCGTGTTCAATTAAAAATTGGATTAGACTTCTTTTTTTATGCAACAAACAAATTTTAACCACACCAATTACGGTTTTAGTGGTCAGTCCTAAGTCTGAATAATAATAAAGTGAGAAGGAAATTTGTATTCGTTATAATTTTTTTTCGTGTGAGAACTTATCATAATGTTCTGGTGTATTTTTTTCTTGAGAGAACTTATAAGTATGCATACCCATGGGTAATTTTTACCTGCTATATCTGGTGTGGGAACATTAGATACACATTCGCCCCCGACCCTGCCAGCAATCTTTTGCGTAGCGGTCTGTGACGCGTACCTATACCTATAAAACATTATTAAAACATTTTTCGAATCGTCCGATTTCGTTATATGTACTATCGTTTCTGTTCTACGACGAACAATCAGCAAATAATGGATTTATATAAATATTTATTCGACTTAGATTATTGTTAACTCTGTAGATAACTCATTTGACAATTTTGATTATAAACAAGAATTATAAATCAACATTTGAAAGTGAGTGGTTTACGAGTTAGTAGGTAGTTTTTTAATTTTTCATCCCAGTATACTTTAAAGTTTTAAATCTTAGGACTTAAAAAAAAAACATTATTACCTATAATAGAAAACATAGAATGAGCGCAAGTTTGACAAATCTCTTTGCTCAATTTCATAGTGCATATTATGCATATCATTTTTAAAAAATGAACATACTATTATGATTTGATACATATAAGATTATGACGTATATTCTAGTTCAATATTATGGTTTTTTAAATAATCATAAAGCCTAAGACAACTAACGTACCTATTTAGCAGATTATACAACGAATATATTGTAAATATTATAATATTTATAAGAAAATACCAACTTACAATAAATTATGTAATATAATTCAAATTTACTTAAAGCAAACAGAAAACCATAACTGTCTTCGAAATTGTATGTTTACTTTAAATAAATCAATCTCTTTGATCTTAAACACAAACAATATTGTTCCGTCATTAATTGGAATTATTTAAAGCTAATTTTACAAACATTGAAGTATTTATGTTAGCATTTAATTAGTATCATATCGTCGAGCTTTGATACATATTATAAAACATATAGGCCTAACTTGAAATCATCAGAAAAATAAATGTAAAAGCAACATGATTAATTATTATTATACAAATATATCATTATATTTATATAGAAGGTACAAAGCAGAGTACAAAGACAGTTAATAGCACTAAACACAAACATTAAGTAATTTTTTTTTTTTGTTATCTGTTTAATTACGTTGTGAAACGAAATGAGTTTTATCCGTCTGCCCTCATCAAATAAACTTACTTTTATGTTAAGAAAACACACCAATTATCTTAATAACCAAATTTAAAGACTAAATAAATAATACTGATAACTTGCTTTTCTCCTAACTAATAAAAAATAGTTTTCTATGTAATAATTATTAATTAAAACTAAATCTATAGAAAAATAAAAAAATAATCAATCACATACTATTATTTTAATAATGGTCTACATAACATCATAATATTCAAATAAGATAATAGCTTATACGCGAGTAGGTTTAAAATTAAAATGTAATTTAGTATTTTTTTCAATATAAAAAAAAAAAACATAAATCAGTTCTCAAATGTATTAATCATTTGCTTTTAGTACATAATATAGTATGCACATAAAGTGTATACGAAATAAAATAAAAATGTAAACGTGATAGTATTTGACTATAAATAACAATGTAACTCTTACGTATAAGATAATGACTAAGACGATTTGACAGAAAACGCATCTTTAGTTTTATAGACTTTTATTTTTTATATGACACTATCCGTAATCTTGTTACCGATATAATTAATTACCACTTCAAGTGTGTTTCTAATATATTACTGTTTCGATTGGATAGCTAACACTTGTGGGCCATTGAGAATCACGACTTTACTCGTTTTGCCTTTTTGGCAGCACGATTCCAATTATATTTATCGAGAGGTCAACGAATATATTAAGAAAAATCAACACGATTCCACCACTTGCAATTGAACGTCCACCATAAAAAATATACACTAACTGTTTATGTAATAATATCTAAAAATAATTTACGGTTTTAAAATCGTGTAGACAACGTTTTATAATTTTACGAGTATATTGATATTATTTTCTTAGGCCCGTCCAAAGATACTATCAAACGGCTAATAATACTATTAAATTTAAGACCTCGCCGGCGAGAACACAATAATACTATATTATATAGTACGCGCAGTGTATAAATTCATAATGATCGACGTCAAACTATATTATTTGATAACGATTAATGTTGTTTTAATATTTATTTTGTTTTAATTTTTAATTTTTACATAATAGACGGGTTTGAATCCCCTTTGAAGCATTTATACAAATAGTAACATAAATAACTAGTAACTAATAACAACAAATAAATATTATGTGTTAAAATAAGTATTAAATATTATGTGTAATACATTTAAAATATGGCAGAAAAAACAATAAGCTGTACAAATACCCTATAGAGGGATGATTAATTAATATCGATAGAAGGATCTTCATTGGCCATTAACATTAAACGTTTAATAGGTTCTAATTACTCTTAATAATTATTATAATGTTATGTAATTGATTGTGAATATTGATATAATAATTGAATGTATTGCAAAGATTTTGGGTGAAAAAAAATAATACATTTACTTTTATACACGGGATGATTCACCAAGCATGCTCACTCCCTTTTTTTCTTCAATAGGTATTGCATCTATTCAAAATCTGGTTTTCAGAATTCGTCAATATATACGTCATAAAGACTATATTTTCAAATTTTTTAGATTTTTTGTACTGCCCAAGGAGTGTCCTATGAACAAATTTCTGTTTTTCAAATGAAAACCCCCATTTTCTACAGTAAATTGTCAATAATGATCATTTTTCAGAAAATGTTGATGTATAGGTACGCATTTTAAAATTCAAACGAGTAGTTTTTAAGTTATTTTTAACTTTGTGTGTTAAGGATAATAATAGATCCATATCATAATAATTGGTTTGGAAGATTTGGGGGCTACTGTGATTTGGACAATTTTAACATAATTAATATTACCTATCAACACTAATTATTTTTAAAAACGATCCAATTGTAATAAATACTAGATTCAATACTACCTACGCTTAAATTTTATATTTTTGTAAAATGTCCTTAGTATAAACAGTTTAATATCTAACACTACTATACTCATTCAAATTTTTACTTAAGTATAGCATTTTTAAGAAAAATTGTGTTTTTATTATCAAGACAAAGGTCTGTGTACCGCCGTAGAACATTTCTTAAATAATACAAAAAAAACCAAAAATGGGTTTTGAGTAAAATGTTTAAAGATTCCATTGATAGAGCTAAAAATGGTGAGGGGGGGGTGTGCTTGCTTACAAGGTTGTATAATGTGCGGTTTGACGATGGCGGGATGAACTTTTAAACTCGGAAACGCCCGACGAAATGGAAATCGAATGCTATTACATATATATGGTGTAAATTACACATTTTATTGTCAAAGCATTATTATTTAGGGTGGCGGCGCGGCGCTCGCGATGTTCGAGTTTGGCACAGTTTCCGCGGGAATCGAATGATAATTTCCGACGCGGGCGGCGACGACGGGCGGGTTTTATGGACGTGTACGTATATAATATGATATATATACTGTACGTATCGCTTACTATATAATATACGCTACACTGATGTGTAATATTATATACATATATAGTGTATATTGCAGAGACGTGCGTGGAACGTGTTGAAAATGTGTTTTTCTCAAAATTCTCGCTCACAAAATGCAACAATACCTATATATTAGACGGTGTCGAAAGTGCGTGCGCTATTGCTGCAGCTGCGAGATCGTGATATTATATACGCGGGCGCCGACGGTTTCGGGCAGGGTCGTCGGACGTGGGTGGTGTGGGTGGTGAGAGAGAGAGGGTGTTGGACGACCGAACGACAGATATAAACTAATAGCACCCCCCCCCCCATCAACACCCCGATTGACGTTATATTACTATTTGTTTTTGACCGGAAAAATTACACGAGGCGCGAACGACGGCGGCGTGTATGATATTGTGTGCTGTGTAATTATTATTGTCGCTACTGCCGCCGCTTCGGTAATACGCGTGTAAAGCCATCGAGAGAGAGAGAGAGAGGAATCGAAGCTATATCGTGTGCTACAATAATAATAATATAATATATACGAGCAGGAATAATATATATAATAATATATAGTTCGTTGGCGGTGGTGCGCGGGACCGAACGACTGCTGTTAATTAAATTGATTAAAAGGGCACACACCGCCTCTCACGCGCATTTATTATATTATATATTTTATACGGACGGCGTCGGCTGTGTGATCGATGGCCAGACCGAGAATCGAGTACCTATATATATATATATTCGATGTGTGTGTGTGTGTGTGTGTGTGTGTGCTGCAGTATATAGCTGGACGTGCGAGTAAATTGAACTCGGCCGCCGCAGAGAGGGTGGAAATTTATCGCGCGCCGATCGAATGAGAGAGGACGACGAATAAAAGGCCGACGGCCGTGCGATCCGGAGGCGGGGAGGAGGGGGGGGGAGGAATAAAGAAAAAAAGTAGAAGTTAATTATTAACGATCGGAAAGCAAACTGGTACAAATTGTTGAACCGGAGCCAAACTGATTTATACACACCCGGGGATCGCGAGCGAATGAGACGGAGAGTGAGAGGAGCGAGAGAGAGAGAGACAGTTATAGAATGTGCGAGAGATATTATGTGCGTATACAAAACCACACACATTCACAAGTATATCCTCTCTTGTACGACCACGGCAGTACTAGTGTGTGCGAAAAAGATATAGACAGAGTTAGAGGGGGGGAGGGGGCGCGTGTGAGAGCGAGCAGGGGCAGACGGCGGCGGCGGCGAGCGCGGTATTGTCTTTTTTCGTATATAATACGCGTGTTCGTCTCTCGCCTCTCATTTACACCTATACACAGCTCGGCCGAAGAGACGATTTATTTCGAAGAGATTCGCCCCGGAGATTACGGCGCGCGTTGCACCTCGCGACTACGACGACGACGACGACAACGACGACGTAAATCTCCGGCCGATCGATATTATATTCGGTATGCGGCGGCGGCGTCGATGACAGCGCAGCGCTCTCGCGAAGACGAGTATTCCTGCGTGCTGCAGCCTACAGCGAGTGCCAAATCGTTATTGCCGCAGGCGATCGGCCGATAAACTGCGAACACAGCCGGCCGCAGCAACTCGAGTCGTCTCGAAGAAATTTGTTGTTCGTTAAGGCCCGACCGACCGTCGTAAATTTACGCGGTCGTCGTACGCGCAGTTCCCGCCGTCACAATAATTTTTCTTCTTTTTTTCGTTCTTCCGCTATCGCCCGAAATATTACCTATACGCGTGTCGTCACCTATATATGCGCCCGTAGATCGAATCGAGCGTTAAAGTATAAATTGCAGTCAGTTGTGCCTAGGTCATGGTGCGGCTGAAAAAATATTGCACATTATTCTTCAACATAGACGTATATATAATATTATATGGAAACGAAAACTTCGAATTATTACTCTTCCGTTTAGTTCGTATATATTGAACATGACGTGCGGATTAATTATTTCTATAGAAATTTAATATACACTTTTTTTAAATAATTTTTTTTTTTTTAATTCGATAAAATGCCGATCCATAATATAACTGTGGCAGCATGATAATCTCAAACGATAGTATATTATTAGGTTCGAAGCGGAGACTTGGCGGGTGGAGCCGCCCACAGACGACGCTCCTGTCTGTATTATATATGCTGTTGAAATTCTAATAAAACCGGCGACAATATGTTTTCAAATTTAAAATCGGGCTTTCGGCACTGGGGAAATTTTTCTTTCGCTTTTTGGGACTTTGGTGCCACGGGAGTTAAATCTTTTTGGATCGCAAAACACAGAGACTCGTGACTGCGCTTATGTACTGATCTCGAAGAATTTTAGACGTATCAATAATAGTTTATCTGTAATTATTACTTCGAACTTTCGGGAAACTCACGCACACTAAAATGATCCGTCACACTACAGCACACAGCACTCCCGATGGATATGGAATATAGCCTAAGTCCAACCCTCAAAAACTGTACGTTTATTTCAACAGCCTTGAGTACTTTAGACTGTTCAGAAGTAAACATCAGGCGTTGCAGATATTTACTTATTAAAATGGTTGCCCGAGCGCCCTTTGCCCGATTTCGTTAAACCTTTTGATATTTTTTTAACAGTTTTGCGCCTCGTTGTACTTTATCATTATATAACGTACAATATAATATTATGTGCCTACACGATTTCCGTGTAATATTCTGCATTTCTGCGACGTCTACGCCACCGCCGCCGCCGTGAGAACCGTGATGAATGGCGCAGCAGCAGCATACGCCGCACGTCACGATCAGACGCGATGTCAAACGCCGCACATATATTATAACATAGGTCCCAGTAATATATACGCGACCCTCTTCCTCCTCCTCCTCCACCTCGCGAGTGTGCAGCTCTCGCGTGTGTGTGTGCGAGCGCGCCAGAAGCGTTTTTTAACATTCCTGCGCCTACCGCGGGGGAGGGGGGAGGATACCGGTAATATAGTAATGCTTTTAACGGTATGTATAAACGCGCGCGTGACGCGAATCCGTAAAGGGTAGCGACCGAATAGGTGACACACACCTCGCAGACCTCGCGGTACTTTTACGCGTACTTTTTCCGAGGAGGGTCCAAAGTTTTCTATCGTTTCCCGGCCCCCGGTGCGGGCCGACGCGAATATTATGCTTTATTTCAACTCCCACCTCCGATCTATATATGTGCACACGGTCGGGCACGTCTTATTGTCACACGCGACACGCCGACGACTTTTAAATTCGATCTCGATACACGTCGTCATCGCCGTCTAAATACCGCGACGCGATTATCCTCTTCTCGAAGAGAGGTCTCTCTCACTCTCCCCACACGTGCACCGGCGTAATACTGAGATGGGTTCGGTTTTTGGAATTTTATTTCCTCGAGCCGCCGACGTCGTGTACACGTCACATATATCGTATTATTATTATTATTATTATTATACACACTCTACTGCCGGGTGGACCGAGCGTATATTATATTTACAGCACGCACACACGCGGAGCGACTGCGACTATACGACATACGTCCGCCACTCCCACGCTCACTTTTACCAATCGAGAAGCACGTCCGAATTTGCATAGGATAACGAGGTGAATAATTATTATTGCTATTAATCCGGAGCCGTGGCCCGGGGGTTGTTGTACGTTTATTCAGTGTATTACACTATAATTTATATATATATATATATTATATACCTGCAGCCTATATATATATATATACAATATATATGCGTATGTGTAATGTGTTTATATGTACACATATTACATATGATACGATGACGACGATGACGTTTTATTAAAAAAATTATATTATTATGGCCGCGGCATAATAATATAATAATATATAATCACACCAGATTTCCGTTTTTTAAATGACTACCGGTGGCGGTGGAGGCGGTGGCGTGTGATGTGCTTACACGCTGCAATCGTTGTCGGACAGAGTGTACGCCGATGATTGGACGACACTCGACCATAATATAATATTATAATCGTTTAGAGTTATCGAGTCGTCGCGGTTTTCGGTCAGACAAGTTATATATTGTATTATTATTATGCCGTGAAAGTGTGAAACGTGGATAGGTTAAAGTGTATAGTTTTAACGGGCCGCACACCACTTCGGGAAATGCGCTAATTACGGTTTAACGCGTTTAACCGTTTTTGAATAATTGGAAAAATGGTAATTATACAGCGTCGCATTTTACTTAATGGAATTAAAGTCCGATACGCATAATATATAATAGCCCCATCGCAAACGCGTTTAATACGCGCCTAATTTTTGAAAATTTTCCCCAATGTTTTTCGGTAATCATATATTGTACTTCTAAATAAAATTATTATATTTACTTCAGTTAAAACTAATTGAATGAGATTATCGATTTCGTAAAATGTATGTCATTTTTTTTTTTTATTGAATTTATCCGGACGATTATATTATTACGATGAGTGTTCTTCGAACCCGCGTTATCAGAGTTTGCATAATATTATATGAGTATTGCAGATAAACAGGCGTATAGACAGGGCAATATTATGGAACAATCACAACAAACATGGGTAATTATATGTATTTTTTTTAATAATATTTATTTTATTTTCATGTTTTTTAATCGATTTTAAGATTGGAGCAAATTAAACTCATTATGATTTCGCAGTATACACGTAGTGCTCATTGCCTCGGCTGTAATCATAGACGTGAGAATAGCGACGAAAAAACTTCGCAGACGGAACCTTCAACACGCTCGGCGGTGTAACGCGCATATTAAATATTAAAATAGTTTTAATATTTTCACCGAGGAAAGCATTAATCTTATTATAATATAATGAAATAATAACAACAACGAAAAATTACGTGCGACAAAAGAACGTTGGCCATTGTCGGCGAGGTAAAATTAGGTAAAATGGTTACGTATCCAACTCTTTTGTAAAAAGTATTTTAACCGCCCAGACAAAATGGAAAGTACTTCCGGCCTCGTCGATGTTTGAACGCATTAACCGGAAATATTATTAGTTATGCGTACCGAAATCCATTTATATTTATGGTGTATATAATATGTTATACCGGCAATGTGTTGAATCCGGCATTCTATAAAATACCTATAGGCTTCTATAGAATATCAAAAAATTATTAGGAAAAATATGAAATGTTTATATAATTACTAGGCTTTCTACAGAATGCCGAACCTAGAGATGGAAATGTACGAAAAAAATAAAAAATTATACATTAAAAACACTGTCAGATAAAAAAAACTAACCGGCAGAAGTTGGTGATATATACGCTTCGAGTTCTTGTACCTACCTAGGTTTACTCGATACATAGACAAAGGCCACGTTGGTCAAACGCTATTCAAAACTTCATTCCTTACCAAAAATATAGTATTGGCATTCTATAGAACCTAACCTAAGAATAGTATGGATTGCATATAGTTTTAATTTAAAATGTGATAAATCGACAAATACTATACAAGATATTCTATAAAATGACTATATATATTTAACACTATTCCGAAAGGGAATATTATCATACCGAGTAAATATCATGGGCGTTTTCACTCGTTCTCGTAGACGTTTTCTTTTTCACATATTTTACAGACTTGGGGCTGTGGTCGAAGTGGAAAGTTACTACGGTCACAACTTTTGTCATATATACAATCATTAACCAATCAATTTATCCAAAGACATCGTGTGGGACGCAGCTTTTGGACAGCAGTCCCCCCGCATTAACCAGCGCTCACACGAGTCGTATGCGCGTTTCATAAATAATAGTTTTGCTAATTGGTCGACATCATAATTGGATCGCCCGCAGTGACTATATACTACCCGAAAAAGAAAAGACAAATATATATTATAATATTTAATAAAATATTAAAAATTTAAAACGTCTACTAAAAAATACGCCAGAAACAGGTTAAGCGAATCTGATAAAAAAAAAAAAAAAAAAACGTATCGCTATGCGGATACACGGCACACGGCATACGTTTTAGTATTATTATTGTTATTATTATTATTATTATCATAAAACAGTGGGCAGAGTGCGACGCGGAAACTTTAGAACGTCACGTAGTAGGAACGAAAATAATAATAATAAAAATAAAAATAATAATAATATTATAATATACGTGCACGTGAAATACGTCTTCATTATAACCACGCGTGTGTTATCCTATTATATTATATACTACACTACAATATTGTATTATTAGTGCGTGTAACAACCTGCAACAACAATGATATTATTCAGGACTTGTAACACGACTGCTGCAGTATATTATAATAATATATTATATTATCCTATATGTATATATATATATATATATATATATTAAACGGGTTGTGCCGCAATAGATTCGTATTCGCGATAAAAAAAAAAAATAAAGTGTATATATTATATTATACCGTGTACCTGTGTGTGTGTGTGTTGTACCCGTGACAGCGGTGGCGGCGGGCGGCAGCGGACGACAGATAAAAAGTGGAAAGAACTCCTGCAGCCGAATGGCGAAACGCGCGCATACCGAATAATAATAATTTAGAGACGGACTTACGATATGATATTTTAATGTTGCATGGACGAGTAGACGACGACGAATATGGGGGAAGAGGTGAGATAGATAAAGAGAGAGAGAGAGAGAGGGAGAGAGAGAGAGAGACTGATGCAGCAGTATAATAACAGAGACACAATCGTAGAACCCTATGGCATAAATGTTTTACATACGTATATGTAATATACTACATATATACATATTTGACGGAAAAAAACGTCATCCACTCGGTGCTGATTAATATTTGAATAGGCCTTCGGCTCGTTTACTCGTATATTATATAAATTATATATTATAAGGTGCCTGTGCCTCCAGTATATAATATGCGAGTGTATAATAGTGTACCTATGTATATTTATATGTCACGTCCGCGTATATTCACCTGAAAGTCGGACAAAAATGACTGTGCCGCTGCTGCGCCGTCGTAGCCGGCCTTTTACGAACGAAATAACATATAATATTACGACTCTTACGATATACGTCCCGTGGCCTGCGCCGGGAACGTCCACGTAAAGAAATGCGCGCGTGTCTTGTGCGTACATGCATATATCTATATATGCAAACGACACGACGTTTCAAAAGAGTTTCGCGATTGTATAATATTATGATGTAGTAATAAATATTATTGAGTATAATTATGTTGTTTTCTAAGCTTTTACAGCTTTGGTATATAGGTATAATAGGTGTATCAGCTCGTTCGGACACCATCTTCCGCATCCCCGATCCTTTCGCCGTGGGTATAAGATGTATGGACGTGCCTACTAAATAATTAAACGAAAAATATAATAGAGACGGACTTACAATATGATAGTATAATGTTACGATGACGAGAGAGAGATAGAGTGAGAGAGACGGAGAGACTGCTGCAGAAGTATAACAGAAACAATCGTGGAATCCTTAAGTATAAAATATATTATACATATTATTATTATATATACTCGTATGACGGAAAACCCCGCTCGCCGTTGATTAATATTTGAATAGGATTTCGACTTATTACTCACTCGTGTATAGTGTACATTATACTATTTGTATAAAGTGCTTGCAGTATGTACAATAGCACCTATATAATATGTACATAAAATATGTTATATGTGTCTCGTCCTCGTATACCTGACCGGGCAAAACGATTGTGTCGCAGGGGCAGCTGCACCATAGTTGGCCTTTAGCGAGTATATGAAATAACATATTATAATACGTCTTGTGGCCTGGGAAACGTCCATACATAGAAAATATTATGAGCTCGTGTTTTATGTATAGGTTAGGTTATATAGTTATATATGTATATTGTATGTATATATATGTGTATATTGTATATACACTCAAACGACGTTTTCGCGTACGCGTTGTTCAAAAGAGTTTCTAAAACGCGATTGTATAATGATATTAATATTGCCGCTTAATATAAATAATTTATTATTGAGTATGATTATTATGTTGCGTTTGTTATAAGCTTTTGCTGCAGCTTTAGGCAGGTACGTATATATTTCATTCGGTCACGATCTCCCGCATCCTCGGTCCTTATATATTATATATTGCCATTATACGCAATCCTATACACGTATTATATAATTATTATTGTTTATAAATCGACAGTCGTATATTATATCATTTGCGTACATAATAATATTATATTAATTTATGATTTAATATGGCAACACAAAAAGGTCGCCCGGCAATAGGCATACCCTGTAGCATGTCATTCGCATGTATATAATATGTACGAGATTTGCGTGTGCCGGTTTCTTTTTTTTCTTCTGATATTATAAAACGCATTACCTATACCGCGACAAGACTATTTATTTTTACGAATAGAACAGCGCTACAAAATGTCGTACGGGGTACATATTATATCTCGAGTATCGTGTGTATTATGTTATAGCCAACGTTAAACAACCTTAAACACTAATACTAACACACCGATAAAACAATAGCATTATTTTTTTTATTTTACGGCGTGAAATAGAGGGGAAAATGTCGACTTTGGGACTGTGCTGCATTATACATGCAGGAACAAAAGAACAATTTAGATTCATAAAATAAATCTTTTGATGTTTTATTCGTTGTTTTTTTCATATATATATATATATATGTCGCAAATTGTGTTTGAGTGAAAACGTTTGCTGAAATACTACTAGGTATACTAGAGCTTAGGCTTTAGAGGTTATAAAATTGGATGAACTTTTCAGATATAGAACAACGCAATTAACAAAACAGCGTACGCGTAGGGACTTTAATACCTATACACTAAATTTAATGTCCGTTATCTTCCAAAGTTTAAGTCGACACTTATATAAGACACGAAACCTTCTGCAGTTAGTTGATGACTGTAAAACGCATTTAATCAGCTGTATAATAGATAAACATAAAAACAAAATATATTTCAGTGCGTCGTATTTTTACTGTTTTATCGATAACGATTTTGTTGTAAAACAATAACAATTATTACGCTGCTCTTTCATATTGATTATTGAGCGTGTAATTTGATGGTCGCATTTTCGAGTAGATCGCAAAGACGATAATGTACATAATAGGTACCTATATAGGTATAATCGCATTGGAACATTATTTCGATTTGTAGTTCGCATATAATAATTATTTTCGCTGTTTCTATAATATTTAAAACGAGTTGAAATTCGCGTCGAAAAGTCAGCGTAATAGTGAGTATTATACTGTAGCGTACCGATACAGCAGTTCAAAATTCGAAATAAACCGAGGAAGATGCAAGTAAGCGACTGCAGAATACTCCGTACGGTGAGACTATATAAGAGAGCATTTTGTAACAGTAATCAACAGAATATAATATAATATTATACACAGATACCTACAACGGAAAAAAAGGCAGATGGATGTAATTATTATAATTAATAACAACGAAATATCTTTTATTCAAATCAATTAATAAAAACAAAAGTCATTTTGTTGTTTTATAATTGTATTTATCAGTTAATATTCGGTTACCTACACCGTGGTATTTAAAACATTTAAGTCGTTGTAATGTAGTTGAAAAATGAATTTGGCTTTTATAAAGAATAATATATACCTAAGTAAAATTAAAACGGAAACAATAAATTTATAAATATATGGAACTTTGATATGAGGTATATACACAATAATGGTCTAATTGTGCGTTGAGGTAATTTATAAAAAAAGGTAATGTAAGTACCTATTTGTATAATACTATTACAGCACCAATTCGACGAATGAAAATGTTTTGAACCAAAACATACGATTTTTGGGCTATACATATTTTACCGTCCACAAATTAATTTCAAGTGTACTGATAAAATATCATCGTCACTGCGTTTATACACAAACGACCACTTTCTTTATACCATCACTACCTATTCATATTTCATATTATAATAATAAAACATACAATGTCTAGCCTGTTTTTGTACGAAATCAGTAAACACATTTTCGGTCATTGTAATATATCATATAATATATAAAGAACTTAATTGGATTTTAAAATGAACCTACTTTGTCATCTTTAACGACCACTTCTTACGAATTCATATATCTTATAACCGTATAATATGATACGTAACTGTATGCGATGATAATATATATTACGACACAACGACACTATAAACGGATAATGAATGATTCATTAATGTATTTAAAAATTTTTTTTTTAAACCATATTGTTTCTATGTGTTTAAATAGTCATTTTATTATATTTTTATAATTTAGTCATAATATACACTCTTATCTGCAGTATAGAATGTAGATTATTGCGTAACACATATAAAGCTGACTTTGTGGTAAAAAAACATTTCCCAGTAGCAGCGGTATAGTTATAATATAATATGTTTACACAACAATAATAATTATTCGATCAAATCAGTTTGCAAGTACTTATTTAAACCACGTTTAATCGGATTTCGATTGGTTTAAAAAACATTAAAACATCAATCACGTTTAGAATATTTCAGATTAAACGTATAAAATCATGCCGCAGGACGTAATACAAATGAGGTCGTTGATCGATTCAAAACGGACAAAAATATAAAAGTTATATTGTATAATAATATGTGACACGAGGAGCGTGCTTTTGAAAGACACTCGATTTAGTGTCAATATAACGCGTTACGCTTGACTGCACCGGTGTGCAGCAGAGAGAATCGAAGACACCCGTCGGAGGGTCCGTCAAACGATTCGAACCGTCGAACAAACAAACGCGGACGAGAGCGCGAGTATTAAAAACTGAGTGTGTTTGATGAAACAAGTATAATATATAATAATATAATGTGTAACGGAAAAGTGGAAAAGTTTCGGTTTCGGAGTTTTTAGGGTACACAGCGCTTAGGAATATAGTGCGTATACGACAAAAGACTACGCTCTGATGCTCTGTCGGCGATGTATATTATATTATATTATTGTCGTGTGTTTTGTGTACACTGCGAATCACAGTCGTCGTCGTCGTCGTCGTCTTGAGCCTCGTGTAACGACGAGGGGGCGCAAACCGTTTCGAGGACCGTCGTATAAGTCGCGTGTCAAAACGGCTAAAGTGTTTTGCACTGCACTGAGATACAGCTGCTGTTATTATTATTATAGTCGTGTACATCTTCTTAATATATAAAACCGAAAATTGAAACCTTTGGTGCTAATGTTCTCGGAAACTACTCAACCCCGATTGTCTTAAATTTTTTTTTTAATGAAAGATTATATAGCGGAGAAGGTTCCTATCGCCAAAAAAAAGTATATTTAAGTATAATTTAAAGAGGTGCTCACACGAGGATTTTGAAATTCAGGATTAAAATCGAAAATTTGTATTTTGTTTATAAATGGTTTTTGCTTATAAATGGTTGCTATTGGTTACAATAATCATTAGTTATCAGTTACAGTAACAGTTTTTCCTACGTACATATTCTAAACGTCCAACGCTAAAAATTCTGGAAAAACTGAAAGTGCTATTTTTGATGAGAAATATACGAATAATCTCTGTTTATTTTTAGGGTTGTCAATGGTTACACATCTTGTAACTAATTTGTAGGAATATGGCATATACATATTTTTACAAATAAATTTATAAAAAAAAAACAAATCTTTGGCACAGGCTACCATAGCGAGGTTTTTCGTGTGCCTAATATTCTGATATCACTTCCTTACTTATTTCATCTTTGACTCGGGCAACGCCGAGTATGACATAATATTTATAATTAATATTTATAATCAATATTCATATATTATGTATATTATATATTATGAGTGGCGTCAAAAAACTATTTCCGAGGCTGTTATTCTTACATACTTGCTTAGGATGTCTGGACTTGAAAACCGCGGTTATCCTGCAGCACAGCAGAAAGATCGGAGTAGTTATATAGTTATTTTCGGAACTACACGATATTTTGCGTCCACCATGAACTATTTGTTAATTTTTTTTACTTTCACAATCTAACCATTTTCAATTACTTCAAAAAATGTATTAAAATCCATCGCACCTTAATGACGGATTTTTGAATATCCGTAAGTATGAATTTGGATTATTATTTTTTTTTGCTACGGATAACCTGCAACAAGAATGTTTATAAATTCAGGTGTGAGTACACTCGGTGCAGGCGTAGCCAAGGGGAACGGAGGCCAAGACCGCCAATGGCCGTATTATATGTATAAAAAAAGTATTCAACCTGTATTGGATTTATTTATTTTTAAAAAATACAATTTTACCAGTATTCAGTCGTCGTGTCCATATCAAATTGATGATAAACCTAGTAACTGACGTGTGGTTAAAAAGGCGAATATGGTTGTAAGTTTAAAACCATAAAAAATAAAATATATAATTATACATTGATAACGATAAAGTCGTTGAAATACAAATTTTTTAAAATGTTAAAAGAAACAGTAAAAAAATGTGTTTTAGGACTTTTGTATATTTGCTCCCCTCGTCCCACTTTCAGAAAGCTAGGCGTCGCCACTAAATAAATTTGATCGAATATCCGAAAAACTATTCACATAATTCAATTTTCAAACCGTTTAAAAAGTATATAATTATATCAATAATATTGATGGTTGACGAATTCGTCGGTCCGATAGTATTTCGTTTGACTCGTTAACTATTTAAGTTTCTCGTATTAATGACATTATTATAATACTCATTATTATCGTCACCATCACACTATATATAATATACAATACTGCAGACACACGGATTTCCTATTCTGGTTTCAACGGCCTCAAAACACGTGTTGGCGACGAATTTTCGTATACGAACGACCGCGGACAGACGCATACAATATGTAATAATAACAGTGCCGACGACGGACCGATGGACCACCCTGCCAGCGGCGGTGATCGACGCGAACAACGACTATTATAGGAGAAGTCTGCCGTGTGTTATTATAATATAATATAATATTATTATAACAATAAATAATATAATGATGAGCGTCAAAAACATGATTTCACCGTCGTCGTCGAGTGTTCATATAAGTAGTAGACGTTATTAAAATATATATATCACTATACCAGATATTATACTATATTATACGCGTTATCGTATTTATAGGTATATAAAATATTATTACACTAAGCGGACTTGACCGTGCGAATAACTCTCAGGTTATGGGAGAATCGTTTTTTGGTTTTTTTTCCCCCGTCGTGCACTCAAACTATGATAACGTTACAACGTCACAACGTTTTCCTGAGTAGCTATATATGTATACCTCGTTTGAATATTTTGTCGACGGACTAAGAGCATAGTTTTAAAACATTTGAATTTTGGATATTTTTTTTTAGATTTTCCGTTGACATTAAAGTCGTATTTTAAAAACGTATACCCACCTCTAGGGCTATACATTTATACACGAGCAGTACCTACACGTAAAAAACGAACGTCTTATAACTTATAAGTAATATATTGTACGTCCATAAGTGCGACATTAAATAGGTATGCCTCGGAGACTCAGAGATTAATAATTAAGGTAGGTAGGTACTCGGGTTTATTTTCAAATAACTGCAGGGCTGTTATTATTTTTTTTTAAAGAAACTCATGCGTGCTTATTATACGAGAGAAAAACTACTTTTTAAACTAGGCATTTATAATTTAAATATGAAACGATGAACTGCGATTTTTAATGGAGAACAAACATTTTTTCAACTGTTTTTTAATTGTCTTTTCGCTCATGTGGGTTTTTTTTCTAAATGCGTGGTATGCATATATATGCGCACGTTTAAAATAAATCGTTATTTTCCGTTTTAAGGGTTTACAACAATTTTTTTCAGCTCATTTTAAATTGGTTTTCAGTGCGCATTCACGGTGCAAATTACAATCGCTTAATATCATGGCAAGGTATATAGGTATCCGTTTACCCGTTACCGGTATATACCTCTAAAATCTGACGCTCCCGAAAAACTAACCAACAACAGTTGTAGTTGTGTAACATCGATTTGGTAGTGTCTTCTCAGTCTCACTGCAAATACCGCAGGCCGTTATACCGCAATCAAATTCGACCCGAGTTTGGGTAATATTGGTCAACATCGTATAGACTTAAAGTTTCCACGTTACCGAATTGCCGATTATACGCGATGAGTAGAACAAACCAAAAAAAAAAACAACACACATTTTATGTCGTCTGAAATAAATAATATTATAATAGCAACAACGTTGCAATTATTTTGCACCCAGTCGGTCTCTTCGTAATATATACTTACGAGTAATATAAAAAAACTAGCTGTCCCACCTGGCGTTGCCCGAGTCAAAGTTGAAATAAGTAAGTAAGTGATATCAGAATATTAGGCACACGAAAAACATCGAAATTGGGGCCTGTGCCAAAGATTTGTTTTTTTTATAAATTTATTTGTAAAAATATGTATATGCCATATTCCTACTAATTAGTTATATGATATGTAACTATTGACAACCCTATAAATAAACAGAGATTATTCATATATAGCTCATAAAATATAGCACTAAAATAATATGTACGTTAGGAAAAACTGTTTTTGTAACTGATAATAATCAATAATTGTAACCAATAGCAACCATTTATAAACAAAATACAAATTTTCGATTTTCATCATGAATTTCAAAATCCTTGTGTGAGCACCTCTTTAAATTACACTTAAAATCGTTTTGTAAACCCCTCTGAGGTTATAATATTAAACGCCACGGCCGTTCCGTGACCGTCTATTCGCGGTGTAAATTATTTAGAACTAGGTTGCGGCCGTGATCCACCACGCTTTGCCTCTCTGGATTTCTCTCTCTCGCTCTCTCTCTCTCTCTCTGGGTACACGCTATTTTAATATTTCCACAATTCCACCGCACAACATAAATCGTGTCGACGATTTACGAAATTAATTTTCGTTTAGAATAATATAAGGAACGTTTCTGACACGTCTTGTGCTGCACCGCGGCGGTATACCCGCACCCGTATTATATATAGGTACAAATTATTGTATAGATTATTATTATTATATAAGCTCGTTGTAATAAAATAACAAACGTATAGGAGTATATAATATTGTATTGTGTACATTATGTACAACGACGACTGCAGAGTGAAAATCTTATTCGCTTTGTGCCACGCTTTATAATAATATTGCATATATATATATATTATATAGGTTAGGGTAAACGATAATACGCGGTACACACGTTAATTCGCTTATAGTAAATAATAATAATAATATAATATGTGTTAAGTTTATAAATGTGTGTATAGGTAAGCCTCCGTACATATGTATATACGACTAGGTGGGCGGCGGCCCTAGATCTCGTTAATTGAAACCGTCATGTATATATATATTTCGCAAACAGGTGTTCATAAACATTAGTCGCGAGTTTTTAATAATGTATACGTATAATATATAGGTACGATTTACGATATTTGCCAGGTGTATACGTATATTATATAGGTACGATTGTTTTTTTTTTATTTTTTTTTACTTGGCTTTAGGCCATCCTCGACGCGTACACACACACACACACACACACACATCTAATTATAATGAATAATACCACGAGAAATAACAATCGGTGGAAAATGGCGATTAAAAAACACCGTAGGTACACCCGTCTTATATATAATATGCCTATGTATATATTACGTACCTATGTATATACACGCTCACACACTCAATACGATATACACTGTACACACGGCCGAGCGCGGATTGGTCGCGGCTATATTATATTCGAACGGGAATTAAATTAATTTGATCGCGATTGTGTGCGGGAAACGATTATTATTATTATTTGTCGGCCGCGTATTATCTTATAGGAGAATTACCGTAGGCACACGCACACACGCACGCAGCAGTATTTACTATTTATTGTCTTGGCGTCGTTATTAAACGGTCTTCCGGGCAGCCGACTCTGCTACAATAATAATATATACATATATATTATACTACAACACGATAAATTTCCCGTGTAATTCGCATTCCGCGCCTACTGTATTTTTCGAAATCGGGAATAGACGCGACGACGAGCGACGTTCGTTATATTTTTTTTAATATACGCGCGACGCGATCGAGCGCCCCGGGCGCGCTCAACCCAATTTTTTCATTTTTTTTTTAGTTATTTTAATTATTCGAATTCTGATATCTTTTAGATTCGGAAATCATAAATTCCGATAGGTACATTTATTATTAGTACGCGTTTAATGAGTGTCCAAACGTCGATACAAACTTTTTTTTTTTAATGAGAACCGCTTTTTTACCATACGTTATAATATTGTAAGTAGATTATTTATTTTTATTTTTTATGTCGATGCATAGGTATACAAATCAAAATTCGAACGAGCGGATTTTGAATTATTAAATTTTAGTAGGTACACGACGTATAATATAATACGTCTGTGGTAATCAATGATAATAGGTTTAAAAATTTAGGAGCTACGCGATGATTTAAAAATTATAGTTATTAATATTAATAATATATTATTATATTAGCATTTTATAATTGTAAAAACTGTCCGAGCACGATAAATAATTATATTTTATATCTATCTTATATATTTGATATAAGACTATTATTAAGGGTACCTATATATATTATACTTATTCTTATTCTAAATATCAACGTACGATTTAACACGAGTCAAAAACTACTTGGTTCAGCAAATAATCTGTAATTAACAAGAAAAAACAATGTCTTACACTCATCTCGTATACGTTGGAAAAAATTGTATTTTATACTACAGAGTTTAAGACGTACAATTTTCAAAAGATCCGAATTTAGAAAAACTCATATTATTTATGGAAGAAATGGGGTCGACCATGCTAGGTGAATCATCCTGTTTACGCTGGTAATTGTTTCATTTTTTACTGTGACGCGTCGACGTCAATAACGAGAGGACGCGTGAAGATGACGATGATGATTATGATGGTACCTAATAATAATATTATGATGAAATTATTAGTGTATACGAGAGCACGTAGGTAGATAGGTATATTATATTGTGTGTACATCGCGTGATATTTGACTTACGAAAAAAAAATGTCCCATAAAAAAAAATATATCACCTTGAGAACTAGTCACACGTCTCCTGGTCGCAAATCTCGTAAAAATTCCTCGCGACCGTTTTCGAGAAATCGTGTACAGAGAATTTTCCTCGTCAAGGACGACAAAACAAACAAAGAACGAGTTTACTACAACAGGTGCGCAGAATCAACAGTCTCGTATATAATAATCTTTGATGAACGATCTCCGAAACGTATATAATATATATAATAAAAGGATAAAAAACCGAAAAAAAAACGTTAATCATGGGAAATTTCATCAATATCATCGTACTGGGCATAATCGCGGGAGATGATTATAGCGATGATAACGAGACCGCGTATGTGTCGCGGAACTGGTAGTATACCTAGGTATAGGGACCTACCTACCTAATATTATTTAGAAGTTATAATCGACGATCTGTTGTTGCACGGGTCTCTTATAGCTTTAAAATTGCGGGGGGTGAGAGTGGGGAGAACTCTCTTCAGATCGCTATCTGACATAATAAACACGCTCGATTGGAGCTATATTATGATGGTTACCAGTTTGGATAATTTTTTTACGGCTAATCACGCACTGTGCAGCGGTGTTATAATTAAAACACGTACATATTATAATGCGATAAATATATCATGCGTGTCGGCGTGTTGCGTTTTTCAATAACTCAATACACGAAAACCCGTCGATGATGAGTTTATATTATATATAAAAGTAAAAGGTATAAAAGTGGAAATAATAACATGACGTGTATAATAGGTAGGTACTATGTATTTAGTAACAATATATTATATTAGCCGACTGCGGGTTTTAGGCGACCTTGTACGACAGCAGCGTGTGTACAGCGAGCATATTATCTTTAGATCTTCAGATCTTTCAATTTCTGACAGCGCGTTTGTATAATATTGTAGGTACGATATTTTGAACAACACGACCAGACGGGAAAAGAGAGAGATTGACTCGTTTGTCAACAGACCATTATTCTTGCGTCCGCGACGTGCATGTGCCAAATGTGTATATCTTTTTACAAACGCGACGAGAGATTATGAGTTTATTCGACGTACGTACACGTTACCGACTGTTCGCAGACTGCAATAAAACGCGACTCGCTTCAACAGTCCTGCAAAAAAAAAAAAAAATCCATATAATAATAACATATTAATTGAAACGTTTTGACGACCGCGTTCGCCGTGCAGAGGCCGCTATATTTGAGTTCTTAAAATATACCGTCCAATTAAAAAATAAAAATGTTTAGTTTTTGGTGACTTTATATTATTATATGCTCGCGCCGGCCGACCGATGTTGTTTTAAATTATTATAGCTGTTTGGAAACTTTTCAAATAATATATATAATGTGCTGCTATAGCAGCTACCTATATAATAGTAGTAGTGCTCCTCTTGAAATATACTCAATCTCAGATTCAATAAAATATAATGAAGATAAGTACAACTCGTTAAATCGGATACGCTTACAGCAGTATATAGCTATGTAGGTATATGATGGAGGAAATCGTAATTAATATTTTTTATTTTTATTTAATTTTCTCGGACAGCTCACCGCCGCACCGCCTCCGCGTCTGCACCACCACCGTAACACATTATTGGAGCTCTCGAGTTATATGTCAAAGTGCTCTTAAAAACATATATTTAAAAACCCATTTGGACAGCTGCTGCTGCTGCTGCCGTTGTCGGTAGATATATAGACCGCCTACTTAATGTATACTCGGACAGTAATAGGCCCGGCGGAACATACGTATAATATTTATACGTCATATATGCTGCACGCATACTATACCGCTATATGGGAATACAGATCACCGACGGGGAGGATTGTGCAGGGCCATCGGCCAGTCACCGGCGTATATACCCGTCGTATATGAAATATATTACGCTGCGCAGCGGCACCTGTTTAAGCCACCACCGTCGCCGCCGACTACTAATTCGAATACGCTTTGGTAGTAAAAAAAAAAAAAAAAACAATAATAACAACAACCGTACGAAATTATATCGAAGCGTACACGCGTGCACGTATACCTTTAACTATACAATATTATAATATTGTGTATACAGGACGATTCACTAAGCGCACTGATCCTTCCTCCCCTTCTATATACCCTTTAATAACGCATTTATTCAAATTCAGATTCTCGGAATATGTTTTCAAATGTTTAGACTTGTATGCCATTATAGAGGAAAAAAGTGTCCTTTGGCTATACTATGTAATATGACATTTATTTCTTAAATTTTTAATTTCTCAAAATCTCCATCTCTTTTTTACAGTTAACAGTTTAGCAGATGATTTTTTGTCAATTTCGTTGTCTGTGATATTGTATCTAAATCAAAATTCTAACGAGTGGTTTCTGAGATATTAAAATCTATGTATTAGATATGAAATTCTTTAATTATGGTTTTACACACAATAATAATATATTCAATATTAATCTACAGCTTACTGCTTTTATATATTACACAGACAATTTTTACAACTTATAAATTGTTTTTGGATAAATATTTTATCTATTTACTCTTAGACAGTCTAAGAGACGGAGTCTTAGTATACATAAATTTAAAAACTCTAAAACCAAAAGAAATCATTCAACGTGCCTAACAATTTACAGTAAATTGTGAGTGGTTCTCGTTTAAAAACAAGTATAGTTTGTATTACCTCAGGATAAACTCCCGGTATAGAATACTTAAAAAATTGACAATACGTCAGTACCTACATATAATCGTAATATAAGTAAACTTAAAATTACAAAAATCTAAATTTGATTATTGCAGGGTAAAGAAATGAGCTGAGTTCGATCGTGCCCGGAGAAGCACTCTGTACACACGGTAATGAATCCACTTTTCGGCCGGGTCGTATATTTTATCTTCGGCAGCGTTATCTTAAATGGAAACGTCTCGTTCGGTTAAGTAGATTGTTATTTTTCATTTGAACACCTGTAACTCGCCGTGTACTTACCACCGATATATTATATATGAGTATTGCGCACACCAATCACTTCGGTCCGTATATAATTCGATGGGTGCCTCGCCATACAATATATTATATACCTAGGTACCTATAATTTATATTGCAGACGACTTTTGAGCGCGTTTATATACTCGGACTTGTGTTTTATTATTCATAAATTTTGATCTGCACACAGCAGCTGCGGTGACCTCGAAAAACGCTTTTCGTTCGACTTTATAATATAATATAATATACGTTTATATTAATAATGATGTTATAATTCGTAGTAATATTGTGCGGTCAAACAGAGAAACAGTCGATGCCGACCCGGGGCCTACCCACCCGGGGGGGGGGTTCCGTTGACCGTCGCTAAATGAGATTTTGCACTCTGCATCAAATATTATATAATAATACGCGCGCGCGGAGCAACAGCGAATAACGAAAACGTCTTCCTAGTCGTTATTAATATTGTTATTATCACACACACACACACACACACACGAGCACAAGACGCAAATACACAATGGCTGCCCGGCAAATTATACGTATTTATTACGGACCGTCGTTTTTCGTCTTAACGACGACGGGTTGTCGGGACGAGCAGATTAATCTCACTCGCGCATTGTTTTCATAGTCCACGCGGGAGACGCGTGTGTATACATATAATATAATATAATATTATAATATTAAACAGCTATCGTGTGTATAATAATAATAATATCGTGGTGTAATATAGTTGCGTGGCGGGCGGCGATCTACGGAGACTTTAAACGATGTTTGTTTTAGACGAAATGTAAATTCGAACAGACGCGGCGCAGGTGGTCAATTACGTTTTTTTTTTCCATTATTTTTTTCCTAATCTCTCGCGCTAAATTATAGAGCCGTTTAAAAATTGTATAAATATTTCGGCACATAATAATTATGTTAATGTAACTGTTGTTGTACAAACACACACACACACACATGATACTTGGTCGATTTTCGGTTTTCTGGTTTAAAAATACACATCACAGGTATACGTCATTCGGCCGTGTACACATAACATATATAATATATAATAACTATATACCATCAGAGAGCCACACGGTGTACACGCGGTCGTTGAAAATGCAAAACAGTAATAATTTCGTGTGCCAGGAAACACACACGGGCACACACACACACATCGCCAATAGGTTAAGTCATATTATAATATTATAATATGGTTACCGACGACGACGACGTACCTACACCCTTATAGACGTTGTCCGCCGTCAAAGTTTCGCTCGAGTATATTTAATATTATATTGTATATAATGTATATGACGTGTACTTTTTAGGTACCGAGACGGGTAGGTGAGGTATATGTACCTAGCCACCTAGGTATATATAAAATACGCGAGTCTTCTCGGCGGCGTGTACATAATATTATTATTGCGTTAAATACAAAATGTACGTCGGACGCGTATCCGCGCTCGCAGAATGTGCCATTCGGTCTAATAATTAGATACGCGGGTCTCGCTCCGGTCGGCCAAATAATAATATATATAATCACGTCCAAACGAGACCGGCTCGGAACTACGGTCGTTACCGCAAACGCAGTCGGTCTCGAAATGGAAAATTTAAATATTATTTTCTCGTCGATGTTAAAATATGCGATATCATATATATTTTATATTATGATGATATTGTGTGTATTATATACCTGCAACAGCGCAGTTCGACCGTCGGCTGTATCGCCAATATTAAAATATATTATTATGATAAAACATAAACAATATATTAATATTTTAACGACGTACATTGTATTATGATGATGGTATAACGATATTATAAAAAATAACGACTGATTATGTTACGCTACGCGATTTTCCGCAGGGGTTTGTTGTTGTCGTGATTTTCGGATACGATTTCGTCATATTAAGCAACCGACAACAACAATAATAATAATAATATCAAAATAATTGTAGGTATATATAGGTACAAGAAACAGCGGTATTGTTTGACAAGACGATGAGGTTTTTTTTATTAGGTATATACTATATAGTATAGGTATATCGTATATATACTCACAATATTGTACACTGCAGCGAAACCGATTCGTATATGGGCGGCGTAATTATAAATTAGTCGGAAAACTCGATTCCGTCGTCGTCGACAGAGTCGAATTTTCGTGAAGTATAAATTGTTATAAATAACGTTTTAGAGAAAATTGGACACATCGTTATTTTCTTTGTGCACCGCGCGGCGGAGACGACGAGAAAAGCCCTTAAAAACTTCTCGTTAGGAATATACAGTTGGAAAACTATTCACCTTTGACTTTGTGCGGGATTCCGGGAGTGGTACTTAAATTCTGTCATCTGGTCGTTAAAAACAAAATTTAAAAAAAAATCATCTAATTCAAACCGTATATAAAAAACGAAATTCGATTATTTAATTAATTATGATTTCGTTTAAGGCGCAAAAGTAAGTATACTCTATATCATGTTCCCGAGACGAGCATAAATAATGTTATAATATATTAAATAAATCGCGTTCGCATACGATATCAAATAATAATATATTATTACAATTATAATAATATAATATCGTCGTCTCGCGCAAGCTGTAGTTGTAGCAGTTGTGCGATTAGCCCCGCTGATCGACCGCACCGTTTTGGTTTTCTCATCGGTCAACGTCGCGCGCGGTGCGAAGATCACTCGCTTTGTAGTTTTTTTTTATTATTATTATTATAGCTTTATGGCCGAAAAAATATTTGGTTTCCAAACTCGCGATCGCCTCGAGCGGCGGATTCGGTTTTCACGGCATTGCAAAATATAATTTTAAATATGCGCACGCACACACACACACCGCCGCTGCTACCGCGCTGCGCCCAATTATTCGAGTATACGCGTATTATAATACAGGTGGTCGAATAGGTACGGCAACGCGACGACCGACGACACGCGCAAACCGCAAAACACATACCACACTACTACAACAGCACCACAGGCAAGTTATTAAAATATGTATATACAATAAGCGTATCTATGTGATATAATATTATTATCGGTGTCCCTCCCTCTCGGAAAGTTGTGTTTCACGAACGCCTATCTCCTTGGCCGCCGCCGCACGTTATCAGTAGACGACAAAAAGTGCGCCCGTCGTGTGCACTCTGCACGCTACAAAATAATAATAATTATAATATTACAGCGATGATGATAATATATTATAATTTTAAGCTGGTTATAATCATTATGCGAGCGTGTACGAGCTGGTATATATGTGCACAGCACGGGTACTATATATATATATATATGAGTAAATGGTATGTGCGGTATACGGTATATATGGTATGTGTGCAAACGGGTGTCGCCGGAACAATAAAACACGCATAAGCCTTTTATCCGTCGATCGAATTCATATATTATATAGCAGTAGTACATTATTATTACTATTGCAGCGGCGGCGTAGTGCAGTGGCGGTGCAGCGGCCGCAGCTGCAGTATTATAATAATATTATAATGCGATATTATGTGCATAATATAATAATATATTATTATTATTATTACTACACGAATCGTCACGAGAAAGCCGCGGATACGATATGATGCGTAAACAGCAGTATATACACCATAATATAATATATATGATATATAGGGGCAGGATATTTAATCCAATTTGCGGTTTGCCTAATGATACGAGCTCGTATCATCGACCGCACGCTATATATTATATAATTTTGGGTCCCGAAAATCGAATGCGTTTCACACTCGGTTCGCATATAAATAATGTATAAAGTACTTATATATATAATATAGGTGTACCCTCTCTTGATGATGACGACGACTATGATGACGATAATAATAATAATATATTATATTATTATTATTATCTCGTACGCACTCGATGTGCGTTTGCGCCGCCGTCTATTGTACACAGCGAATACTGCAGCGGGTGCAGTATTCTGCAAATCAGGTCACGATTAAAGGCACAGACGTATAGAGGTATGTGCGGTACTTGCAGTAAGTCCCTATCGTAGTTCTATCGCTGTTATATTTGTATGCATCCGCTTCTACCTTTCGACAACAAGCGATATGATGGCGCATATATACGCATAGACGTCATTATTCGAATAAAGTATCTTAACACGGAACACCACAAAGTATCCATTTTTAGTCGCAGTCGTCAAATCGAAAAACCCCGGCTTACGAAAATATTCTAAAAATTTTGATTTTGGAATACTATTGACAATAGGTGAGATGACATTTGCTGTGGAAACAGCATATACCGCGCGTGCAACGATGATACATTATAATAATATTATGTTCACCGTGTACATTTTGTCGAATCGATCGAAAGTTCAAAATATGTACAGGTGTTAGTATAATATATTATGAGTAACTGAGTTTATATGAACTATTATGTATTACAACCGGTGTTGGGATGGAACGCGTTCCTCTCGTATAGAGACGAAACTATTGGGACGCTTTCCTTTTCAATTAATATAGGAACGAGAAAGAGTTCCTGTTCGTGAGAAACGTAAACGCAAATTTCCATTCCTCCTGCTATTATGAAAAAATAATTTAACGCGCCTATTATTGTTTTTAGAAAATATTTTCTAGATATTATTATTTAGTGTTGGTATCACTTCGTCGGTTACATCAGTTATCACATCATAGCTGGTATTGAAAATAATGCAATCCTAACTTTGTCATTTTTACTCACAAACTATATACATATTATAAGTTTGAGATTTTTATTAATATACAATAGGTATTCATAATTTATATACAAATATATTATATTTATTATTTTTACAGGTTGAAAAATTGGACACAAAAAGAGTGTCATTGCAATAACAGCTTAGATAGAAAAAATAAATTTTTTTTCGCAACGAGAACACGTTTCTTTTTAAAAAAAGAGCTTTCCCAACACTGCAATAATAACTAACGCAAGCCGACTCCGTATAATATGGTGTCTAAATAATATCGCGCGGTTAGTATAACGACGCTGTGATATGACCATAAAATATAATAATTGTTAAACTCGGAGTGCGTCATGTTTATTTTACTATTTGGTTAAATGTACCTATCGGTCAAAATTACTGATTTCGTCGAGACAGTGCAATCAGTGCACGAATGTTTATTATTTTCTGCCAAACGAAGCCGAATCGCGTATTATTATGTGGAAAAATCGACACGCACGACGGTCGTGCTGCAGCGAAAATCGCGCACCGTCTTGTTTGCGGTGCGAACAGTATATTACGAATGAATAATATTATGTAAATAAACGACCGATAATAGTAATTATTATCATTATTAAGAAGCCGTTGGGATATCGTAATGAACCTACCGGCTACCTGTGTATATAGTACCTATATATGTTTTCGTAAATAAATACTCAGCGAAACGTCAAAATTATTTGATTTGACTGTCGGTGGTCCGTGGTACCTACCTACCTACCTGTAAACGAGTTGCTGCGGGTGCCGCGAGTCTCGACATTTGCCGTTTTTTTCGTTAAATTATTATCATATCGCAATGGAAATATTGTATGTTTAGTAAAATAATATTTAGCGTAATAGTATAATCTACATTATTATAATACGTAAGCATTTTATTCACAACACGACGAATGATAACGGTTTTCTTCGAATAAACAATTTGTATAACTAAGACTATATATTTAGGCACCGTAATTTGTGGGACGTTTTAACGAATTTTTTACCCGCGGAGTATAATTTAATTTTAACGGTTCGCCGCAATACGTTTGAAAATAGTAATATATCGCTTTTATCGAGAGCTGAAACGTATATCGTTGTAGGTAGGATAATCGCACAAAGTATAATATAATATTATATGTGAAATTGACGTTCGCAAAGGTTATTCGCATATTCCGAAACGCTATTCGAAGCAATGAGAAAATAATAATATAAAAGTTCTGATGCGATCTCCTCTCACATAACATATTTCTCGGAATCTGCCATCGTCGCCCAGAGCAAACAAATAGTGACGCGGAAAAGCCGCGCCAAAACTGTGCACTCTAATTTCCTTTTTAATTCTACACATATTCGCTGCGTAAACGGTCGGCTCGGCCAAGTTTGTAGCGCATAACAATAATAATAATTATTATTATTATTGTCGTCGTCGTCGTCTACCTTCCCGCGTGTTCGGTAACGGAATTAAAGTTTTCCGTCCGACTAAATAAATTATTATGAATAGTAAACCTACTGTGGTTGTTGTCGTCGTCGTCGTCGTCGTCGTCGTCGTCGTCGTTGGTGGTAGTGACGTTAGTGACGTAGTCTAAAACGTTCTGCGTAAAAGGTGTGCGCCGCCGAGATAATAATATAATATTATTTTTTTTCGCGACAAATAACGCGATGACAAGAACCACCGCACCGATGCGCAGCGGACTCCCGGAGAAATAGATCGCGTCTCGTCTATTGGATTTCTCGGCCGTTCGAAATTAAGATTGACAACTGTAATCGTTTATAAAGTAGTCGTGCGCGTATTGTATAATTACGTCGTTTTGATTAAAAAATTTTTGGAATCTCTTCGGGTTTTTATACATATATATTAAACCAGCGCAGCGGTTATCAAACCCGGCAACCCGACTTATACATATATAGCTATTATACCTATCGCCCCGCGTATTATTCTTTAAATGTGTCTATAATATCATATTTTAGATTATTTATTATAAAATAGCCAATAAATAAATAATTAATTTTTAGATCGTCAAACACTGTTATTATATTATGTAAGCTCAAAAATATCTTAATAACTATAATGTATACAAAATATTATGCTTTAAACGGTACAATGATTTCGTCCAATCCAACCCAAATATAATATAATTGTAATTACGGATTAAATAGTATTTAGTCAACAATATTATTGCTATATATAATAGACTTCAGACCAAACATATTAATATATTATATTATATTATGCGCATAATATGGCATAATATGCGCGTCGTGATTAAATAATGTCAAATAGGAGGCTTAATATACAAATCAGTATTATGACGTAGTAGTTATTATAAATGTACTTCCACGAAAATCAATTTGACTCTCGATATTTAAGTTTGACCCGAGATCATCGGAGCAAATGTAATGCTAAATTTAATTATGACGTAAGCTAAGATAAGTTTTAAGAAAACGACGGCGAAACGATGATAAAATGTATATTTTCGACGAAAGCCAATTTGACTCCCAATTTAAGTTCAACCCGAGATCATCGGAGGAAATATAATGCGAAATGTAATTATAAAGCGAGCTAAAACAAATCTTAAAAATACGACAATGTTAGTACATTAGATTCGTAATACAGATTTAGCGTATATATAATAATAATTTAATATTTTTATATTTATTGGCGTACCTAAATAGCACACATTTTTTGGGGAACTAAAGCCCCAGTCCCCATAATACTTTCTAAAAACGACTTATGCTCATCATCGAGTCGTACATTTTGAATTGGGGGACCAAACCTTCCCCCGCCCATCACATATTGGTTCCAATATCCAATTATTTTATTGATGTATAGTACACACATCGTACCAGGGAATATGACGCGAGTATACATAATATACAGTATCAATAAAATAAATAATAATATTTCCTCATCGTCACAGCTGTTTTTATATTTAAACGGCCTTGGACTCTTCCCCCTCCCTAGATCCGCCTCAAGTGTGAAGGTAAGTTTCGAGTCGGTTAGAAGCTAATAAACCAAGCCAGCAAGTTTGAATTTACGCAATTTTTTTTTACGGGTATCGTATTTTTGTTATAAACTCATTTCGGGATTTGTTTATCGCTAAACTTTTGTTCTGAGAAAATCAATTTTTCGAGATTTTTTTTTTTTTTTTTGGTAGGGGTCCAGAAACCAGAAATATACAACGTTCGCGGTATAGGACATAATATATCATCCGCTACAAGCTGTACATAATAAATGTGCGCTTAAATGTACTCAATGTCGACGCGCGCAGCTCGTGCCAGCTGGGACGACGCACCTTTCATATATAGGGACATACTTTGTAAAAAAAACTAATAATAATAATCGAGTGCCACTCCGCACTGTATAGGCAGCAGAAGAAGTATTCACCTCCTATACGACCAGCACATGGACGATATTCGGGTTGACGACGGAAGCGACGGAACTCTGTGCCACAACATATTATACCTATCGTAATAATAATATTATAATATTACGCGTTTTCCGGACCGACTCTGACGTACACCGTTTAAGCCCACCACAGACTACGACACTAATAATAACAACACTGCTCAGTCCAGCTGTAGACCATCGTTTGTATCCCAAATTACGAAGAGACGTGACCTCGCACGACCGCGGTATCATTATCGTCCGTATTGAAATTATTTATCGTGCGACCACAGAATCGTATTATTTCGCCTGCACATACGGGCGTAGAACAGCACGGCTGCAGTTGTCGTATTATAATAATATAATATACAATATTGTTATTATTATCGTCGTCGTCGTCGTTACAATAAATTATAATATATCATAACATCGTTATTAATGGGTTTTATAGTTTGTGATGCGATGCAGGTAGGTGGATTATTTTAAAATTTTCCTCCATAAAGCAGTTAAGTACCTAGGCATATTATGCACATGGATAATATTACAATAATACACTTACGCGTGTTAGTCGTTTGACATTACGACCTACGGCATCGGAGTTAAACGCACGTCCGAGACGGCGGCTGTGAAGCGGGCACAACTGTAAATAACAATAATTTTCACCAACGACCGAAATCGTTAATGCCGACGACCATATTATTATTATTATTATTATTATCTATACGCGTATATACGAAATATGATTTAATATTATTGTTATTAAAATATTATACGTTCATTAAATTATGAAATATTATGTCATGGTGGTATAATAATGTACCTACTACAAACGTACTTAATATATCGCATAAGTTGTAACTGTTGAGCATTTATATATTATTATTATGATGCGGGCTACTACATGAATTCACTAAAAAAGTGGTTGTAGGTACTTGCCGAACGAAGGTACACCCAGGTAGGTGTTCAGACATTTTTTTTTCCATTTGCCGACGTTAAGTCGTATTTTACGAAATCCAATTATAAAAAAAAATACCAATGGCTGCAGTGCTCAATACGAATAACAATCGACGGAGAAAAAAATTGGTTTTACTATATTATTTTCATTATACGCTTGTGATATACAAATATCAGTACCCACTAACGAGTTGAAAAGATTTTAGATATTATTATATAATACGGATATTACACCAAGTCGTCTTGTTGGTTTTTATTTATAAAGAAATAGCTGGGTACCATTATTGTTGGTGAGACAATAGGAAATATGTAGGCTGCTGATTTCCGATATTTATTATGAGGTACGTTAAATATTCAAATATTATTCATTGATTCTATAATAACCACATTTTTCTAATATCACGGAGAGAAATTTCAATATAATTCGCAAGTCGAAAATATTCAGGAATTCGGTTATTATAATATCCATACCTATATATAACACATATTATAAGATTATTTTGAGTTGGTTTAATTTTAAGAGTCCTCATCTTGTCTGGACAAGAATTTCCTTTAAAGTTGATTAAACTTCACATAGTCGTGTTTTTAATAATATATTATGTGTATAATGCTTTGAGCGATTTTTGATCTTTCAAAACTCTCGTATACCACAATATATATATAAATAAATATACAATGTTAATAAAATGTGGTATATAATATACGAGCGCAAATTAAAATATTGTTGCGTCCGTTCAACCGTATAATGTTTGTTGAAATTAAATTGTTTTACTATTTTTCAATCCCTGCGAATTTCTCGATCGTTATTACTATTAGGTACGCAACACGGTTGTTATTATTTTGCATCGTAAAGTCGGGAGACGCTTTTCGTTTTATCGTATACGTCTAAAACGAAACTTATTAAAAAATCGTTTACGGATATGCTGTCGGGTTCAACCGCTAACCACACTATACGCATAACAATAATATGACTGGTTTTCAAAGATGACGATATGTATATTATCCGAACATCGTCTGCAGAGGACCGACATCGGAGTGATACATCGCAAAAGAATTCGTTTCAAATGACACCGTTTAAAAACAACAATTTATCGGATCGGAAAAGACGGCCGGGGAACAATATATATATGTACAACAACAATGTAACCGCCGCCGTCGTCGAGAGTCGAACCGATCGAATTTAATCTCGAACGTTTCATTTTAAACGCTGATAAAGGGTAGCCGGTATAATATGTTGTGTTGTATTTTACGAGACGTTTTTGCGAAATCGTCCTCGTTTATTTTGATATACTGCGGCCACCGCGGCGTGGACCATTCGTTGTATTATTACTGTTTCGCGGTATTTTTCGGAGACGACGACAATATAATAATAATAATAATAATAGTATAACATATTGTGACCGGGCGAGGAAAACGATCGTATAATATAATAAACGTCGTCGTCGCCGAGAAAATAATGTATGATAGCGCTTAAAAAACGAATAATACGATAACAATGTCCGGCCAAGACCCGTGGGGCCGCGGGGGAAGAGGAGCGGCGAGAGGAACGTACAAATAGCGTGTGCGCTCCGGGGAAATGAAAAATTATTGGCCCGACGACGACGGTTCGCGCTGCAATTATACCGCGTATACGGTATACGCGAGCGCGGTATAATATGCGCCTACGAGGGGGGGGGGGCGCGGTGCAGCCGATATGACCGCGGTATCTTATACTATAGGTATATACTCCCACTCGGCGAGAGCACGCGGACACGTCGACCGCGACGGTGTGGTATATTACAATATATTATTATGTATATTATTATAATATAGGAGAGGAACAGCTGAAAAAATAATAAATAAATAAAACCCGATCGTCATAACGTCTCTCGGATCCAATTAGATTTATATTTATTTAGGAATTTGTGCGGGACGGTGAAGAACACTATACGGCTCGTTCACACACGCGCGCGCCCGATAGCTCCGCGGCGACACGTGAATAGCGAGAGATACCCGTCGTCGTTGTTTCAACACACAAACACGCACTCGCACGCACATTTATACATATTTTACACGCTCGCCGGCCGTTTCTTCTTTATTTTATTTATTATTTTTTATTTTGTTTTTACCTCCTTTTTTACCTCTCGTCGCCACCGCCGCCGCCGCGCTCGGACGACGATAAATTAACGCCCCGAGCACCATTTATTATTATTCGGCGTGTGTGCAGCGCGCCCCGTCTGCCGCCGCCGTCGCCGCCGTATGGTAAATCAGAATATTACAGCGACTACAATAATAATATTATTATTATAACACTACGACGACGACGATATGATAATGATAGGCACATGTGCGCAGTGTATCGTATTTCGTTCTTATTATATTATTATTGCGCGAGTGTATTCTGCCGCAGACGTTACGTCGTCCTCCCGAAGCGCAAGTCCGCCGGACAGCGGCCGAACGACGGACGCGATGTATAGCTAGGCGAGCGAACGGTTTTCCAATTAAACGGAGCCCCCGCACGTCCGGCCGTCACCGTCCGAGTCGATAAGACCGCATAAACCATATTATAATAATATAATATATTATTATTATTATCGCGGCGTGTACGAGAACTGTCCGAAAACAATGTATTATATGGCTCGTTATTTATAATGTGTTGTTCCTCCTCGTCGTCGTCGTCGTCGTCGTCTTCGTCGGGTACGCGATGATCATCGTCGTCGTCCCGTGCACACGCCTTCCGGACTTCCGGTGCGGTTCGGCGCAGACCGATTTTTATACTTTTCGCCTATACTATTATTATAATATTATATAATACCATTGAGTATAGATAGTACTATCTATATTCAATGCTAATACCTATATCAGCATACGTAGACCTACATTTCGGGGGGTGTCTACAATATTTTTGTGCCCTTTTCTTGATTTAGGCCCTCTCTTAACAAGACATGATGTACATAATTCATATTTTAATAAATTATAGTAACCACATATATATACTATAGGACTTAAATTTTAGGGCCCCAATGAAATGTCAGGGGGTGTCCAAGCCAATCATATTGCAGTATGAGATAAGCGTATAAGACTATACGCACTTATTTTACTCGTCGTTCGGGCCACTCGTTCGTCTCTCCGTATATGACTTATATACTATAATTCGAATTAAAAACGATGTGTATTATTAAAAAATTATTATTTATAGGTGGCAGTCCTGTATAATATTATTTTAATCTCCGGCATTTTCTGAAACTGCAATGCCACAAGCCCACAACTATATAACGACTGGGTTTTCGTGCATGGAACTCCTGAAAACGTGATGCGATTAAAATACCGAAATGTGCAAAAACGTGCGTATATTATTATGAACAGTATACATAATATTTTTTCCCAATATTATAGGTATATATTATGTCAAATAATATTATACTTTCATTACTATTTTTATTTCTTAATATTATAATATTCTGTGATTATAAAAATAATTATCAGCCATATTTTAAAACTTATTCTAATTATTTACAAACATTTAGGTATACTATTATTTAAGTACGTTTCCGAGTTTTTTATTACAGCCACGGTAGACTGCAGTATACCCGCACTATAGCCCTATAGCTGAGTGCATCGCAATTACATCTATCGTCGTCTTTATTAATTAATGGTATTTTATTAAGTTCCGACGACATTGATAAAGTATAACACGCAAACTATAAAATATAATAAACGTAATAAAGTACAATATTATACAAAAACAACTGAATTTTGTAGATGAGATAAAATTGAAAATTTGCAAAACCCCTGCAGCTAATATAATAATCAAATTTTGTGCAAAATAAAACTTTGTTTAAATATTAATCTAATTCGCTCGATTCGTATTTATAACTATTATTGTTTCTATATAGGATTTGAAACACGCGTAACACAAATTGCAGGCAATCGCATCACGAGAACCTCGAGGTCTTAAATCTTAAGCATAACTGCAGGAGTATTATATAGAGATTAGGGTTAACTCACCGCAATCGTTCGAGTAATTTTTTTTTTTCGGAAAACACTAATCGAACTGACCGATTCGGATTGGACAATATAATTATAATTACGCCGTTCGGTTTACCTCTGCCGTGTCCGGTTTTAACAACTACTACAACAGTGACAGCGATTGATGGTCATCGATTCGAACAACGCTCCAACACAATAAAATAATATATAGCAGTATATACGTATAGGTAGGTACTTATTATATATGTGTACCGACGGTTTGGAAACTTTATCCTTGTCTGGAAACAATTATTATTAGTACCTACCTATATACATTATTATTATTGTTTCGAGAATGCCTAAAATGTTATATATTATAAACACTCGATGTACTCTATAGTCTATACTCTATACTGCTCGAGGTAGTCCCGTTATTCTTATGCAAAGGTACATAATATACGAGTATATAGTTGTTATTATTATCACGGCGGTACTTGTAAAAATTAACAGTCTTATTATATTTTATAGGCACCGATGATAATCTGTTTTAAAAGTTTTCCGTTCTCGCATAGTTTTTAGTCTGTTTTTCTTCAAATCGTCCTGCTGGACTTTTTAATACTTTTGCGTATGCTCGAGCAGTTGCGCAGCAGTTATTGCTGGGTACAAAAAGACAATACCATATTTTATTAGTTTCTATATTTGCCCGTTGACCGTTTCCGGTATCATATTATATGTCATATTATTATCATCGTTTATACCTCCGTTTTACCTCCGTTATACCCAACCGCTGGGATCGACTCTCCTCGATATTTCCTCGATATTTCCTCTGGACGATTCCCCCCGACTTGTCTGCAAACCGCGGTGCAGGTGCGCTCGCAGTTTGGTAAATCGCCATACCAATTAAAACCTATTTTGTATAATATATTATAATAATATAGGAACTGCACACACGGTCGGCGACGGCAACCATTATTTTATTCATAATATACATTATTATAAAATGTATAATACATCTGCAACCGTCTCGGTACATGTATATAATACAATGCGATGCGTGCGGCGTATATTATATAGGTACGATTTATCATTCCCACTCTGCAACTATACAGTATTGCCGGCCATTTGTTCTCGCGGGTTCCTCTCGATTCGAATTATGCACATTCCGACAAATACGATATAGATAGATGTATCGTGGACATACATACATACATATATACATATACGCGAACGTGGGAAATACGACAATATGCTGTGATGCGGCTCTTGCCGATATCACACACACACACACGCACCCTACCCATATAATTGTTATACGGTAATTTTATATATACTTTTCATCAATTTTTATAATATACGTGTTATATTCGAACGACGATAGTAAAAAATATATAGGTACGCGTTCAGAGTTCATATAAATATATATATATTAATATTATAATCACTTGTACATCGCTGCAGCGCAGTCCGTCGCTGTGACGGTCGTATAGGCGACGCGTGCAGTGGACGCCGTCCAATAATAAATATTATGTCCGCCTACATCAAAGAATAACAAGTACCTACCTATAGGAGTAAACAATTGTAAAAATAAAAAACGCCAAATTTCCATCGCGAGAGTAAAAAAACTGCGCAGGTTAAATGGAAAAAATCAGCTGACTGGCGTACTTCCATCTATCCTTCTTGGCTATTCTTCAATATACCTTACAATGTATAGAGAGAATAAATATAATAATATGGTTGTAGGTTAGGTAAACTACAGTTGTATACTGTATTATGTCTGTATAAACAGGGTGTAACAGAAAAACCCGACAAATTAAATAACTGCTTGTTTGTTCATACCAATATTTTTTATTTTTTTAAATATAATTTATAGCCATGTTCAGCGTCGCTCACGTTACACGTCTAATGATACAATTTTTATTTTTATATTTTAATATTGAAAACAAAACATTTATAATCTATAATTTTTTTTTTTGAAAAATTCGAAATAAGGCCATTTGTAAATCTGGTTTTTAGAAAAACGTTGACTGTAAAAACATATTTTATCTACGACAAGTGATTTATTTTTTTACGAATTTTTAAAATGTCGACTATTTTTAATGTTTAAAATTAATTAAAATTTGTTATAATATTTAAATTCTACCGAATAACTATTTAAAAATGTTCATATACAATACTAAATACAAGTGTATACTTTTTGACTTATAAATGTTTCTTATACGTTGACTAGTTCAACACTGTAATACTAAACAAAAATATTGAGATTTAAACAAATAATCGTAAAAATAAACTAAATAATTATTACTTAAATAAATGGCTTTACCAACAAAATTGTTATAAAAGTCAAATATTTACGAATCGGTCGTTGTGAATTTTGCCAAAAACACTTTTATCAAATGTTTATTTTCAGTAATTTTCAGCGTGATTTACTGCGGTATTCCGCACGTCTATAATGCCGTAAATTATCACGAGTACGAGAATATAATATTTTAATACGAGTACCCGAGTTTATTTTATAGGCATTGGCACGGACGACGAACCCATCAAAATAATAATATATATTATAATACTCGAGCATGTATTTATTTTGGAAGTCGCGCGCGCGAGAGTTCGGCAGAGTTTCTGCGGGGCCCGTAAACGAGCCATCGGATTAGTGAGGTTTACGTTCAGATAATTGGCTGCTGCAGCAGCAGTAGTTGAGAAATGACTTGGCCGAGGCTTTGTGTACATATAAAATATAATATAATATATGAATGATTGTCATTACGCGTATTACGCCATATGCCATAGTTCGACTCTTTTAAAAGAAACATACGTAGGTACATACGTTCTATGCGATGCCGTGCGACGAAAAATATTATAATATATTATGTGAGCGCACGAAACAGACGACACACATCAGCTGCTGTCAATCGAAACGGTTTTTCGTACGTAGATTTACTACACTCAGAACGTATACAACACACGACGCATTTTACACAATGTCTTGGCGTAGTTTTTTATATTATTATTATTATTATTATTGTAATAATAACACGACGGCGCGCATATATTATTTACTCCCGAATCCCACTGAAAAATGTTTTTTTTTTTTTTTGGAGGAAACGGTGACATTTTTTTCTTTTCATACGATTAACCTAGATGGCTAGATAACGGTTTTCACGCCATACCTATTATAATACTATAATAATATTATACCCCCGTACGGTCGCACACATTATTATTATTATACTTTTACAGGTGGCCGTAACACACACACACACACACATATAATATATATAATATAACGTTATTATACAGTATATTATATAGGTACGTGTGTGTGTTTATGCTAATATTTGCATATAAATCGCGCACGGAATCAAATAAATCATTACAACCATCTGTGGCAATCAGTTTGGTATAGAAATTCTAATTTTATACACTTCCACGGTATAAATAAAAACGTCCAACAGTGGTCTGCAGCGTTGACCTAGATAGTAGCACATGAAAGAGAAAAAATTGATTTGAAATATTTTTAATTAGCTTTCGTACATAGATGAAAATATGATGTTCAAAGAAACATATTATATCTAACATATTATAATATAACTATATTAAATGTTTACTAATTATAAATCGATACACATTCAAAATTAAATCCGTTATTTCTATTTTAATTATTATTTTGTTGTACGAGTATTGGTGATTAAGACTTAAGAAATATATATATATATATATATTTATAATACCTATACACCCATAGTTTTTGATATTAAATAAATAAATTCTACTTTCTTTTAAATTTATATTATAATTATGATATTGGAAAAATCGTTTTTACTATAATTTAATTTTCATGTCAATAATAATATTTAAATGATTATGCGTGACGGCCGAATAAATCAATATTAATAGATTCTAACTTATAACAATCCGGCCAGTACAGTCAGTCACATCCCAAAATACAGCACTTTGTATATTAATATAATATTATAAATTATTTTACATCATTTATACACTTACATATTATTAAGTGTTGCAGTCGAAAAATAATTTTAAATACAGTTATTTTAAAGTTATAATTATAATTTATGAGATTAAATTAAATATTAATAATAATTTAAATGCACATCGTATAATAAGAACTAATCGTATAGTTTGTGTTAAGTACATACTTGTTTAAAACTATACGCGTTGCAAATTTTTAAATCTGATGTAAAAACATATTTTAAACACGTAAATAGGCATTACAAATAAATTTAACTTTTTAATAGGCATTAAAAAAAACTTGTTCGCCGAGATTGTGTACAGCCATTAAAGTCCAAGGTATTTACTATTTATTGATTTGTTTGTGTATTTAAAAACGATTCACGATCAGCATATAAACAAGACGCATTCAACAAAACACTTAAACTCAAACATATTGAAGTAAATTCATTTAACTGTTTAAATACCTATACATAACTATATTATTAACTACTGTTTCGAGCTTAGAGTAATAAATAAACGCGTATAGATTTGTATTAATTAAAAGTATATATATTTTATTCTTCGAGTCTCTCTCTCTCTCTCTCTCTCTCTCTTAAGATTAAAGTAGAGATAAAAAATATATATATATTATTATAATATAATTGAACGAGTTGTCAATACATTTTTTTTTTCGTGCACAATCATCGATCGGCGGCCTTAGCGCCAAAGTGGTGTGCGCTGAAATCAAGACATATATATTGTTAAGAAGCCTTTTAAATAATATATATAATCAAAAGCAAACCACGATTTCTGTACACTGTGCATTTCGATATGCTAAATACGTATATAATATGTATGTGTATAATATATTTCTGAACGCCGTCGATAAAACTATTTCTAATTGGCTTTACATTTAAATTTAATTATCTTGTGCTGTCGCGTAGCGAGCCTCGCCGGGGGTTAATTAATTAATAAATAAATCAATTCGAGGCTGCGTGCACCGGACCGGCGTGCAGAGGAAAACGAGGGGAAAAAATCAAAAGCGTTTTGTTTGAACCATTACAATGCGTACGCACTCGAGACCTAAGTACAATACAATATATATACCGAAGAATAACACACGTCGTGTTCACACTTTATCCACCTGCAGGCGGGCCGCGGTGTTCAAGCTCCTTCGGGCGGTGTCAACTACCTATATATTTATAATAATAGTATAATATTCCTCAAAACACACATATATATATATATACACACACACACGACAAACGCCACCGCGGCGATTGAGAAGTGACAACCGGCGGCGGCGGCGGCATCGGACCTATTTATCGCACGTAAGAAATTGATTTACCACGACTTCAACCGCGGTTGTCGTCGTTATATACACTTTCTCTGTCTCTCTATCTCTCTCTAACAACTCATACTATCACAGCGGCGGGGATTGTCAAACTGCGCACACGCGCCTAAACAAGAATGTTCGAATTGCACTAGAGTTCAAAAAAGATAATGTTTGAAATTATTTTAAATTGCACATTCAGACCATTCACCGTTTTTTGAACTGATTCGATTTCGAACACATAACCTTTTTCCGTGCCTAGTGCAACTCGACATAGATAAGTGCAACGAATGTAGGGACGACCTTGCCCCTCGCAGCGGTATATAGGTAGGTGTATGTTCTGCGGTCCCGTTGTTTCATATTATAAACGCAACCTGCTGATAACAATATACTAAAATATCACGATCGGGTATTTTTTTAAATGTTTTTTTTGATTTAATAAGGCATTGATTACCATAAGGTCGTTAGCCTGCAGGTGATACATTATTTCACATTATAAAATATAATATTGTTTTACATAAAAGTAGTAGGTATATCGTTTAAAAGAACGTGTACATAATATTTACATTAGAATTGTTAATTTACAAAACTAGGTATTTACAAGTCGGGTAGCGTTATAGAAATTATCAATGGGTAGCTGCAGCCGCGAGCCGTGTTGAATTCACCTAAAGCTTCCTTCATGTCGGTGAAGTGGTTCGGGACTTGTCGTTCGCATTATTGTTTATGGGGCAGTGGAGTGTGAGGTGTTCTACCGTCAGTGGTACATCACATTGATGGCAGGTCGGTCGTTCCACCATAGACGTATATAATATATTGTATTAGGTATATATCTATGGGTTGTTCTACTATTGATCGAAAATATAAGAATATGTGAGACGTGTATGGTCAATTCTTGATCTGGTCGTAACAATATATCTACTATACGAGCTGTGTTCGCGGGAGATCACCATTTTCAGGCAGTTTTGACTAAAATTGTAAAATGTTGAGTATTATTATATTAGGTAGGTATAGTAGCTGTACCTATATATACCATGCGCTTCGGATAAAATAAACACGTCTACCCCCACTCCCCGCTGCGATCACGTCTTAAAACCGGACGACGGTTTTTCGAGTGACCACATATTCTTTCGTGGTTTCGCGTACAAATGCGTTAAAACAATATATTATTATTGTTACCTATACCATCGATAATCGGTCTAGCTCTCTACCTCGATACCAATCATCACAATAATATTCATACCGCCCGTTCCTTTCCCATCATTCCTTTCGCGTTCAGCTTTATGGTTAGATCATATTATAACGTCGCTACTCGCTACACGCGATCGTCAACCTTTCCGCCGATCCGTTGAATCGGTCGCCGCCGTCATCTCGAGCAATTACTAATCATAATAATAGTAAAAAATGTATATTAAACGACTCAATAGTCAATACCGCCGCCGTACACTATATAATAAGTACGCGTGTTGTAGTGCGGTGCGTGGCGCGCGTAGGACCGACGGTTATAATAATATTATTATTATAAACGCATAATAATATTATAAAGAGGAGTGGGGGGGGGGGAGGAGGACGAAAGAAAGAGAGCGATGCCGCTGTATACCTGTATATTGGAACAGGACGGGTGCGGTGGCGGTGGCGGCGGATGAGAGGAAACTACGGAATGCGTGGCCCGGCGCCCCCAGGGGCACATACCTGTTAACATGATTGGATTCTGCCAGGAAGGACGGTAAAGATATTATTATTACGTAAAACTAATAAAAACGTATATTAGTCGCCGTATGCGATGAGAGTGTGCTTGCGCTCGCGCTCTCATCTGCATTAACTCAACCGAGTTATATTTTGGACGACCATACGACGACGACCGACTTATTTCAAAACGTTTTCAAAGCGTATGATATATACCTTTACGTGTTGCGGCGATTGTTATAGAAAAAAAAATAAGCAAAAGCGTCAGCTCGTGTGTGCGTTGCAGCCGATAGTTAAGTCTTTCGACACCGCGGTGTATAATATACTGTACACACACTTGACGTGATACGATATAATAATATGACAGACTGACCGGCGATATGCGACACACCTAATAATAATAACGACGACTCGATGATTTTATTAATATTATACCTCATAAATACCATATTAGCATACGGTAAAATATAATAATATGGAGCAGCGGGGCAAGACAATCGCATCGCGTTCCGCGGAGGTGATGGTCGGACGAGGACGAAACGTATATTATAATTTACGTCGATAACAATAATTATTATTATTACTTTTATAATACGATAATGATATATACGCGTCGTAAATATTATGCGCCGTTGTGCGCTCGAGAATAGGAAAAATTACAATTTTTTTCTGCATAATATCGCGATGGCCCGCGTCGTCTGCATGCAAGTGAAAACATTTTATGTTACCATGTGTTTTTTGTATAGGTATGTTTCATAGTATAATGATATATTGTTAGTACAATCTATGTACCTATATAGGTAATAATGTATACAAATCAACGTTTTCTTTGTTTTTTTGTGCTCTATGAACTTGAGACAAGAATTATTACTCGACAGTTTACAACAAAATAGTAAGTTATATCAATAGATTACTCTTCAATAGAACCCCTTTATTGGTTGCTATATATTATTATGTTGCAGGATCACACGTGTATTTAGTTTTGGCTCTTGAAAATCGAATATTTTTTAAATCCTCTTAAACTAAAATACTGACAAGACACACAATTATTACAACAGTTAATTTTATGATTTTCAATTATAGTGCTTTCTTAATTATTCTGGACATATTTTCGATGTATACATATTGTTATTTTGACGAACGGTATTGGATTTACTTCGGCTTTTAAGCATTCGTCGAATGTGTCTCCAGTTGTCTGTGTTTACACCAAAAGATAGATCATAATATGTGATTTTAACCTGGGTAAAGTCGGGTAATTATACCTATACAGACGGAATAATTATATTATTATAGAATTACGTATATGTTTCCGAAATAATAAGGGCATACACGTGTCGGTGGCGTACCGCCGTGCTCACATTATACATAATATAGATAAGTAACTCGAAAACTTTTTATACAATATAATTTACTAAATCCGCGATAGAGGGCGCTGGTGGCCGCATTAACTGCAATAACTACAAAATACAATATTATAATAATAATAAATGACGTTTGTAAGTGCCGTGCACGCAGAAGTTGCGTGCGTGCAGCATCGGTCACTCGGTCACTTGTTAGCACCATGTTTTCACGACACGTAACGTCAGTATAGATAATATACTTAGTATGGTATTATAATATATAGGCGGGACCAGCTGCTTCTATATGAGTTAATATACATATAGGTATTATATAGAAGGTCTAAGAGGATTTCTTCGTGCTTATATTACACGCGTCCGTCCGGCGGCGACGCACTATTTATAATACTTAACAACAATAATATAATACATACACGCAGGTCATAACATTATATTGTACCACGAAATAATAATAATACTATCATAAAAAATAAATACACATTATACGACGTTGTACTCGCGGCGTAACGCGCGGACGCATAAAGCATATTATGATAATAATAATTATTATTCGGCCAGAAACAGTATACGTACGATCTGCTGGAACGGATTTCGCGGGCATCATCGCCGTCATCGCCGTCGTCATTATCGTGGAATTATTATCATTATTACCATTATTATTTCGTATATTATACCATTATTACCGTGCCGGACCGCGCGGTTAACGCCCTTGTCCGCGCAAAACGCCACGAACATAATAATAATAATAATATTATAATATATTATAAACGATTCGCCCGGATGCGTGTGCGTCTGTGCGTCGCCGTCACACCGCGAACCGTACACCCATCACACATTTGGCGGTATTATATAATATTATAATAGGTGCTTACATTATGCCGAATCGCGTTTTAAAAACGCCCGAGAGGTACACCATCATTGCGCGTATTGTAATGATGATGATATAGGTATTTACTCCGCTAAATCAAACCAGACATCGACCGATTCGGTGGTTCCCGCTGAAAATTTGAAGCCATTATATACGACGAGACTCGGCGAATATTATTATTGCGGTCACACTGCGGAATATCTCACAGTTTCCTGATGGAAGAACTCCCCTTCCGCAATATGCACACTCTGTATAGTCCAAGTCTTCACCGTCAAACATACGTCATATACTTACGGAATGCCGAATAGTGAATACATATAAGCGAGCGAGCTTCAATTTTCCCGAAATTCAATATAGGTAGCTGCAATTCTACCCAATGCAAATCTCCAAAACCGAGAATCGAAATCAGAATCAAATATCTGAAAAACTTTAATGAAATAAGTTCACAATAATTCCAACGAATACATGATATTATATAAATAATAGTTTAAATGTAAATCCATATTTTGTTCTTTAAAATTCCTTGTACACCCAAGACCCAACGACCCGGGTCTTTTTTGATAACAGACAAAAAATAATACTCGTCTGCCCTCGTCTGCTCTGAGCTAATGACTCTCTCCAAAATTGGCGTTTTATTATGACGATCATATAATATAATTATTATTTTGTGGTCTCGGCATACGTTCGCTTCACTGGCCTGGCTTACGTTATAAAAACTTACTTTGGAAATATCTAATCTTTACTATTAAACCACCCACGTTTTAGAGAATATTATATTTTTTAAATTACTGTCTGCAGTTCAATACCACCATACTACAACAGTACTACACTATAATATAATATATTATCGTATCGTCTTCTTCGTCTGGTGACGGAGGATTATATAATATTATTCAGCCTTACTCACGTATATCGATATAATAATATTATATACCTATAATATACGTGTAATGACCGAATCGACGAGTGATTGAGTGAATCGCGGTCGGTAAATTACTGCACCGAGTTGCAGGTACCTATATAATAATAAATTAAGATACGCAGAAGACGCGTATAACCCACCTGTCAGCGCTCGCTAAAAACAAACAAATAATAATTATTATCGTACGATTATTGGGCAGAGGAATATATATAATGTATTATTATAGGAACCGGACAAACCTCGCTGTGTATAATATTATATTTACTTAATTTTTACTCGTCGCATTTGACGGTATCTATATCGAAACATCAATTTTTTATTCGCTTTTATGATGACGACTGCAACTTGTGGGTGATCACAGTGCGGACTCCATCGTATATTAAACTACCTGTACCACATAATACGAGGTATTCTAAATCACTGTAGAGCAATATTTCAATATTTCCGCTGACATTTCTCTATATTTGGTAAATTATGTAGGTATATCTTGTCACTAGAATAAATAAATAAATATATGCCGAGTGATAGAGGTAAAGTGTCATAGTTACAGTACGACTGCCGTAGCAGGGTCATATTTATACAAAATAACGACGAGCATCAGGATCGTTTTCAAAATACTAGAATACTAATATAATATTTGTCTAAAGTTAACTACACATCTCGACACACTGTAGTTCGTGTGTTTTCATTTCATCAATTATACACACACACAGTTAACACATATTACACGGTCATATTATACACGGCCGGTAACCGCCATTCGTCATAATATGGTTATCGTATACCTAATATAATATAAGATTTATATATTATGGCACTTGAGAGGAGGCAGATATTGTTATACTTTAATCATTTTACTTACTGACAACGGTATCGTACCTGTATACTTCAGCAAATTATTAGTATAACAACAACAATAACAACAACAATAACAATGATAACATTACGAATCGTATGTACCAGTCGCGGTCTGCGTAGGTATAATAATAATGGTATACCTATAATATATTATATCGCACAGAATATTGTATTATTATAATATTATGCGTCTCGACCGCGCGTGCTCGCAAAGTCTATTACCGTCGATTAGCGCACAAGTTATTATTAGTATTATTACTATAGGTGGTCGGTCGGCCGCTTTACACAATATATTATATGTGTGTGTGTGTACACATTATTATTATTTTTATTACGTGCATATATAATAAAAGGAGGTCCGGTCGGCGAGGTTTTGCAGTATTATAGGAGGTAGATAATAATATGAGGTATACCTATGTACGTACGTATATTATATTATGTGTTTATTATGTATATAGTATATTACATTGTTTGTTGGCGGCATAACGTTATAATATGATTCGCGCGCTGAAACGCATCGAAGTATGTTGTAGAAGAAGTGTAGTATAGTAGTAAAAAAAAAAAAAAACGAAATTCGTATAAATAACGTCGGACGACGAGAGGAGAAAAGTGTGCGAAGAGGGGAACGAAAAAGCAGCGGCGAAACAAAAAACCAGTACTTCTTCGGTCAGTGTACTGTTGGCGAAAACTCCCACCGCAGCGGCGGCGGCGGCGGGTTAATTGAAATTGCACCTTTCGTCGGCCCGTCGGATTATTTATTCGCGTTGTTATAATATGTATCTCTCTGCTTATTATTATTATTATTATTGCGTCCCGAGGCCGCGAGCGCGCGCGCAACATCGTCATGACGTATACGTATATCGTATGCCCACGTTTACCATTGTTCGCGTACGAGTTCTCGTCGGCCACGGAGGACGACGAACGAGCGTATATAATATTATATAGAAGAAGAAGAAGACGAAGTCTGAAAGAAAAAAAAAAATAATAATAAAACGAGAGTCTAGCCGAGAAAACCACTTATCACCGGCGCTGGATCTAAATACGTTTTTTTTTATTTATTTATTTTTTATCCCGCATCTACCTGCCAGCGCCATCGGAAATGATTTTTAAACATTGCTTATTATTATTAGTCGGTCTCTTTCTGTCCGCGTCTCTCTCTCTCTCACTCCTCTCTCCAGTGCAGTCCGCCGTCTCTCTAACCACGTCGCTCCGTCACTATGTAGACGCGCGCGTCAGAGTTCTCCGAAGCCGTTTTTTTCCTCTCGCTCGCCCGCCTCCTGCCCCCCCCCCCTTACCACTCGCATACCTACAATATACGCGCGTTATACATTATATTGCACACATAGTATATTATGTATATATATATGGTATTTGTAGGTACTGCTATGGGTACGGTAAATAACTCTACGGAAACCACCACCGTCGGGCCCGGCCTGCTGCAGATGGGCGGACGCGAAGTAAAAATGACAGGCGGACACGAGAAAAATAATAAATATATATGTGTGTGTGTGTGTGTGTGTGCGGTTATGTGTGGTATCTCTTCGATAGTAATAATAATTATATTACTATTCGCAATTATTTAATAATAATATGGTCAGCTCCGGCGGCTGAGTGTCGCGCCAAAAAACGAACGGTGGCCGACGACGCTCGCGGGCAACAGGTCGCACGGCGCCGCAGCGGCCGTCGGAAAATATAACTATGTCATATATGCGATATCACTCGCGCGCGCAGAGTTTTCCGAAATCGGTGTGACGAAATCACGTCATAATTGTTAATAATTCTTATACGGGATCCACGGGAAATTATTCGGATTACCCTGCAGGATAATATCGCGGCCGCCCCGGAGGAACCGAGGGTCGAGGTCGTATGACGAACAGAAATGTGTCGCAGAGCGTACCTTCTATAATATAATAATATAATAACGTATATACTCAGAGCGAAGTCCCACGAGAACCGCACGTGCTGTGAAAACCATATACACTTATATTATATTCTATGATTTATACGGCACACGAACAGAGGTGTAAATCACGTGTTTGTGGTAAATATTACATGCGAACGAATTCGATAAACTAAATTGAATAATAGTAATATAATGATACGCCGCCGCGCCGCCGGTTTGAATGCGAGTACCTATCTATGTATAATATTGTATTCATACATAATATGCAAAGCCTCACCTCCATTTAATATATATAGGTAATAAAAGGAATAAATGGTAACGGTTGATAGAATATATATTGTAAGTATTACATATTATTGTAAGTATATACATATTTAAGACATTAATGTTACAAAAATGTTCCACAGTCATTTGTTTTCTTTAGTTTTTTGTATTTTCAACTTATAAATTAGTCTAGAAAATCATAAATATAATATGGTAACACAACGACTTGGTGCGCCGTGCGCGTGATCTTGTTACGGCTGTCATCACTGCGCCGCCTACGCACATATCCCATCACTTCCCACTGTACGCGTTTGAGGCGGCAAATATTTTGCCTCGGTTGATGGGTACGAATAAAAATTTAAGATACTGAGGACGAAACATAATATTAAGTAATAAAATGATGTGGAAAAAATATTGCCACTGCATTAACGTTAGTTTTTCCATTATTAGTTATTAGTAATATTATACTAAACGACAAAATTTCAGCAAATCCAAAGCGCCGTTAACCCCCACCACCCTCCCAATTCAAACAATTCTGTCATCGATGTTTATCATATTATATTAATCATTTTCAATATTAATTATTATACCTATCATATTATGTTTGTTTTGTATATGTATTTAAGATGGCTTTGAGAACGTTTTTTTTTTTACTCTCAGGACGAATCAGGAATTTTGGAAATATCTACCTCATAAGTCATAATCATATAGATATTCAAGAGCCACCACTACTATCGATTGAGTTATTAAAATATTGTTTGATGTGTACCAGTAATAATATTATAATATGCAACGTTTATCAGATACGACACAGACGCATTGCAGCATGGCGAGTATATTACTTTTTCGGAACTCGGGTCGCACAACGGCCACGGGACGATAATTTTAGGATAGTTACGTTTTTGTCGGTATCGGCATTTATTCGATAAAAAAATTTTGAAAGCCTTTTCTAGTCGAACAATAAAATGTCACCGCCGAAACCATCATAAGCCGCTTATGCGAAGACGGTAAAAAGGATTTCACGGCTTTATAATGGCGTAACATATTATTGGATAAAATAATGCCACGTATCTCGCAGATCCTTTTAATTTCGCGGGTCGAGACTTTTCGACACGGACGGTTTCCGTCTCGCGCCTCGTGTGCCCGGCGGCGGCGGCGGGGTTTTCGTGTTTTATTTCCACGCCGCGGACAATGCGAACGTGTACATATTATCGTATTATAATATTATTGTATATTATCATCACAGTTTGGTATATTCGTCTTCACGTGTGTATGTATATATAAATATATATTACGAGACCGGGACGAAGGACGACCCATCGTCGTCAGCGATGACCGTTCGCCCGGGAGGCGTTGTTTAAATTCGGTTTTGCCGTCCGCTGGAGACACAATATTATTGTTGTCGATACGCTACAATATAATATAATATAAGATATTAAATTAATATCATCATCATCTTCGTCGTCGTTATTATTATGTTGCGCTAAGGGCGTCCAATATACATAAATAGTGTTGTATATATAGCGCGTATATATTATCATACATATAGACAGACGATATTATTATTATTTCCTTCGGAGCTTTATATCCGCACAATATAATATATGTGTATATATTTCTATGTATTGTTATAACATCTCGTATAGTATAATATTTTATTATTATTATTATTATTATTATTATTCGGTATAGCTGACAATATTTTTGTCGATGTACAGTCGGTCCACCCATTGTCTTCCACGTGCAGGTCCGTAAAGGCGCATGACCGAAAGGATGGCGCGACGCGACGCGATGTCCTCGACCATTAAAACGCTCGGGGCGTTATCGTCGTCGACACATTATTATTATTTTATTATATACACCTACTACCTATCTACGTATTGTGTGATATACAGTGCGATCGTCGCATTATTATGCGTTATATTATTATTATGTAATATGCAATACACATATTATAATAAAACGTACACGCGTTTTCGACGGGGCAAGCGAAGTTTCACACGTACTTTCAGGTTCGCTCGCCCGTAAATTAATGACCTTATGGTCGTCGAGCTATACAAAAGCCCATAGCACATATACGTATAGTATTGTGTAATGTACTAATATTTTATTTATTTTGCAGACATATTATTCGCAGTGGAGGCGTGAACTTTTCGAGTCTTTGAAGCGATTTGTATACTTACAATATTTTTACCACCAAATCTAACCGAAGTGAGTCGCAGAGAGCTAACTCTAAACTATAGGACACATAATAATATAATATATGAATTATAATACTTGCGATGATATATTAATTGTGTTGACACGATAGTACAAATACTCGGATTCGGTCACCCGCCCTCTAGTTCTTTGTAAATAGCACGAGTAAGCTTAAAAAATCCAAAAATCTGCAGAATTCGAATAAATTCAATATACGGGAGGGGGATGATCACGGTCTGCGGATCACTCTGTATTTATTACTCTGTTGACCCGCACGACGCGACGGACACAATCGACTCGACTTTGGGTAAAAAATAAAAGGGTCAAAAAATTAAGTAGACACGCGCACAGTAGCCATCTATCTATTTTCGCAGTACGTCAAAACGCAGTCTCACCTTCGACGTGTTTGTCGTCGAATTTCATAAGGCGCACGTACCTCGGGATACCATATTATATATGTGCATAATATTACCCTGCACGAGCGCATGTGATTTTACGGCGAATATATTATTATTATTTTTATTATTATTGTTGTCGTTGTATATAATATTATACATGTGTCGTGTCGTCGTCGTCTTCGGCATAGTGGAAATTTCATTGTCGCGTCGAATCGTCGAGCACGTCAGTCTCGGAAAAACTCATTCGCGCCGAATTCTCTCTTATTTATTTTTTTTTGTTACCCACCCGTCTACCCGCCGTTTTCGACAAAATAATACGCTGACTTGTCATCGATTTTCGAGGCAAAAAAATTTCTCCTTACTCAAAAACGTCCATCGCAATTATATCTATTTGGCCAAATGAAATTCGACCATGTATTCTATCCGCGCAAAGTTTTTATTAAATTGACCTTATTTCCTTTTTTTCCTCGTCTTACAGTCTATAAAAGTTACCAGTGACGACCGCGTATGTTATACGTATACTACGATATCATGTGTATCAAAAAAATAATATCCTTTTTCGCGAGAAAAGATTTTTCCTGGACCCTTAAAACGCGATAATTTTCTTACGAATCTAAAATCCGCATCGATATTGTTATCTATCTGAAAACTATACATAAGTAGGTACTCTATTAATGTCTTAACCAAAAATATATTTAATTAAAATATGACAATAAAAGTAGAACTCTTTGGCACCGAATACACTTGATAATCAAAAACTTCAGATACCCAGATACATGGTTTTATTTCTGAAGTATTGACTACAATTCACTTTACAAATTTAACAATATTATTTTAATAGGTACGTATAGTTTTCTAAAAATTGAGATAAATTGAATATTTCGAGGAAAAGCAAATTAATTATTGAATTATTTATCAATAGTGATGCGTCATTTTGTATCTTGTTAACACTGTTTGAATTGCAGAATGCTTAAAACGTTTTATACGGTCACGAAAGATTTCAATAATAGAAATTACACAACAGATCATACTACAGAACGCATTTTCTAAATGACAGTGTACATCTAGTACCCATTGCAGTGCCGTTGAATCATTTTTCGTAATATTAAAATCGTTGTCATTCGTTCAATAAAAACATATATATATTCAACAATTGTTTTTTATTTATTATTATATTTAATGTTTACAGACTACCGGTTTCCAAAAAAAAATTATCTTTACAGCAAATAACGTTGAAAGACAAATAATTAGTGATCACTTAAATTTATTTATTTTTGAATGTAAGATATATTTATATAATAATAATTAATAATATTAATTAAACTCATAATAATTATTATTAAATGACAGAAAATTAAATCTCATCCGAAAAAAACTGAAATGAAGCATAATAATAATATCATCATGAGGTTACATAACGGGAAGACTGTGAGACCCTCAACAGGGACGATGTACTTAGAATGCCTATCCAAGGCGCCGTGTTACCTTAGTTTTACTATTGAAGCTAAAGTTTAAAAAAAAGATGTATATTCACTTGTGGTTTATAGTTTAGACCGACGTGGATAGGAAAAATTATTGTTGATAGCGTGCAAAGGTGAAAAAGGTGTACACGGATGTATTTAAGACTGTTTATTGCTGAAAACTTAAGTTTAATATAAAATAAAATTATGGGTTTTCCGTTGTAATGCGGTATTATCGACGAGCGTACGACGTTCCGATATTCGATAATATTATATTATTACGTTTGTAATTAATAGTATAAAAAAACTTGACAAGATAATAATATTAAACACGTCATAATTATATTATTCATACTATATGTTATTCAATCGACAAGATTATATTATTATACCGATAATTATAGGTACTTAAAAACACGTGTACCGATGTTGCATTCGGTAATATCGTGGTAATATGAGATTCACCAACAATAATTTAATACATAATATTATAGCGTGTTACAAAATAAATTAACTAGCTGATCTTTCGCAGGATTTCCCGTGACAAATTTAACGTCAGCGGATTTACCTCTTCTCAAACTCCGTTAAATGTGAACACACTTTACTGATTTCTAACACAGTTACCTATTCGGTTGTTTAGATCAAATACAATATTATACTGGTCTAAAACTATACCCAATCATATAATAACATTTTTCCGATTTCTGAAACCTTAAAGGAACAAAAAAAAAATTGTACTTCCGTTTGCAGAAATAAAATCTCTGTATGAGTCCATCTTTAAAAATATGCGAATCTTTTTAAATCCCATCTCTTTTTTCACAATAATAATATAATCTAGAGCATCAGAGGAACCTGCACTGTTCCAAACTCCGAGTTCATACGTTTTATTGTTTTTGAAAAGTCGCGATCAGTGGCGAGTGGATGGTATTTGTCTTTGATCTATATATTTTATATACAGAGAGATTTGTAAAGGTATTTATCGTTTTCTTCAAATATATAATAACACGTCGTGGCAGTTGTACGTTTTAATATTTATTCTTCGATATGTTTTTCTTTTACATAAACCTGCAGCTCTTAATATACAGGGTGTAACAGGTCTATTTGACTAATGCAATAACTTTTTTTCTATTCAATATTTTTAAGTTTTTTTTTTTTTGTAATGATTTGTAGAGCTCTGCGCTATAATTTATATATCTTATATTTTATTTTATTTTTTTTACAACAAAAATAAATAATTTAAATTTTGTATTTAATATTTTTCTAATAATCCAAGATAGCTATTTCATAAATAAGTATTTAAAAACCATTTTGGCGTTTAAAACTTTTAATTTGGTTAAGTCGTTAATTTTTAAACAATTTTCAAAGTGTGTTAAAATTTAAGATTATTTCTTGCTAATCACTGTTACTGCTGTAAAAGTTATTGCATTAGTCAAATAGACCTGTTACACCCTGTATTATTATCGACGGTTTTCCGCGGAGTAAAAGAAAACGGATAAATCGTATTTAGACCACCGACGATTTTTTTCGACTTGAAACATGAAGTCATCCGCGTGCATCGATATAGTGAGATGACCGACATCGTCGAGTAGGTATATAGTATACAAATGAAATAAATAATTATTGCAATCGCGCGTCTTTAATAAATCCCGAGTGTGCAGATTCGCGTCGACAGCAAAAATCCGAAGACTCGCGTCGCACCGCGCTTTACGCGAGTGGTTTACCGCGTACACCGCCCGCATATACCGCGGTATAATAATAATATTATACGCTCGCCGATGATGGTATATATTGTAATAAACACCGTTGGCAGACGGCGGCGCGAAATAAAAAACACTCGGCGATGTAGTATTATTATTATTACTTCTCCGGGCGCGTGCAAATATAATATTATGAACTCGACGGACGCATCCCGTAGCAGTAGTATCCTACTCCAGTACTCCTGCATAATAATAATAATAATAATATACGATATTACACATATATGGCGGTAGGTATATTATTAATAAAATGAAATATTATACGCACGTGTCCGGCCTGCCCGCCGCCGCGGAATTATATCGTTTTCTGCGCGCGGTGCGCGTCGAATTTTTATTGTTTGGCGCTCGGCCAGGACGGCGCCGTTAGAGGACTCCGCCGATTCGCTTTTTTTTTTTTTTATAGAACATTTTCGCAACACTCGTATCAAACGCATCATTATAACTCATCGGGGTAATAATATATATATATACCGTTGACATTATAAATATATATAACGCGCACGTACCGACTAGAAACGGATTCGCATAAAACGCGTATATATATATATATATATATATACAAACGGTAAACCGGGGCAGTTATGTATGTAAACCGTAGTACGATGGTAGGTATACTTACGCGATTTCCATTTTTCAAATAGCTAACGTACCTATCCGATTTGAATGCATAATAATGATCCATTTATGATCCTACGTATATAATAGTATAATACCAATACTATAATTATAATAATTATTTTTTTCGCCAGGTCTACAAGGTGCGGACAATAATATATTGTGTAAAGAAGCACAAACACTGCAAAAAATAATTAGTTTCTTTTGATTTGAAAGAATGTTTAAATTTTAAGAAAAATGGTATAGGTTTAATGTTGTTTTAAAATGACATCAACTTATATTAAAAGTATATTTTCAAAAAAGTTGAAACTTTTTGGAATAATTATCGTAGACACTTAAATGGATTACCGCCTGGTTATGCAGGCGATAGTTTTATATTATATTTATAGTACATGTATGTCATATGAATCGTGTTCTGAGACGATTAATTAGCTAGGTATATATATATTTGCTGTAAATAAAAATTGCACAGCGTATTATTGCAGCGAGAAAAATCGATCGCATTCCATTCTAAACGAGACACGTTTACTATATATTTCTTGAGAATTATTGTTTTCCGAACATTTTTCGAGTTTTCTTCATCACGAGCACGTCACTTAATGACCTCTTAGCGTTTTAATTATTCATTTTCAAAACGCCAACTTCCAGAATATTCCTTTGTGATATACTTTTACCCATCACATCCATCAAACGCATAATTATTCATAACGAATCTGCTTTAAAATACATGATGTTATACTCATAAGAAATAAACATTATATTTTGTTATAGATTTACAAATACATACAAGAGATAAGGGTGAATCGACTAAACCGAATTTATACCTATTCTAGTTATACATTTGTTTGAAAACTGAAAATAACCGGCGAGCTGCGTGTCGTTTTATCTATTCTTAAGTAGCTAAAAGTATGTACATTAAACAATATTATTTAATAACTATTATAGCTATTCTCGTAATATTTAGATTTCAACTAAACATAATATTATTGTTATACTGCAATAATGTGCCACTGTGCGTTTTGAAACGAATAATAACGATTTATATTTTACACAAATTACCGAAATATTACAAAATGTTCCATATTAGGTACGTTTGGTTAAGATTTGTATGCCTGATTATACTTGGAATATACTCATTTATAATTGGGCACAAAATAGACTGAATAGAATAAATAACAATATTATTCTCATTATTATTATTTTTTTTTTTTTTTATCGTAAAATCCTTACTGTAATAGTAATATGTATTGAAAACCCTTCGAATTCATCAATTCGCGTGACGTCAATCCCGAATTTATATTGTTGAGTGTATTTATTTTGCCTTGGATAAAAAAAGCCCTTATATTATAAGTGAACTCGACGAGTAAAATACGAAAGTATCGACGACCGTGATTTATTATATACATGCATAATTTGACTGCTACAGTGAAATTAAACTCACCGGAAAGGCGTAGGCAGGGTTTTATAATATAATATTTGACTACCGCAAAAAATATAAAAGCGAAATGGTCGGGATAATTGCGGTGGTGTGTAACTCGAAAGCCACAATTATTTGGTAAGCCTTTGCAGGTAAGACTATGCGTGTGTATATAGGTACCTAATTATTGGCCGTTTCGTCAAGAGTATTCCGCGATGAATATCTCGCCTCTCGGGATTTCGAAATGCTGTTTATACTCTCGTCGTACGTTACAAATATATATATTAATTAATAATAATAAAAGTAATAACAATTATACTATAGAAACGTACTCGAGTAGATATATATAACGTCTTCCTTTGAGTTCCCGAGATTTCAGACTTCCAGACTGTCACAACAAGAGTCTGGATGTTTATGATCCTTTTAAAAAACCTTTAAACATTTAAGGTTTAGAAGTCAAAACTTGCGGAATTGTGCGGTTGACGCCCTGCAGACGTTAATAAATAATAAATAAATTGAACGAATGGTAAAAGCTTCTTATGACGTCCTATATCTGTGGCATTCTGCTGCGTTGCTTTAAAATAAGTAAATTAATTCCTAGGGTTAAGGAATCCACATCAGTGGTTCCCAAACTGATACGAAAAAAGTATCTATAAAAAAAACCCACAGATCCCCTAGAGAAAAAAAATTCTACCTCAAACAAACAGTATGCAATTATAATATTATGCTTACACAGAAATACGCAGTAAATATATTATATATATATATATAGCTTACTTATATTTCTTTAACCTTTAGCCGATTTATCATGATAACAATACCGATATTTAATTATATAATTCCGATGCACAAAAAAACCAAATCAAATCATAAACTTTGAATTAGTGTACTGCCTTTAATTATTTAATAGCCCTCGATACTAGGCGACAGTAGCTACTTTAACCTCCTGTGCCTTGCTAGAACTCATGTCGCCCACTTTGGGGAGCACAAAGTGAAAGGGACTACATAGATCGTAAATAAAAAAGAAAACTAGACTATAGTGATTTTTCTCACATCGAGTGGAAAATGGTTAAAAACAAAAAAAAAACCACCAGAAATTACAAGACACCACGAAAACCGGGGAAACAAAAATAACTCTGCCGTAGTCGAAACACATTACTACAATATAAGCATGGGGGCGAAAGTCTATAGGACTTTATAGGGCTTCCTCTATAGACGTTCCAAAACTAAAAAAAAAAAAACAAAAACATGAAAAAGTCATCAACGTATATATAATATACTATTCGGGCTTTTAACACCTATAATAATAATAATATTATATTGCAACGTAGTTCGACGACGACACGATAATATTATCATCGTAATATTTATTATTATATTTTAAATAAAACCGGTAGATTAATGTCGCTGGAGGTCCAAAAAAAAAAAAAAAAAACGAAAAGAACTCAACCTCGCGCTCGGAAAAAGAACTCTGCAACCTCACACTCAGTATGTGTACCCATATTATTATTATTATATTATTATTATGCCTACACTTTAATGCACTCTTGTGCGTTCGTGCTATTATACTTCTGCTGCACATAATAATAATAATAATAAGCAATAACATATCTAAATACGCACACACGAGTGCGTGTACATATAATAATATAATATATAAAATATAAAATAAAAATATACTCGACCGCAGCAGCAGCAGCAGCAGCCCGAGTCGTAAAGTCGGCACTCTAATTATCGTCGTGTTTGCGTACGCGGCCCCATAAGTCGCCGCCGCCGTATGGAGAAGAACAACAGTTGTTAAATAGGCCCATAAAAACAAAAAACAAAAAAAAAAAAAAACGGTAGAGGAGTATATAATATAATATTATATTATATTGTACAATATATTTTTATAACGCGAGCTTCCCTCGGAAGGAATTTTCGTATTTATATGTTATATATTGTTTTGTTTTTTACGATCATCTCAGCCCGTCATCATTATACTCGAGTGTATAATATTATTATTATTTATATGCATTATATTACTTGTATATATGGGAAACCGACGACGACGTTTGTGTCCACCGAGTTTGTATCGTATTATTATTATTATTATTATTATTGTCATCGTTCGGGCTGCCTATTTTTTCTCTCTCGTCCTCTCCTCGTATTATTCGCTTTTCGCGGCCGCCGCCCACCGTCGTCCTTTTAACGACTCCACTCGAAATCAAACCATATGATGTATTATTATTATTTTAATGCCTATATATTATGGCATACGGTTTTTACTTTATTATTATATATTATGTCGGGCGGTCGCGTGTATATACAACAAAAGGGTTTAATGACCATTCGCCCGACCGCGGCCGAGCATAAGCTCGTATACACATATGTTTGACGCTTATATTTTTGGTACACTGCAGCATACGTTTAATTATTATTATAAATTATTGTTTTTGTTATACGATCGTTTATATATTACTATTATAATAAAAATATAACCGAATGCCTAGAGTATAAACAAGAGCGACAAATCGGAATATCGAATAATAGGATTAGATACGACCCTTGACGTCGCACTGGGCCCCAAAACCGAGGAGAACACGAAGAAGTTACAGTTTTTGAAATCTATACAGGTCTTTACGATTGCATTTAATAATAATATAATATGTAAACTAGTTCTATATATACAATAATGTGACCATATACTTTTACCTTTAAAGTTATGCTATATATTCAAAAAAAAATTGTTTGTAAAAACTAAAAAATGTAAATACTGTAAAAAATTTAAATTGTAACTAATGGCCATCGGCTGCCGAGTTTACTAGATATACATAAAAAAAAAAAATTATATATTTTACTCATATACCTATGTTTGTATATTATTTGCGAAGACACCGACAGCCGCCGTTTCGTTTCGCGCCTATCGGAAGTGTCGATTAACCGTTCGATTTAACAATAATAATATAGGAAGGTAGGTGCCTACACAATCTACACTTAGATTCCTCCTAATAATTATCATATGAAGTCATTCCGTTGCGATTGTTTTCGAATCGTTTTTCTCTGTCGCTGCGTGTCCCGCCGCACTAAAGTCGCGGTTTCTCTCGGCGCAAAAATTCATTCCGACATCGCAATATCGCCTACCTACGTCCGTTTTGCAGACGTATTATAATATAATACACTAAAATAATATATTCTTTGTCGACTAAAACAATATACGAACCTGTACAACAAACTCGAGAGCGGGTTTACGAGAAAATCGTTCTCGTTTCGGCGCGGCGCGCGTAGGCACGCGGTATGAAGACGTAACGAGCGCTTACCATATAATTATTGGACATAAATACATAAAATTATTTTGTGTGCCTACCTATACAATATAATATACGAACCGCCGGCCGACTACGACTATACAGTGCTACTCTGCACTTAAACAACCGAACGGCCGGCTCGGACCATTGTTATAATATTATTGTGCGGACGAAAGTGGACCGCTCGCCATCGCGGTGTAAACACGACGCGATTTTTGGTTGAATTCGGAGAGCTCGGGAGTGATTAAAACGGAAACGATCGTATATACGTATATAACGACGACGACGACGAAGTACCAAAAAAAAACGATCGAATTTTCGGTCGAAAATAAATTACGTTCCGTCGTAACCGCGATGACCCTCCCGCGCGGGGTCAGCACGCAATACCACACGAAAACGATATTATAGTTTTTTTAAAATATCATAATATACTTACACAGCGTACATATATACGAGTGTAGGTAGGTATAACTGTATTGAAATATCTCCACTCTCACGTCATGATGCCGTTTTCATAATATTTCGGTGGCCGCAAAATATACGTATAATACAGTCGATTCCGCATATGACAGGGGCCGCCTAGTCTATTCGTGCGGGGGGGGGGGGCACACGAGTCTATACAGTTTATGTACGACACAATACATATTATAATAATAATTGAATAAAATACGAATCTGTACCACTCTGCAGATAACACGAAAATTAGTCAATGACTACGTCACACACACGGCCGGTCGGTGCGTCGACGACGAACGCGTTTTAACGATTTCTGGAGACGGACATGATTTCCCGAGCGCATCGCCGTGGACGTAGTAGTTTCCCACACTTTAAACGTCTCTGACCGTTACACAATACAATGTTTTATTATATATTGTTGGTACGTACAACTACCTGCACGGGGGTATAATAGTATTATGCGTGTATTATTTTTTATTTATTTAAAAAGTTTATGCGGACATTTCGTTTAATTTTTGGCTCATTAAACATCACGCGAAACCCTTAACGTCACGTCATATAATGTCGTATAATATGCTATGTGGGCAGATACAATTTATATTTATGTATAGTATGCGACTTATATAATAATATTATGCCCCGCTGGACGTTTCGCACGAACATTGCGGCGTTTTTGCATTGCACATACTAACTGTAAAGTAAATAATTATAATATTATATACTGTGTATAATACACACACACACACACACACACACACTGGCTGTAAGTTATCACCTTCGCCGCCGTTGGTCCCCTCGACGTTTTGTTTTGAAAATTGCACGACTGTAACGTTTTTTAAATTTTAATGCAAAACGCGAGTGGACGACGCAACGCCATTTACGAAAAAATGTTATTACAGCGTTTTTATTTTTTATGCAGTATTAAAAGATTATTATTATGAATATTGTGCACTACTAAAACATTTACACTCTATTCATACATTTTTTTTTCAGTAAAAAGATCATCATTATTATTATTATTAATATTATGTTCCAGTAGTGATGAAAGTATATATATATATATATAATACATATAAAAATTATGAGTTCACAACATACAAAATTAAAATTAAAATTCTTCAACAAACTCAAAGATGGTGTGCTATATGTGCTATAATATAATATTGTATAAAAATATACTTTTATGAATCATAAATATTAATGTGAACTTTTGCATTCACTATTATTTAACTTAATATTTCTAAAGGTACAATATATTTTAATATATTTTTAGGTCTTCGAGTAATATTATTGAGAAAACATTGTTTTTGCATTAATTATTTATAAATGTACCTAGGTATTACAAATGGTTTTATTTATTTTTATATATCACATTTTAACGGAAACAAAGATTCAGTAGGTGATATTATTTCCTAGAAAAATGTATATGTCTTGTAAACACGAATTTAGTAAAATAAAAATAAAATAAAACTATTTTCTAACATTCATTTTTATGTGGTATCATAATATTATCGAAGAGTTTTGAAATTAAAATCATACATTTCTATAAACTTCAAAGCAATAGGAAGATTTTTTAATTTTAAATTTAAAAATATTCCCACATTCCAAACACAATAATTTATTTTTGAGTATAAATGAAATAAAATGATATGATACGAAATTAATCCATTATTCCGATCTTGTATGGAGACACACATAGAGTATTATTATTATTTCATTTTTCAACAATAAGTAGGTGTCCGTAATATATGTGTGAGTGAACACGTGTTTTCTATTGACAGGCTCGTCATAAAAAATACATTCCCCGTTCGAATTATTATCAATCATTTCACGAATGTATTTGTTCGATTTTGTATGTTTCGGTGTTTGTATTGTAGCTTTAATTTATTTATGTTCCTATTCATCGTAAACATGATGATCATTGATTAAACTTCTATTTAATATTGCACGATTAAAATATTTGTAAGCATATTATATACTATGATTTCTTCCTGTATTTCATAATGTTTTACGAACAAATAACTTTTATGTTGTTTACGAGTTATGACAATATTTTATTTTTCAATCCGTATTCTGTTAAACATGATACATCATTGAATTGTGCAATTCGTTTAGTATAGATATAATTCAGCCGAAAAGAACTGAACGTGTCTAGAAAAAAAATATATACAACGTGCCGTTACTAATAATAGGTACATACGTATAATATCTTAGAGAATGATAAAAATGAAAATCAACAATTTTATACAAATTAATGTGGCATCGAAGTAATAATGTCTATAAATCAGTATGTAATCCGTTCACAACGGTAAACACACGTGTAGTTTTTTTAATCATAAAGACGATTTGATTTGAATATATGTATACATATATTATATGCATATATATAGAATGTCAACGATTTTAATCGAAACGACTGGAAATCATTATAGAACAAGAATATTTATTAGCCAATATTATATTATACGGTTTTAATTTACTCGAAACGGCGTTTTTCCACTGATCCGTGACACGTGTGCCTATAATATACGCATATTATTATGATTTTCGATTTTAAGGTCGGCGCAGCGTCATAAAATGTCGAGAGCTACGACGTAGCCGCGCGGACGTTCAAAAGGTCGTAATTTACAGTTAAAAACTTGTTGCACGATTTAACACTTCAAAAGTGTATATGGATCTAAATAACAACAAAAACGTCGACGTCCATGTTTGTTTACACCCCTGGGATGTTAAATTATAGCGATTCGAGACAAACAGACCCGGTTGTTACAGCGTATATATACGCGTCAAGAGCTCCACTTCGCTTGATTATTTTCGAAAATATTATATATAATTTATGGATTTCCGTTTTTATTTCTATAATATAGGTGCGGCATAAACAAAGTCTCGAGCAAACTGTAGAACTGTTAAAACTTAACGGTTAATATAGTTTAGGTGTACATATTATAATAATATAGTGCTGTATGAAAATTAAATGTTTGTATAATTTTCGAAACTATATTTGTAATAGTGCGAATAATAACGTAATACGAACATATTTTAAATGCAAAAAAATTACACGACAAACAGCTGCTGCAAGTACCTAATTATAAATAATATTGATTTTTACGATTTATAAGAATTATATTTCTTTGAAAACTGGTTCATAAAAAAAAAAAGAACAGTGAAACCGATCGACACTGAACTTTATTTACATATGAACTTCATAAACGGCGGCGGCGTCCATATAACAACTTTTTTCACTCTCTCTGCTCCAATTCTGTAAGTCGAAATTTCGTTAATTGATACATTTCCGCAGCGTGATGCGTATATATATATGTATGAAAGTATATAATATGATATACGTTAGGTAGAGCTGGTACGCGTACAACCGTCGATGTATAAAAACTCGACAAAAAAAAATTCAATGCTATACCTAATCATAAAAAAGGGTTATTATACAAGCGTATATATATATGTATTTCAGAGTATAAAAAATGAACTACTTCACGAAGTCACGTGTATGTCAATTTTCTGGTCGTACTAAACGCATTTATAATAAGGTTAACCAATAAAACGTTTATTGGTTCTCGAAAATATATATGTTTTATTATAGGTACTTATATTGTATATTATTATGTTTTGAAGAACCTACAATAATAACGGCGCCCCTTAAAACGCGTATTATATTTTATACATTATGTCGGACGAGAAAATCAATTAACTAACGTTCGAAAAAGAAGGTCGAGTCCTGCTCTGCTGCAGCGGTCCCGTGCACATAAATAAATACGTTTTACAAAGTGTACAAACACAATACTGTAATATATCGGTGAATTAATACGACTGTTACCTCCGTAGTCTGCAAAGAGAATAGCAATATTAATATTATATTTTAAATTATCGGGCATAATATTATATTATACGCACCGATATAACAGCTGATACGTACAGCAATATGGCTGCAATACAGACGCGAAGGGTTTTTCTATTTGTTTTGCACCCGTTTTCGTAGGTAGGTATACGCGTATAATAAACCGCTTTAAGTATGAGCAAAAAAATATGCTTCGTTTGGCCGGCGAGAAGTTGCGCAGATATTACGAAGAGACGGATAACTCAGATTTAAGGAAAAGAGAGAAAAAAACAAAACGTACAGCGGCAATAAGAAAATATAAATGGGAGAAGAATATAATGATAAAACAAAAAAAAAAAAAAAACGGTAGCGAAAACCGTCGAAGAGAGATATGTACCAGCCGGAGAAAAACTAGGAAAAACATCCGTCAGTGTGATTGCTGCGGCAGCGGCGGAGACGAGGCTCGAATGGTTCGTGTGTGCGAGAAGTCTTGGCGTAAAAGGGGTGTGAAGGGATGTGGAGGGGTGTGAAGGGGAGAGAAGGGGTGTTCGTCGAGGGGGATTTTTCGGATTTTTCAACCCCTTTTGCAGCCACACCTCCGGGCCGTCTAAAACCGTTGCCGGAATGACGTAAAAACGGCAAAATACGACGACGACGACTACTCGTTTTTGTGGAGTAATAACATTTCTCGTTTCAGACATTTTTCTCCGTCCGGTGCAGCATAGCAGCAGACACCTCCGACGCCGACTACTAGCGGCGGCGCGGCTACCCGACCGACCACCACACAGACGCGCGAACCCACAAAGAAAAAAAAACATTAAATTAGTTCCATCCACGTGTGTGTGTGTGTGTGATGTACGTTTATTTATTTCATTTTTTTTTTTTTTTTTGGTATTTTAACAGTCTTTCAGAGGAGAAAAAATAAAGTCGAAATACCGACGTCGGTTGACACTATTAATTAGACGCCCCGGCGAGGGGTGTTTCTCGTCACACGGCGACCGACACACATCTGTTTTGCTTTTTACACACGTCTTTATATGTACGTATATCATATATTTTTATTTCGTATAATATCGTAAGATGTGATTATATATTTACTCGTTATTCTGTAATGATAATGTTTTCGGGACGGGTGCAACGGCGCGGCTCCTTTACTGCACCATAATGATAATATTATGCAGTTGTACGCTGCTGCAGTCTGCAGAGGAATTTATTATTAATAATATTTCTAATCAAAAATCGTGTTTATAATTTTTTGACATTCTGAGCTGCGATACTATTATTTTAAATACAAATGTTATAGATTTGATACCGTGTCGTGACGTTTACATAATATTATATTATCATAGAATAATAAATAGCTGCGTGTATAGTGCACTGAAATGCACTAGTGCATTACAGCTGCACTCGCTTATGATCAAGTCTGGCAGGCGCCATTTTAACGACGACTGAGGGTTGGAGAAATCGACAAAAAATGTATACGATACAATATTATAATATTTTACTGTCTAATGGTATTTATTTCCGAGTAAACCGAAACCGTCGTCGGTTTCGACATGGGTGTTCTACGCCATATGGTCATTTCAGAGCAAAAAATGTTATCTATTTTCCCATATAAATTATAGCATAGTACTATATATTTTATCAATGTCGTGATCCCTGTAGAAGTCCAATATTGACATTTAACATACCTAAACACGTGTATGTTTTTGTCGGTAATAATACAGTGTTGTTCACGAATAGTAATATTGGAAAATGTTTTACGTAACTCGTGCACCATAATTATATATAAACATAACAACCGTCCAATATACTTGATTATAATATTTTGTTCGTAAAAATGAGGAATTAAGTTTTAATATTTAGATTACATAATATTATTGCAGTAACAATATTTATCCGTTTCGTAGAAGGCTTTTTTTTTACATGATGTATACAATAATCTCTATCGATTTGATACAATAAGAATAATATGCGCTAAGAGTAACTGCAGTGACATGATTTACATAATTTTTGAAGAAATAAACCACCCAATGATAACACTTTCTCAGTGAATTACTTTATTATATTATATAAACAACAATAGATAACGACACCGTTTGCTCTTCAATCGTCTTGGAGGATCACCAGGTATAGTAACGAATGCCAGATTTTTGATTATAAGGTGTTAGTACTTAGAAGATTGTGAAATATTTTATAAAAACATTTGTCTTCGTCGTTTATAGTTTTACGTTTTAAATCTGAATGTAGTGTGAAATTTGAGACTTGGTTAGGTGCATTAGTTAACTTTCTTATGGCAATGTTTTGGAAGGTTTGAATTTTTCAAATATTCGATTTTTTTTCATTACCCCATTACCGAAGTAGACATCTCTGACGGTTAAAATAACAAGAGATTCAGCTGAGAGTGGAAAGCTCTGTTTAATCATTTACAAAAATAATGATATATTAACTACTAGATCGATGATTTGAAATGACTTCAGAATATTACAATGTGTAATATCAACACAAGCTTAGAAATAACCTTTTAAAGTGTCCATCGTGGTTTCTTTCGTTGTCGTGTTTACATAATAATAATATACAATTCGAAATCAAAAAATAATGCATTAGGTTCATACTGAAAATACGTTTTGGAAAATAAACGAATAAATAAAATATAGCATTAAATTATACACACACGATGCGCGCACAATGTAATAAAATATCACACCTTTACATAATATTAATATGTTTACCTTTTGCATTTTGACAAATACCACTCGAAACTTTAGGTGGAAATAACAATATTATAAGTGGTTTAAAATTACACGTTTCAAAGTACTCAGCACTGTAATAGTATAATGCAGCTTATATAATATATTGAGTAAAATAAATATAATATATTTAAGTTTTTATAATATTTATATTGTAATGAACTGTTTTTTAAAATTTAGCAGATAATGATGCACTGTAGTATATTATAATGTAATACTTACCATATTTATTCAAATTTACCGCATACCTGTTTAATAATATTCGTTGCGTTCATTCTACGAAGTCTTGTAAATTCGAAAATGTTCGTAACACGCAAAGTGTTGAGTCTCAAAATCCGAATCATGACGATACGTCATCGTTTGATCGATAACCATCGATGTTTTATCAGATAATAGACAGTGATTAGCGTATCGTATAATGGTTTTCAGAAAAAAAACCCTGAATTAAAAATAAGGGAAAAAAATCCCCGGCTTTAGGAAAATAAAGCCCCTGAAAAAAATTATCTTTAATCAATATATTTAAATGTGTTTTTTCAGTAATGTCAATTCTAATTGAATGGCTTGAGACGTTTCAAATTCTATAAGTGAGGTATAAATAGTTATTTTTTTATTTTTACTTATAGTAGATGTAATTTTTTTCTTTACTATTAATAATTGATAAAATACTATTTCATATGGTTTGCAAAATTTGGAAAATTTGGAATATTTAAAGCATAACTCATCATTGAATGTTTATTGTTTTGTTGGTAAGGGCTTTTTCCCCGAGCATTTTCCTCTTAGATTCCGTATAATATATAGCAGGAGTGGTCAACTTGCGGCTGGTGTCATAATCGCATGCAGTTCGGGTCTTATTAACAAACACCAAAATTTACTTATTATTATTATGAATTTTATTTTATTTTTTAATCACAGATAGAGAGAGAGAGAGAGAGAGAGAGTGAGAGAGGCGCACATTATAACCGTACTCTATACAATATATATAATGTTATATCGTGGGAGGCAGGTGTGGGATTCGGGTTTTCTTAAATCAAAGTTTGCACAACGATTTAATCGCGGCAATTTAATATTATTATTTTCGAAAATCCTCGAAATCATTTGTAGGTGCCTACTGTATACCCATCATACTATTACCATGGCACCGGCCTCGACATCGTAATATGTATATAATATAATACTGCTCTGCTCTGTGTCGTCTTCGTTCTCGTTTCGAAAGGCCAACGTCAAGTGCACGCGGCCGCCGTTTTCGTTTCTCCCGTTAAATCATAACGCGCGCACGTTGTCTCAATCTGTGTCGCGTCGCTCGTTACTCGTTTCGTTGTATAAAATCACAAAGAGGACGCACTTATAAACGACCGTACAATTAATATTCTATACAGATGGCATTGCGGTCGGATACTATATCTATAATACGCAATAATATACGTAATGATATAATAATAATATGTATTATAAACACATAATATATAAGTTACGATGTCTGTCGTCGTCATAGGCGTAATGGATTTAACCTCCGAAATCAGCGCAGACCTCACTTTTAGCGGAGATTGTCTGTCGCGCTTTTAACCTAACCTATTATATTATGATATTATATAGTTATGATTAATTATACTTGAAACGGCTCCCGCGAATAGATAGAGGTCGTCATTTTACATTTTTTAACGGAATGCAAAACCAATATTGAAAATCTAAATCAATATTTATAACGAATCGCATTCAATCTTCCAAATATATAATAAAAAAAAAATGAACAATGCAACTGATACATTTCCACATAAGACTTCATATTATTAGGTTCAAATACAGAAGAATATTACAGGACAGTTCCATCCAGTTCCTGTCGGACATTTGACTCTTCGATGAACTAATTTCATATCGTATTGATCGTACTTTCGGTATCCATTCGTTCGTTCGGTTAATTATCAACACGAACGATATACATAATATCTAATCGAAATCGTAGACCCTATAAGTTATAATATAAGGTCCATATTGATTGAAAGACAAAATGCCAAACGGGCACTACAAAAATCGGTAATAATCAATATTATTAAACCACAGTCTTATAGAATATGAAGTACCTACTATTGGTAACATATTGCGATAAGACCACAAAGAACAAGCATTTTTGTAAATTTACAAAATTATATTGTCATTTGTCTTATACCCACTGTAAACTATTTAAAAACATCTACAAATAATAGTTGAAGGTATGTGTAAAGAAAATTCATGGGATGCATTTGCACACACTTGCATCCCACAATAATGACGTCCCTGCTGGTAAAGATATGACTCTGCGATATATATATATATATATAGTAGCGGTATAGTATGACCATATACCGTAACTCGGGCACATCGCGGTAATATAACAATAATATTATCATCCGGAGGACATACTAATAATTCGTCATTTGTTAATTCCGTGACATGTGACTGCGAGTGCGTTCGCGTCTTTCATATGCGGGTAGTAGAGGGTTCTCTCACACTAATAACCATTTACACTACAACACATTGACAAGATCGTGCGACGCCGAAATAATATGTGAATAAGGTTGCCAATAATTTGCTCCTTAATAAATAGCCGGCACCGGGGGCCTTAAACAATATAACCTCCCGGCCTCGTTTTTGCCGCCCGCTTCCGCGATTACGAATACTATGAAACTTTGTACACATAAAAAATATTATAATATTTTAACAATATCATATTATCATTATGAAATATTATTGTTATTAACATAATATTACGCGCCGCGGTATAATAATAATATAATAAATCATGTACTGCGCGGTGCCCCCAGACGAGACGGGGACACGCGCGTTTACATGCTTTTTTTTAACCTTATTATCGTTTTTTACACCTCCGTCCGACGCGTAAAATGTGTTATTAAAATAATAGTACCTCTATACCAACCTATATAATATTATAACGTGCGCGATAGTCTCGCCAGCCAGCACTCTCGGTGGATCGGTAGTCGCATCGGTCCGGGCTCCGTGTATAATATTATTATTATAATAGCGTGGTCGGACACGATGAAATATGTCGATATAATTTGCGCGACAGACGTCTGCTGCTGCCGCGGCGGCCGAGTCGGATAAAATAATGCGAAAACGCGTATATTTTACGAGACGCGAAATCGAACGTATATTGTTGAATATAATATGATAATATTATGGTCGTACGCCGATCTGGGTATACCGCCGCAGCCATTAGGTAGGTATATTATAACCTATACCGCGGTATAAGAGGGCGCATATATTATTATGATGTCGCATCAAACGCCGTCATATATAGGTACCCACTGCGTCCATTCTAATGTTATATATTATGATATATCAGCTGCATCGGCGGCGGCATCGGTTTCACAATCAGAAAATTCCATGAAATTCCTGTGGAAAAATAAACGGAAAATAGATTTATAGTATGCTAAAAAAAAAAAAATTACTCAGATATAATATATTATATCGTTTTCTATTAAGCCACCACACAATCGCATATACATATAATAATATTATTATTTTCGTACACAATATTATTATTGCAGCCATCGTGCGCGCGTTATTGGTATAATATTTCACTTTATGGTTTTGCGTGTACGGTGAATGATTTCGATGTACCGCTGCTATTATATGGTGTTTTCTTTTGACTTATAAGTCATAACTTACGATGTGGGTACCTACACTGTACACAGGATATTATATACGAACTGCAGTTTATGACACACGATTTACGACCCTGTGCGGTGCGTATACCTATATGTATATAATATATGTCTTTACCCGCGGTGTACGACTTTCATTACAGTGATATCTAATTAATATTTAATACGAATATACAAAACATTTACACTTTTTGTGGGAAAAATCATTTGAATAAAGAGCTGCGTAAGCAAAGATATTATAATGCCCGTCGAAAATAATAAACAAATTACACGAATGACTATGTACACCGAACAGCGTTATGATGGTAATAAATATTATTCGCTTGAAATATTTCTTACTTAAACGCACCTACTGCATGAGCGCGATGTACTCGCGACTACCCTATGGCCAGTCGTAAAATAATAAATACAAATAAATAAATCGTTATAATATGTTCAGCTCGTAATGAGACTTACTATACGTGTACCGGATCTATATGATAATATATATATGTATATATGTATACTATATGTATATATGTATATATACATATATGTATATATCTATATATGTATATATGTATATATGTATATATGTATATATGTATATATGTACTTGTGACCCACGAAAGACACACGCACTGCTGTGTTTCCGGCCTAGGCCAACTGACAAAGTATTTTACGTAAACTTCGCGCTCGATTTTACCGACTATAATCTCAACGAAACAACTACTTGGAACTGAGTATGGCAAGTGTTGTACGACAAACTTCAATACTTAAATTAAATTCCACGCATAACTAAAGGATAGACGAAACCCGTGAAGGTTCTATTAAATACCTAAAGTGCGTATAACCTACCGAGTATAAAATATTATAATAAATACAAACTCATAACTGCAGCACTAGTGGCTCAGAAATACATGTTCTAAGGGCGCTCTTCTTTCGTCTTATATACTAGGTATTTAATTATGAAGTATTAACATATAAATGTATAACGTTTCTAGTCCATATTTTATGAACCGACTTAAACAATTTATTATTTTGCATAATAACTCGCGGCGTGCGTATAACGACGCAGATTTAGTCGATTTCCAAAATGTTCGGAATTCGCGGTATAAAATATATTACCAGGTATTTTTTTAAGCCACATACATCTGTGTATTTTCTTCCTGTTTACACATATAATGTACTTTCGAGTTAGTATATTTTGTGTCTTCTCTTTCAATATTATTATAGACAAACGCGAATAATAAATTACCCGCTTGCCTAAGTATGTATAGATTTATTTTTCACACGTATTATATTATGTGATCTTATGGATTCGGTAGTTTCAGTGATTTTGAAGAGCAACGCGTCTATAAATTGAAATCTTTATGACTTTATCGAACTTTACAAACTAAATCGTCATAAATGTCGTAAATCACTAATTCCGTAATGCCGTATCCGCGATAATATTATACTTTTATGTATATATTATCATTGTGGGCGAACCCATAAAGTTCCGACGGTATCGTAGAACTGATGAGCATCATGTATATAAAAAAAAAACTGACGATAGCCTAACCCACCTACATCACATCGAATCATACTCGAAAGCGAATAATTATTTCAAAGCATCCGTAAAAAACGTTTAATCATATTTTGGAATATATAATATTATATACTACGGAAAATCGTAGTAAAATATTTTCTGCAAATTATTCAGTTTTGCTCGCCCGTCGACCACGCCGTGAGAAAAAAAAATCTAAAACGTTTTGAGCTTTTAGAGTGCGCCGTATACAACTGCAGCTGTGCATTACATTTTTTTTATTTACTATTTAACCATTATATTATACCGCGGTATAGTGCGTGTACATAATATATTATTATTATTATTACGTTTCGGGGCCACAGATCGCTGCCCGCTGTCTCCGTGGTCGTCGAAGTGAAGTCCTTAAATCTCTTATTCCTATATATATTATAATATACTTATATACCTATGTACAGGATATGATTCACCGTGCGTGTTGACTTATTGAAACTTTTAAATCACCATAGCTTCCGTATATATTCCAAACACGTTATCATGGACCTATATTATCTTTAGTATTTAGAAACGCACCGAAAATACGTGTTTGAAAAACTACTAGACCCAATTTCAGTTTTTTCAACGTTTCCTAAAATATAATCCTTAAAATAATTTACACGTAGAAGAGAAACAGAAGTCTGTTTTTTCGCAGGACGCACGCTTCTCTATAGTAGTAAGTACAATAAAACTCTCGAGCATTTTGCAAATACGGCGGTCTTTGTGTGAAATTAGGAAAAAAAATCCCCCAAAATTTGCTTTGTTGAGTTTGCAAAGTTTATTTATACATAGTTATACATAAAAGGAGACATCAAATGTCGGTGGAACGTCCTCTTAATAAACGCGATTACGATGTATACCGACTCAAAATTTAAAAACGAAATTAACGCCGATCGATCCAAGTTAGCATTGGATGATTTAGGTGAACCCGAAGAGAGTAGTACAAAAAGAGGCCACAATGAAACTGTCAACATCCGACTAAAAGAGTTAGTTAAAAGACAAAATGAAAATAACCTAACCATTGGAGATCTTTTAACAGCTGTGAGTAATAACACACGCGAGCGAACTGATTAACTTGTAAATGTTCTAATGTCTAATAATTATTATCATTCCAATTTTATATATTTTATTTTTATAATATATTAAATTATAAATTATTGTAACATTTAATTATTATTTATTATTATTTTTGACATCTGTACATCCGACATTGTTTCGATTACCCATTGTGTATTTTTAAAAATTGCTGAAATCAGATTTCGAATAACCTCGAATCATCGAAGAAAAATAGGGGGCGACGACCGCGCCCGGCGAGTCACCCCGTACACCACGCCGTCGCGTACGAATTATAAAACGAATAAAATCGGCCTCATAAAAGCATAATAATAATAATAACGAGAGTATAATATTATGATATAAAGCCCTCTTAAAAATTCGTTCGAACCGCGGGCGGTGCGCAGCCTTTTCGGGCGCTAACGATAATTTATACGACGACGACGACGGCGGCGGCGGCGGGCGCTTAATCCGAGGACTCGCTCGGTCCGGAAACACTCGATTCTCGGCCGTTAATTTCTGCGCACACACGAGCGGCGAAGAGTGCCGTTTAGATATCCTCCTCGCTCGCGTATATATATATATATATAAATAAATATATATATATCGCGACTTGTATATCACGACGATTTTATGGTCGGCGCACGGTCGTTTAACCGGCGCGATCCCGACGACGACGACGACGACGACGACGCTTTCCCCTGCGCGGAAAAAGTCAAGTCCGCCGACGATGTCGAAAACCCACGCTCACGGTCGTATTTCACGATTACCGTCCATACGGTTTATATATACGTATACGTTTTTTATGATTTCGGGTTGTACGCGTTTGACACGAGTACAATAATAATAATAATGATATATTTTATAATATAAACATATAACGATGTTTTTGTATTTTCGTCATTATATTCTATTTCCAACAAGTGTTTTCGAAACCACTTGAGCTCGTCGAATCCGTTTTTACGGCTCGCCACACGCGTTATAATATACATATAGGTTATATTATTATAGCCACCCGTGTGTATGTATATATACAGGATGATTCACAGAGCACGCTCGGCCTAGTCATGTTCTTTCATTTAAAATTGAATTTATTCGCGTTCTGATTTTTGGAATTTTTAAACATACATTAGTCCATATTCTTTTCGAATTCGTGAGATTTTTGTTCTACTAAAGCTTTAAAGAGTGTTCGTGGCGATTCAAACTTTTTACAAACTCACTTTTTTACTACAAACTGCTTATTGTAGATATTTTTTTTCAAAATGTTGATAAATATTTATTCCTAGCAATAAGGATAATAGTGTTTAAAAAATATAAAACATAATATCTTATATTGGATCTAACGCTTGTTGTTGTCATTTGATAATTTTTACAGATTATAAACGTTGATGGACATAGATTGATATCAATTACTAAAACCATATTACTATCACCATAGGTTTAGCCTAACCTAACCCCCTAAGGCCCTAACCTTCCGAAGTCATTATCACGGACCTATAATAATATCCCAAGTACGCAAAGATAAATAACTTAAACACCACTCGTTTACATTTCGATTTTGGTAGATATGTCAAAACGTTCGGAAAATTATCCTCCAAATAATATCCACAGTTCCAAAGAGGAGGGGGGGGGTGTGCTTAATTTATCGTTTGAAAAACAGAAGTGTGTGTCTGCACGAGACAATCTATGGGCATAGTATAAATACAATAAAAATCTCAAAAAATTGAAAACATTATGGTCTAAGCGATAAGCTCATTTCAAAATTCCAAAAAGCAGATTTTGAATAACTGCATCACCATTGGATGAAAAAAATGGGGATGTGCAAGGTCGGCGAATCACTCTGTATAATATGACGTATAATATATTAATACGTCGCTACACCGTCGTTAATAATATATTATATTATACACGCAGTGAAAATAATACAGCAAAAGCATAAAACTGTATATTATTATTATTATTATTGTGTACGATACGAATAACCTATGTGTGGTCGTCGTCAAACGCGAGTGTACATACCACTGCAGGCTGCGCAGGGCCAATAAAACGATCGCATACGTATATAATATTATAGTATATAGGTGCGCATATATCGCAAATGCGGGTAAGTATAATATTATATGATACACGACTCACGGTCGAGTTTGGTTTGATTAGGTTTTTTATTTTATTATTATTATTTCACGTCGTCTGTCTGTGCGTACGACCGATCGATTTGATTCGCGTCCACAACGGCGTCCTATATAATATAGTATAATAATATATACACTTGTATATTATTATAAACAAAAAATATTACAATTTAAAATAATTTATCCTGTACAGCCGCTTTACGATTTTCGCGACGAAATATCCTCGGGGTGTACATAATAATATATAAGTCTAATAATAATAATATAAACGCTTAAACGATGTTGTAATAATAATATTACGTAGGTCTCGCCGAGTAAATTTTACAAACACATTGTACGGGACTACCGCACTGCACGCAGCAACACTAATAATAATAATCTTTATTTACAAAATAATATTACAATTACATTCTTAATAAGACAAAAAATAATATACACTATTATACAACAATTAAATATATAATAAATGTAATGTTTTCGGAAAAAGTTAAATCAACCTTCCGTAATACTCGTAGTCAAATAAGTTAGTTACTCTAACAGCAATATCAAAAAACCATTATGAAATATACTTGAAATTGGCTGGCAGACCGCTGACCTCAAGCCAGCCCCCCGTAACTAAAGGTTTTTGATATATCTGGAACCCCTTCGGCCATATACATATTCTAGAACACTGCGTACACATTGCGTACCTACACTAAATGGCAGAAAAATTAAAGTCCAATATTTTGAAAATTGTGGGGGGGGGGGTCTGGTGTGACTTAGGTGTGCTTATGTGTGCTTGGTGTAATGTGAATAGACGTATGATAATATAATATATTGGAGAGTTTAACATTTTTATTTTGCTACTTCGGCGAGTCGCGTTGTTCTTGCAGTGTCACTCGCGCCTTTTCCCGAACGTCGACTGCGTATAAGTATATAATAATATAATACCTGCCATTACGAGGACGTGCTGTTATCGTCTCCGTCTTGCAAACGTACGACAAAGCAAAATATTTTTGTTCATTATAGTTGTTCGAGTATAGAGTGTGAAGTTAGTTTCGATATTAAGGATTGACCTGTAGCGTTATCGAACTTTCGGATGAGAACATTGTCTGTGTTCAGACGTCGGATTTTTTTTGATATTTTAATTTTCACTCTAGATAATAATATGATGAGCAGCATTTCGATTCGATAATATGATATTATGACCTGCGGAGCTTGAAAAGCTTGAGTTTCTTGAAAATGTAACCGACGCTCGAGCGCAGTTGAGCACAGACAATGTTCTTACCGTCAACCCGGTTGGTCGATTCACTTTATAGTTAATAAATACTATCAACAGAATTCACTGCACGCCGTCAAAACTGATAAGGTGAACGAAAATAATTTGCCGTGTCGTACGTTGTCGTAAGACACGCGGAACAGACGACAAACACAAGGCGGCTGTATATAGCGTATATACTCTGCTAGCGAATATATGTAATATATTATATTGTCGAAATTTCAGTTCGAAATACTCTCGAGACAGCTATTACAGCCGAATAATGCGGTAGGTACGTCGTTGCTTTTCATTCGGCGTGATATTTAATCATCGAAGTGTTATTCGGTTTCCTCCGACGGCGTATAGTCTCTCGCCCGCTCGCTCGTCAGATCCGCTGCAAATCTCGTCACGACGTTTATATATAGTACGCGTAATATAATATACGTATTTGGTCGAGCTTTTATTTTTTTTTTATACACGCGTATATAGCACTCTTTTAATATATTATACGCGTATATACCTGTGCGTGTCGGATGGAGTGCAACGGCGACAAGAATTATTTCTATCGCGTTTTATCGACTGAAAACCTTTGCAGTACCTATATAATATAATCATATCGCTCTCCGTTCTGTGTGTGTGTATACATTATATATATATATATATATATATGTTCGCCCGCTCAGCAGTCTCTATCGCGTACCGCATCGGATAAGTCTTGTCGTTCGAATTCCGGATTTCGTCTTGCCCGTATCGTGCCCGATTTTTCCGTCGGTATTTCGTTAGATTTTCGCACTTTTTTATTCGTGTCGAATTTCATCCCGTGTGTAGTCGTCGTCGCACATACATTGCGTGTGAGTACGACGGAAAAGTCTTACACTCGGTGCCGGATTAAGCGCATTTGCTATCGGTCCCTATATAGGCAGTAAAAATGTCGGACCCCTCGGAAAACTATTATCCGCATAAGTCTGTTTAATCTTACACATCAAAAATTGCTATAAGCTACAGTTTTAATGACGACTATATCAACTAATATTTTAATAAATTAAACAACGTCTGATGTTATACTATTTCACTACAACTCTTATTCGCTTACAGCAGAGAAGTGAATCATTCATTTTTTTCTACCGATTTATATGAAACAAAATTGATTAACTCAAAATAAATTGTAACGACGAGTTTGAATTAAAAATATTAACGACAGAACCGTTCTGTTTTTGTCATTTGTCAACGAGTTTTTTGTCATTTGGGGAAGGGGAGGTCTGGAGAAAAGCTTCTGGTACTTGGCAAATTCACGCTAATTCCACGATAAATATTGGTGGGTGGGAAGAACTCTTTAAATACAAAATTTGTACAATGGAGGAGAGCTGTAGCAACGTTTCTACGGTCACCCCCCCCCCCCTCAACTTATTATTAACTTTAATCTTGATTAGGTGCCAAGCCAATTTCAAAACTAGTCACGCCAACTCGCACTGACTGCACGCTAAATATTTAGACGAATATTTTTTTTGAAATTCGAAACGGGGGTGGGGGTCAGAGAAACGTACGTCGCTGCTCATACTTTATATTATATATGTTGCACTCGTATTATATACCGTTGAAGTGAATTCGAATCGGAACGACTCCTCGAGAGAGAGAGAGTTAAAAGTAAAAAAAAATAATAAAACCATCGAGACGGTATTGTCGATGGCCTCGCCGCGACCCGAATTCGGCGTGTTTATTATACTGTGCGGACCGCGCCGACCGGCGGGCGACGGACTTTTCCGGTCGTCGGCGTGGCTTATTGTCTCGCGACTCGGCAATAACAATACTATACGGACATTAAAACGTCGCGTAATTCTATTATAACGTCAACCATAGTTGCGGTTACAACAACTAAAATACGACAACATTATATTGTATACATTGTGTTATCACTATACTGCACGGCGGTGGCAGGACTATCAAGTCTCTTTATTTACGTAGACGGCCGTAAAACCGTTCTTGTTTCGGTTTATTTATCATTAATATTATTATCGTCGTCGTCGTCGTCGTCGGGGTGGAATTTTCGGTACATATGGCGCGTATTTGTCGTTTTAATGATTTCGTTTTTTTTTCATCTTCCCGACCTTTTATTTATTGCACGTCGCGAGTCCACTCGATTATATACTGCAGTTCAGCCCCCACGCCTATAATATACCGACTGCTCGCATGTATAATAATAATAATAATAATGTTATATTTTGTCGATAAAATTACCGTCGGGCCGAATGATTAATCGTGCAAGACAATAGCTGGGTACACGACCGCCATTGCATACGTCTGTTGCAGAGTCGCCCTTTCTGTGTGCAGTGATTTTCGCTCTCGTTAATATTTATAGGGAATAAAGATAATACTATTACTAGGCATAGGTAGGTATAGGTAACCAGGCGAGTGTCCGCCGGCTCCGCGCTGTCAATATAAATCGTCAAAGGTCATATTATTATTATAACCACACACTGGTAAACAAACTCGATAATACGAATCATATTCATGACTAATTTATGCGAAACAAAAAAGAAAATAAATATGAAAAGATAAAATTCATCGACATAATTAATATGATCTGAAAATGATTGTTTTTGCCGTTTTTCAATCGACGCACGTTAAAAGCATAAAGTAATATTTATCGCATATTAATTATTCTAGTAGGTACCTACCTATAATATATTACACGTATAGATTCTATTATTATTATTTATACGTATCGCGTAATAATCATTTCACAAATAACACGAATAACACGCCAAGTTAAATATATTATAATATTCGTAAACGGGCAGCGAAACGATGTTCTCGCGCCCGACGAAACATTATTATACGGTGCAACAATAAAATATACAACTAATATTATATACCTACCTGCTATTCCGATCCTTATGGAAACGTTATGAAACGGACGTGCAATAATTTTCCAGCGGTAGGTATACGTTTCTTTTTTTTCCCGACCATCGAGACTATAAAATTTAATCGTTTTTAATTTATTTTTTGTTTTACGCCGGTCACGGTGTAATAATTCAGTGCGTATTTCAAAACGAGCGGTAAATAGCGTTAGTAATAAAATAATCGTACAATAAATTTCAACACGCTGTGGGCATACGACGTCATAATATTTGGGATGAATAGATTTATTAATTATCGCTTTGACTGCCGCACGCGATAATACGTGTGTTATATGGACTCTGCCATATAATAATATAATATGTTATTATTATAATAGGCGTACACACAAATTTGGTTATAATTGTAGGTACGTTCGAACGGTTATTCGATCGAATAAGTGGTGGTGATAAACTCATAATAAATAAACTGCAGAATGTATAATATAATAATATCACGCTGTGGGGTACCTACCTATGATAATAATAATATTATGTACAATATTTAAGCGTCGAAATCGAATAAACAGGCGAAACGCGTAGGGTTCTAAATTTTCGCAGTGTCCGAAGAATTGAGTCCTATCCGTACAAAAAATATGCGCGATTGCTGCGAAAAGCCTGCAACGAGGGCAAATAAACAGTCGCGTACACGAGTCTCGAAATCGTTTAATTATAATACTGAAAGTTTACCGGATAAACCTAAGAGCTGAGGAACTCGACATAAGCCACCTTATCGGAACAAGTCCATATAGGCACAAATCCTGTCAACGAGAGCAAAACGGTACAGTTCTTTAAAACAATAAAAATATTAAACCTAATACAAGTCAAACACAACGATTTCAAAGCTATATAATTATTTAAATAATAATAATTTATTAACTAATACTTTTATTTTATTTTTTGTATTTTTATTCGATTTGTATCATTTTCACAACTTTAACCGAATAAGACATGATTAAAATGTAAATGCGTCATGCGTGTATAATGAATGTAATGCTAATGGCTTTTGATGTCGAAGCAGAAATGTAAAAATGTCAAGATCAATAAAAAAAAAACCTAAGAGCAGAGTATATAATAGACGTTAAGATTACCGTCATCATTTGAAGAGTTTTCAACAACTTTTAGGAGATTTTTAACTAAAACACATGTTGAATAATAATATGTATTTTACATATTTTATCGTATTTTATACGTTTGAAAAAGGAGTTTTGTGATTATTTTTGAAAAGGAAATCTTTTCAGGCCTCCGTTATAAAGCGATATCGATTGTACACCTACCTACACACACCTATACTATTTACAGTGTGTTCGTCAACAAATCGTACACGATTATAATATAATATCCTGAGGGGAATATTTCGTATTACGCCTTGGTCGATTAACGTTTTCGCGGTCCGTCCGTCATACGTAATAACACGCGTTTTATAGGTACACGCCGATTCGGATTCGAAGGTCTCTCTCCGCGAAATGGTACGGCACCGAGCTGTACAACAACGGCACGCCTCGCGGCTCACATTGTGATTTAAATTAAATCGTGCCCGACGTTTATATAATATTATAATATATATACAAGACGATTCACGACCAAACACGCTCACCCCCCTTTTATCCTTGAATTTATTCGAATTTTGTTTGTTTTCAATATTTTTTTAGTATACCTACCTACGCCGCGGCCGCACTCGAGGACCATATTTTCGAATACTTGGGATTACACGGGCTGATGCTGCAGTTATCGAGGGAGGTGTCCAGTGGGCGATACAAACTCATACTTTTCAAACGTGAACTCTCTCATTTTTATTGTAAATTTAGATAATTGTTTGAAAACGTCGATGTATATAAATTGTACGAGCACCAAGCACCCCCCTATAGTTGCGTCTATACTCACCAGCACTCCTTTATTTCTGCACACATTGAAATCCTAAAAAAAAAAACGATTTACCGAAGAGTGCGCTTGTGGTAGCCACTGAACACGATATGACCGCGAGATGACCAAGATGACCAAAATCTCGACGTGATTTTGTTATAAACAACACTGTGATGTTTTCGACTATAGCGTTGATCATACTGCTCTGTCCGGAAATATCATTATTTCGAAAAATGATATAAAATATTCAAACAAAAACGTATACATCACAAAGATTTAATTTTTAAGGCAAAAGAGTTTTAAACGTTGTAAAAAAAAGACAAACATTATACTTTACGGTCAGTTTAAATAAAACATCTTAAGGTATATTTTGAAACTTCAGAATGTATATATATGAGCTATCTATATAATATGATGATTTTTAAATAATAGTAGGTACCCTACCTTAGTAACTATTGTTAAATACTATTGTTAATACTATTAAAATAACTTTATCGACATTTTTTTTAATTTATAAAAATGGTCCGTCTTCAATAAGTTTACCAGACTGAATACTATATATTATTATATTTTATAAAAAAAAACATTATTATGGAATAGTTCTTATTTGAAAAAAAGATGTTTTTATCGCTCCAAGTATAATCCTTAAATGGAATAAAAAAATGTAAGTATTTGAAAAATACCACCACCTGAAATTTTCTGAGCATCTATTCTTCACACAACCTTCACTGTACCACTTCGATGGTATCTGTCGTCGCCCGTCGGGTACACTTTTAATTTTATTTCAAGACGACGTTTTATTACCAGCTGGCAGGTCGACAAATTTTTATTCTAATCGGATCAGACCTGTGTCACGGCGTATACAACATAATATTATATTTAATCGAGTAGCAGTTTTAAAATACATTTTTTTATTTTAACTTTTTTGATTGTATAGAGACTTTTAGTTTATAAATTTACTGCTTAAAACGTTATATATATACACGATAAAATCAGAATATTAGATATTTAAAAAAAATCAGTTGTCCTATGGATTTGGCTCGTGACAAACTTGTTCCATACTAATGATGTGTTGCGCAGTCTCTTTCAGACCATTCACAAAAATCCGACTTATTTTCAAAAAAAATTCAATCACTGCAGCAGTTATTAAGCGTATAATAGGTAGGTAACAGAATTTGTCAGGTACCTATAAAACTAAAAAATAGTAACTGTATAAACACGAAAAACGGCATAATATAGTACGGAACTTAATCGTGGGAATTTGTGGTTGATATTCTTTCCGTGGAAATATAATTATATTAAAAACATAAATAGCGTAGGTACAATAACATAATATATAGGTAAATGTTATAGGTTTATTAACAATTTAAAAAAGTAAAAAATTATACAGCTATATTTGTGGTAATCCGCGGTTTCGTTAAGTTTTGCCTATTTTATTTTATTTAAATTTAATTTATATTATAAATTAATCATTAAAAGTCTAAACATATTTATGTTACATTTGTCCCCAGCGATGTTACAACTGTCACTGTATATGATACATAACATTTGTTTTTCTACACTCGTATTTATTCAACTAACTGTGTAAATATAGGTTAAATACTACACACATATTTTTAAAGGTAATATCTTACTTTACTAATTGAAAGTAGAGTCAAACAAAAGACATTTGAATGTTGCGGCATAAATAAATCATTTCACATCCTAAACTGTTACAATCGTACCAATGGTCTCGCCTACCTAAGCTTTATTTTTTTTATGTATGCAGCTGAGCTTTTGTCGGAAAATTCGCCGGCCCGTTTTGGGGTTATACACCCGGAGAATACACATATTTTTAAATAATAATATTACCATTTACCCGATATACAAATAGAACAGCTATACAAGTGCAGGGCACGTCCGATGCAGTGTACCTAAGTGTATACACCTCGTGTAAACGCGTCACGTGAGCCGCCATTTTTGAGTTTTAAACTCGTCCGGGACCGACCGAGACGAGGTGCAGAGCTGCAGCAGCTGCTGGAATCGCGGTATAATAATAAAATATATAAAAGTAGATAGGTGGGTAGGTAGCTGCAGGTATATAGGTAACCGCGTGCTCGCCGAAAACGGGAAAAAAAACCACGACTGCGTGATATCCACGCAGCTCGTCTGGGAAGTCATCGTGAGAAAAATCGTCATTTCGTGTGGCCGAGAGTGTATCGTCGTCGTCATTATATACGCGTACCTCTCGTCTCGTAGGTACACCTATAAAGCAGCAGCAGCAGCAGCACACATTAAGAGTTACACGTAGGCACGACGACGACGACGACCGGATATTGTACCACGCGATTTTTTTATATATATTTTTTTTTATTTTCGTTTCGTTTTCCGCCCGCCGCCGCCGCCGTCGTTTACGACGACGAGCGTGTGCGTTTCGCGAACACACGCTGAAATACATGCCATTATTATCATTATTATTTACTATCCCGCCGGAGAACATAATAATAATAATAATAATATAATAATAATGTTACTATCGTGCGGGGACAGTATATTATTTACATGCGTTTTCTCATAACATATATATACGTACACGGTGATAATATTATATACTCGCGCGGACTATATTATATTATATATACAAGCTCACTGCTGCAGCTACAATAGTGATGGTACCGCACCGTACGCAGGCTCGTATTTTACATATATACATTATATAATATGATATAATAATATGAAATACATAGTATTGTTGTGCCTACACGTGCATAAAACAGTGTGTGTTTCAACTATATATACGACCACCTGCCTGCTTGTCCTTTTGAGGAACTTCCAACTGCGCGGTTTCTCATCGCGAGCGGTTTATCCGCAGCGGAGCTCGTGACATATACCTAGGTATACTCGCCGTACAATATAATATAATACATAATATAATATTATAACCAGAACGCGGATTTGTATATGTAGACTAAACGTTAACGAAATACATGGCGTATGATATTATTATGATATGTATGATGTACCTAGTCGAAATCGTGAAAAAATGCAATTTGAATCGGATAAAAAATTGCGCGCAGCTTTTATTTGATAATTATTATTCTTATTTCTTATTTCTTAATTATAATTATTATTATGAGGTATTAAAAAAATTGAAAACAGATTAAACAACTATTATTGTTAAGTATACTTAGCGACCTTATATATACGCTTACCTGCTTTTTAATTAGACACTATTTGTAGTGACTAAAATATACTTCATTTTGAATTTTCTACTTGACAAAACATTATTCTATACCTCTTTTTAGATTCTGAGTGAAGCGACGAATTTATTGATTCTACAATATGTGTGTTTGTTTTTTTTGTATCTGTCACCACGTTGAAGGGCTGCAGTGCAGTTCCTTAATGGAAGTGTTCCGATTTTCTTCATCAGCATCTTTTCTGATAGGAAATAGTGAATCTAGTTGGTACTTTGGGGGGTCAAAAGTAAACATTTCTCAATAGTTTTTAAACGCGTCGGGAAAAAAAAAAAAATTAAGAATCATATATCGTTAAATACAAATTTAACACCATCCACAACAGTGACCCACTTTTAACCTACTGTACAGCAGAGCGACATCCACTTGCTACCTTTGTTTTGTATTGCGATTAGTTTCAAGCTATTATAGCTATGATTTGTAAAGATTAAACTCACAAAAATCAAAAAATTTGAAAAGGAAAAAATATAATATACCTACCTACAATTGCATAAAAATCCGCTGTCTAATTACAACGTCATATTATAAGACACGCGGACATAATATGTGCGTTTTACGTATTCATAACGTAATCGTATAGATAGTAGATAACGAGGAGGAAAGGACACGAACCTTTGGCGAGTACCCGAAATAATATATTTTATGGTATTATATTATATTATAATATATGGAACCCCGTGCGCGTCCTCGTATAATACGTAATATGCGGTTCTCGTGCAGACGACGACGACGGAATCAAACTCGATCGGCCGAGATAAAAAAAAAAAAACGAGGCTCGTCCGACAACTCGTGGAAACGATAATAATATTATTATTTTTTTTTTTTTTTTTGACGAAAAACACGAGACGGCTTGTCGGGTAATACGCGCTCGCCGCATAAAATAATGTGTAACAGCGTACTACCTATCATAATATTATTATAATATTATGGCGTACCGAGCACGTTAATATTTCCCCGAAGACGTGAACCGGTGCAGATTTTTATCGTCACGTCCGATTTCTCGAGATTTATAACCGTTTGGCGTCGTCGTCGTCGTCGTCGTGCTTTCGCCCCGCGCACACGTACCTATATAATATAATAGTCGACGACGACGACGACAGAGATGATGATAAAAATAATAACGGCGATATTTTCAACTCTCCCGTACGTACATATTGTAATAATATACATAACATACATAATATATAATACTATTATAATATGGCAGTGACTCTTATAGGGTACCTATTTAATAATAACATAGCTCTGCTGCAGTGCTAGGCTACACGTCTCTTCCGCCATGTGTATAAAAATATTATATAGGTAGTTAGAGGTATGTATGTATAATTTTTTTTCCCCATGTTTCTGGCCACAGATTTATTTCATTACACTAAACCGTCGCAACTGCTATTTAAACGTCGTCGTCGTCTTCTCCGGGGTCCCTCTTCTGCAGCACTGTGTACACACAGACGCACGTTATAATATCATTACATAGATGACGTGCGTCGGGTGCGTTCGTATAATATATTATATTATAATATACATATATAGGTACATATATAATATAGTCGGGTTCGTGCGAGGTAAGTAATGTTCCGGAAACATGACTTTTCGAAAAAAAAAAACGCACGTATTTGTTGTGTGCGTGTGTGTGTGTGTGTGTATTTATACAATATAATAACAACGTGTAAGCGAGTTATCTCGAGACGGAGTGCGTGCGAGTGTGAGCCGCGCGTTGTGAACGAAACGTTCATAACGATATTTCATTCTCCCCCCGAGCGGCCGCGGCTCATTTACGTTCGAGTAAAACGGTCCGCCGGAACCACCCGATGATTTTGTGATTACCGTCGACCGTGCAGGACCGCGACCGCGGTTAAGGAGACCCAGGCGGAGGCTGAGCGAGCTGCAGGACCGACGCCGCAGCGAACGACACACGAACCTAATATATAATAATATAATAGGGCTTTGCGCGTCTCGTCGGCAGTCGACGACTTCCGGACCGGATCCGCGTGTAATAACAAAATAATAAACTTACGCACTGATAGGCGCATATAGGTCCACACAGAATATTATCATTAACAATATTTATATTATTACGATGTGTCCGAGCAATATCTTAATACATGCGTGATGCGAGTGTGCGATATTCGACAACGGTTGTACATATTATATTTAAGTAGCTATATGTACATTAGGTATACCTGCCTAGGACATACATCTAGAAGTCGGTAACTCGGGGTCCCTCGATAAAAAGGTCACAGTCATAAAACTAAACGTAAATTGCGTCCCGGGATATTCTGTTTAATTTCCAGTCGGCAAAACAATTTAAAGATCTACGATGTAGTCATGTAGATATAATATTATATTATAATATTATGTTCACTAATATAATATCAGTACCATCAAGTGTGCGTTTGATCGCAGCTCGGTGTTCATCACAGTAATCATAATATAGAAATATCGAAACGAAAAATAAATCAACAGAAACTTAACAATTATTGTTTAAAAAGAAAAGATATAATATTATATGTTCACCATAGGCCATAAAAAATATTATCCATTCTGAATATTACAAAATGCAGGTAAATGCTCTAACTTTTCAAGACCCAATGCTCGCGAGCTTCCGTCCTACCTAAATATTATCGGCCACTTTTTTTGGAATTACACTAAATTTTCGACAATACGCAGAACTTGAAACAAATAAAAATACATTTTTTCTATTACCTACTTATTTTTAATTAAACATTTATCAATCATAAACTCGTTACATTTGTTAACACGTTCACTGTCCGTGTGTTAAATTAAATCTAACGTGATCAGTCCTTTGACCCATATGTATACATATGTGCACCCGTGGGTCACGTTAAACCTATTTGTACAGTCCGTTATCCACATGTGGTTCATTTCATACATTTATTTCCCTTTAGATTAATTCGTATGGACTACGAGCTATGAAATTCATAATAACACAGTTGGACTGGTGACGAGACGGTAAGCTTTTTGAGCGTACTGCAGTTTATCGATTTCAATAGGGACTAATCAATGAATAAACCGTAAACCTGCGCCCTATGGGTCATCGGACAGAGAACGTGCCTTATACCAATTATATTGCCGGTCCCAAGTCGCTGAAAAATTGGAGGGAAAATATCGATTTTACAAAAATATCCCCGGGCCACGATTTGCACGCGTACAAATATTAAAAATCAAACGAGTTTTACGGCAACCCGCGTTCATCAATTTCCTAAATTTTTTCTCGTTTCTCGCCGAGCGCGCGCGCGCGTGTGTGTGTGTGGAGTTGTAGACGATGCCACTTCGGATATCGCGGCCCATCAAACCGGGTGTTTATCTTATTATAATCGTACTAACCTCACATCGCGTATATATATAATTATCGTATCATCGCCTGCATCGTCGTTTACGATATGACCGATCGCCGGACAGCGCATAAAAACTACTCGACGTATATAATATTATAATAATATTATACGCGTTTACGATTAAGTTTTTATCGGTTCCTCTCACGTAACAGCTAGGCGACTATATAACATTACGAAAGTATAATATAGTAATGCGTATTATATTATACGATAGCAGCTAGGCACCCGTCTGCGTATGGTATTATTATTATTATAATAATAATAATATTACGTGCACCGCCCGTACGCGGAGCCCGTAACAGATCAATTTTGAGTCTGCTCGTCGCTCGCCGCACATATCACTATATTATATATCAGATGGCCGGACGAAATTAATTATTAACGGTTAAACATACGATAACTATTATTCTTACTTAAAGACTTGCCATAAAAAAAAATATTGTGAGCAAATTCAATACGTCCAGTTCGAAAACTGGTTTTTGTAATACGATCCGAATTACGTCGGCTGCGGTGCGCGGCTGTTAACGCTGCTGCAGCGAGATGTACACGGCGTACGCACACGATTTCACCGGTTTGTTATCGATTATCGAATTCGAACGGAAAACTTCTGAAACCGACTAAATGTATCAGAATTGATAATATGTGTGTGTGTGTGCGTGTTTTATTCTGAGTATACTATGACTACTCCAGAAAAATTTACCCTTTTGTCATGTATATACAAGTGTATCGTATTATTCGTAAAATACAGATACATATTATACCTACATATACTTATACTCGCGGTGGCGTTATATCATCGGTCACAACGAAAAGGATAAAATACGAACGACATAATTGACGTAAATTCAAAAGCACGGAAATGCGTACTACGCTTGTAACTTGATCCGTCGTCGTCATAATATTGTACGTTTGTATATATAATTTCGGGTTCACATCGTCGAAACACGTTTATCGGATTCGTTTTGTGGTCTAAGCGGGTACATATTAATATTATGAACAGAAACGGTAAGTCGTAATCAACGGAACGTAATATTATATATTATACCGACTCGCGGCCGACCCGCAGATTCATTAAAACCTCGTATATCGTTCGGCGGGTAAAACATTAATTATTATTTATTTTTTTTTTTTTTAATTACCGGCTTAGTCGATATCGACGGCGTCGAAATCGTATGCAACTATTCATTATTTGTTTTATCTCGACTTGTGCTTATCGTCAGAACGATCTATACGTCGTCGTACTCTGCATAGTCGTATACAAAGTACCCGGCATGTAATTTCATTTCAGTTACAAACAACGGGTCGCAGGTACCTATATTGAAATGCACGGATATTATTATTATTGTATCTGAAAAAAAAAAAAAATGTTATAACGATTTAGGTTTTTAAATAGCGCTTAATAACAACGCGGTACAAGTATAATTAAATACCACTCCGGGATAATGTTACATGAATCATGTCCTCACCAATATCGTGTGTTTACACACGCGCCCCGTGCTGCAGCGGGTGTATATAACGACGAAAAGCCAATAAACACTTGGTTAACTTAATCTCGAAGAGTAATTTTTATTATTATTATTATTATATTATATCCTTTTAAATAAAACAAAATAACATATTTCATTCCGAGTGATTATACTATACGCTGATAATGGTCGTTATAGCCCGGGGACATCACCGGAACGCGTCGTGTGCTCGGACCGAATTCAAACAGGTTGTAGGTATATACCTAGGTACTACGGGCACATTTTTAATTTTTTCCATCCGGCCGTGAAAGACAAAATAATACAATGTTTAATATTATATTATGTTCTTCCCTCGATGGCCGAACTGCAGGCCACGTACACGGGCACTATATATATATACGTATACACGCGGATACATATTGCAGTATAGGTACCTATAGGAGACTCACTGACGGAAAATTTCATTATTCATTATTTCCAAGACAAGTCGCAGGGTATAATGCCCCAAAAAACCACTTGATTTTAGTACAATAAAAATTATTTTTAAAATTTCATTTTATTTTTTCTTCAATACAATGACGTCTTTGTTTTCCTCGACTTCTGTGAAGCATAATATTAAGAACCTCTTAAGGTGTACTTTTCTGTGAGTCGGCGACGACGTCAATCCATTAAGCCGAGTCTGAGAGTGAGTTCTCCGACAAACTGATAAGGACGCCGTTATAGCAGCCATCGGTTCGATTAAATTGAAAAATAAGAAATAAAACGGTTTATAAATATTGAAAACAAAAGATAGGTATCCATTTTTTCTTGTATATTCGTCGGTATAAAATATAAACTACCTATATTAATTTTAAATGGAGCATCAAAGAGATATATTTTATAAAAAATAGAGGTCCTGGGGGGGGGAGCATCCCCATCATATTCCCCACAGTATGTACGCCTGTGCCAGGAGTAGGAGGTACGACTTTCGCAACATACTTCGGGGATAAGACTATACGTTATAATATAATACTTATATATAGTGTCTTAACACTATTACAAAAGTATTGTAAGTCCTGCAATTTTTCTCAAACATTTTTTTTAAGTCCACTGAGTCAATTTGGGTAGTTTTCTTTATTTGGCCAACATTTTAAATCAATATCATAATTAAAACATGTTAACGTGTTTTTCTGATAGGTACTATAATTAAATATAAAAAGTCCAAACTGGACTCTACAATTCTGAAACAACTCGGTCAATTAATTTGAATTTGTTTTAAATTAACAATTTTTAATATGTCCATCGAAACATTGTATGTATACTGTAAAAATATAACATTACAATTTCCATTTATAACAAGTCTCATTAAAATTTAAAAGAGACATTACAATAATACGTTGAAAAACATTTTAAAAATACCTAAAAGTGAACAGCGTGTGCAGTATGTAATCTATGGAATATTTTACAAATAAAGCAGTTGTAACACGCTGAAAAACAAAAAACTACAAAACAAATTAATGGGTTCAAAATAATTGAATATATTATAACTACCTACTCTCCTGTAAAATGCTGTAGTGTTGTGACGTACAACTTTTGGCTTCTAAGCCAACGAATTTTCTAACGCAAAGCGTTAAGTAGTATACTGTCGTATATATGTATACACACAACAATATCGCGGTTGAGAAAAAAAAAACAATAAAACCTCACGACATGGGTAGTAATAAAGGTACTGTCACGAAAATCCCACACCAATTATTACACAGTGATTAATTCCTCTGCGCCGCGATGTTAACGGATTCAAAGTGAATTTATTGTTATATTTATTCATATCGAAACTGTTTGAACTGCGTTGCATTGTCTTCCTCCGCGCTCCCCACGGCCCTCACACACGGCTTCGTTATAATAATATTATATTATATTATATTATATGTTCGAATGAGTCATCGGAAACAATAATATTATGATAATTCAACACAAAAAATTCTGGCGCAGACCGACGACGACACATCGTTCGAGACAAGACGCATAATATAGTAGACGTGAAAATATTGTACGCCGCCCCGTCATTAATAGTTGGCGTACGGCCGCCGTTCCGAAATCCAATCCCGTTCAACTCCAAAGACTTTAACGGGCCGCTGCGGGACCGATGATTGGACCCGTAAGAACCCTACTACCCAACCGTCTCGAACTTCAATCGCTCTAAGGGGAGTTCTTTGAACTTGCGTACATCTTCAAAGGCTATATATGCGTTATAATAATAATAATCGGAAAAAAATATGAAATCGCACCATAATAATATCATGCACCTACACGTCATATATTATATTGTTGAAGATAATTGATCGTTAAGACGTAAGACCCATAATGTTATAACTATAGTATATAAAAATAAAAATATGTCCAGTTTAGAAGTTCCGTGTCAAGAAGTTCAGGCTCACTGCAGCCGAACTCCGCGGGTGACTATATCAGCTATAAATAATTATACTCACGTGTTTGCCGCCTTTTAAAATCGCATTGCATATTATTTTTATTTCTCAGTGTGTTATAATGTATATTGTTTTATAAACATAATATAGCGTGTTATTTGTGTGCTGTAAAACTGTACAGTTAAAATAATAATTCAAATGGCACTGAAACCCAAGGTAATTCGGCTAATCCGGTGCCCCATAGTAAAGGAGGTGTTACCATTGGGTTTCTTCCTCAACACGATATTCATGTTACTTAATTCTGTTTTTTATTTTTATCTTATTTGCTTATTGTAATTATTGTGTATACAGATTGTAAATTGTCTTTCTTAAAAAAAAAAAAAAAAAAAAAAAAAAAAAAAAAAAAATCCGGTGCCCCTCGCTGAATTACTTATCGACCTAAGTATAACAGATTTCTCCAACCTTGTTATATGTGTAGGTATATATATTTGATTATTGACCTTTTAAAGAATCGTACCGTTTAGTTAGCAATCAAATCAAATGATGAAAATTAAAATCGATGTCTTATCAAGCATGCACTGTTGCTGTTTTCAGTTCAGTACAGATTTTTGTTTTGATTTCCTGCTTGAAATTCTAGTTTGAAATTATCGTGAACGTAAAAAAAAAGTCTGTCGTCAGTTATACAGATATTTCATTTATTATGTATGTTTCCATTTAGCGTGTGCATTAAATATTTAAATAGTTCAAAACACTTGAAACAAAAAACTTCGATCGTGTACAGTACACGATAATATAGTAACTATAATATATTATTACTATTTTTCGTGTGTTTATATTAAATATATAAGAACATAATATATAGAAAAGCCACCACTAGCTGCCTTTTTTACATCGGGTCAAATTGGGGAACTTTCAAAATACCAAAATCGCTTGGCATATAATGTTAAGTAGGTATTTTAATACTCGTTTGCCGCACGACTTTTCTATATGTCGATTTCATCTGAACCCGTTTTACATCAATATTTTTGTATGCTTTATAAGTTATAACCGATGGTTTGAGCAGAAATCGGAACAATAGACTGCTGCAATCGGACAATAGTTTCGATATCACAACACCTCACTGAAATTTTAAATTCCTAGTCACAACGATTGCAAAGCAAAAAAGCCGGCAATCGAAGTGGACGATTATAATATTTTATTGTTTTTCACCTACATATGCCAACCTAATAATCGGTTCGATTCGACAACGAGGGACGGCGTGCTGTACTGCAGTATAGCCGTATAGGTATGCAAAATATAATATCGCGAATCCTCGGAAATCGGCTGCTGTGTGCCCGCCGCATACGGATATGACTGTGAAAACAGTAGAAAAAATAATCTCCGAAACGACGTTTATTTCGTCGCGTCGTCTTAATATTATAATTAGGCCATCAGTATTCACGAGCCGAAACTCTGCTGGCCCGGCCACATGGGCATTCCGGCCGTAAACTGCGGCGACGACGACCACGTGAAGAATCCATTCTTCGAGCTTGTCAACTCTTCCTTTATATTATATACGCGATACGTGGTGTTATAAATTATTTCCGTTTCTTTGTGAGCGCGGGGAACCGGTGAAAATCCCCAGAGCCGCGTGGAAAATATAACGTCGTCGTCGTCGGACCGACCCGGGCTGGGGGGGGGGGGAATAAAAAAAAAAATATATATATATAAAAAAAAAGGTCGAATCATGTCGCGCGCCGCGTCGTATTATATACGCGTGGGAGAGTATTGTGCTCGTAAAAACGACGTCACGGTCAAATCGTCCCGAGAATATTATTATTATCGTCCGAGGAGAAAGGGTCGTCGTCTCCTCTATAGTCGCGTGTGATCGTCAAGACGCTCGCACGTATGCGATACACGCGTACAATAACACGCGTATAATACGTTGATAAAGCGTGTGGAAAATCCCGCGGTCGCAAAAAAAAAAAAAAATCATGTATACGCTGTATATTATTGTAAAGGCCTATATTTCCGACTCCCTTTGATGGCTTCGGTTCCGTTTGATGACCACTCGATGGGGATCCCATAATAACAATATTGTGATCGTCTATATATGTACACCTTTACGGACGATATTATAAAAGACGTCCTCGTCCGTTTTTTTTTTCAAAATTCTGTACTTAGATTTACACACGTTGAGCGTGTTCCCCACGATTGTCACGAATAATAGAAAAAAAACGACACTGTAGTCGAATATTTCGATTCGTGTTCGAGGTAAGCTGCAGCTGGTAACCCGCGCGTAATTTGGGCACCGCGGCCTATACGTAGTCTTTTGTTAGCATAATATGTTTTTCTACGACTCGATTAGAAAGTTTTGACACGAATTTCCACGATGTCGATTCAACAGCTTTATAATATATATACTATACATTTATATACCTCACTATTATACCTTACTACAATTCACTGGGTTATGACATTATTTACCTACCTATAAATTATATAAATAAAAAGATTTCCAACTCAAATCGTCGGATCCCGCAGCTATTGGCTACATCAATCGTATAAGTATACTCGCATTGGATTCGCGGTACATTGCTTTTTATACCAAGTACCTAGGTATAACTGCGCGCACTTTCTACGTCCATATATAGAGTTTTTATTTGTTTTCAAAACATTGTAAGCACTGCAGCTTATATCGTTTACACAAAGATTATGATATAATAATTTATTCACGTGCATAACGTGCATAATATATAAAAGTAATACGCTGTCGTTCATGCAACACATGATGTTTACTCTATTCGTGTTTTTATTTCCATAAAACAATTTGAAATAGGTACTATTATTTCTAACGTACGACTATAAACCGAGCTCGAACACAAGGAGAAATTTCGTTTTGTACACGGTTTTAAACGTTTCTTTTTTTTTTCGTTATAATATAATAATATATGTTATTATATTGTATTGCTAAAGTTTTGTTAATATCATAATTGCCATTTTAAACATGCATTTAGATCGGTAAGTGGATAAACGGTCGCATTTGCATATATGAAAATAAAATTAGGACTACGTTTTTTTAGTTAGGTATGCAAATTTTGAAAACTATTGATGTAATTTTACGATTTCGATCTAGAACGAAAAAAAACTAATGAACTCGAGCTTGCCGCTTGCGTAAGTATGTATAACATAATTTAATAAGTTAATAAACATAAAATTAATAGAACATATTGTTACCGCTGCAGCGCACAATATTATTATTATTATAATGTATGTATGTTTACTTTGCTAGTTAGTTTTCCGATGTACAAATACGCATAAATAATAATATTATTATTGTGTTCGGTCTGCGATAAGATCGTCGTACGCCTACTATTATTATTATTATCATTATCATCATTTTAACGTTATAATATTACAATATATTTTATTATATTGTGTCGAACAACTGCCGCAACGGACGGACAGCAGCCGCGGCGACTGCCGAGTGATCGTTTTTCGGCGGTGGTCGCCACCATGCGTACGACACGTATAATAATATAAAATAAAATATATTGTACACAAATATTCACCTTAAAAAAAAAACACAGTATATTTTACATTTCGTAATAAACCCATTTGGCGATGCCGACGCCGCCAAGTAATTAATTAAAACGAAAAACGAGCGTTGGCCTCTTTCTACGCACGTTATGACGTGTACATATAACTAATGGCCCGGCGATAATTACGCGAGCACGCCGTACGACGTATAATATTTAAATATTGTATATTATTATATTTATATCACATATTATTATTATTACCAACTCCCGTGTACGACGAGTCGACGACTGCGTGCCGCGGCGCCCGATGGAAATAGCTCGGCCGTTTTCGTCGATCCAATCAGTCGCGCGCGTCGGGTTAAAATTATAACGCCGCCCCGGAAACCGTCGGCCGACAAAACGGACGTGTCCTTCGTCGGACCTCATATTGTTTCCACCGTGGTACGCGCATATCGTTATGTTTGATATTACGATAATATTATAAAAATATAATAATATAACGGCGGCGGCAGCGGTACGTACGAAAAACGAAATAATTAAAAATAAACTCCGAGAGCGCACGATATCGTATTTTAATAAACCGCGCTACGCTCGCCGTAAAATAATTTACAACAATTATTATATTATTATAATATTATATAGCAGTATAGTTGCCCTAATTGTGAAATAAATAAATAACGACTGCGAGGCAAGAAATTCGCGAGTGGTCGGAAAAAATGTCGAGCGTTAATAGTAAAAAAATAAATCATAAAATGTTTTTAATATTATAATATAATAATCTCGACGATACGATATCGACCGTTTTTAACACGACGTCAATTCAATAATGTTATTGTTATGTCGCCGTCTATTGATATTATGATACTATTAATATTGTTATATGTACATAATTTTAGGATCGCCTCAATGAAATACTGCAGGTGATGTGAACGACGAGACGGCGGCGCTTTGTCGGCCTGGCGGAAAAAAATTCTGTCGGAACCGTTGTAATAATAATAATTATTATTATATTATAGGCGATCGCGCAATATTGCAACACCGTCGCTATACGCATTTGTGTTATAATAAAATAAAACATTTTATAATATTTAGCCAACACGAATAATAATATAATACTATAATACTTATACTAATAATATAATACTTCCGTAAAGGTTCGTCTGTAATCTATAATATTATGACCGATGAGACATTTTTTTTTTATTGTATCGTAGAAAAATATTATTTTTTAGTATATGTACCTATATCGCGCGCGATACGATTTAAAAAAATACTAATATAATATTGGTAATCGGACTAGAAACCGAGTGCACGAGCGACAAGCGTGGATGTGCGCTGCTTGCTGCCAATCCTCCTCGGAATGAGCGGCTTGACCAATCCACGTATGCTTATTCGGCAATCTGTTTTGGCGTAAAATATGAACAGATAAATACACATCATATATTATATTTTACTCTAGCAAACGCATCCATCCCAGAGTCGGTTTCACGATCTGTTATTTTTTTTTTATCCTAACCGTGGTACCGGTCGATCGATTAATGATTACCTATTATAATGGTATTGTTCACTTTAGCGGACGTTTGTCGCTCGACATAATATTTCACCCGTCAGTCGCCGTAGTGCGCGACTTCTCTAGTCGAGGAAATATTATTACAATATTTACACGATCTATATAATATTATAATCTGCAGCGCCGTTCTCGTATGTTTCCGCTTCTCGTCGTTTATCTGTTATCATTTCGCACGACAACAGATATAATAGTTTCCACTACGGCGGAATGTGTCGTATCGACGACTGACGCAGCTCGCTATAAATCAATATTGTGTGTAATATATTGACCGACGTAATATTGTACAATATCAGTATTATTGGTACGCGCGCGTTACCGGTCATCGTAAATTATTTGTTTTTTATTACGCATAGCATATATTATAATATAATATGTCATATTATACAGATCGCATCATCGCGGGCGATCTGCGATACGGTATTTTCGGATCTACACACTGCCAAGCCTGCAGTATACGCGTACATGATATCATTACATTACACGCGTACGTCTCGCACTCTCGCGAACGGTGCATTTAGGTGGTATGCATGAAATATAGTAATGATATTATATAAACGTCGAGCGCGCGCGTAAACCCAATAATAATTATATAACGCGATACCCGTGCGATAACGATTAAAACAAACGATGCTGCCCCGATATGATCCGAGATGCATTTCCCTAATTCTCGGCCGACACCCCTTTCCGGATTTTGGATTCGAACCAACAGCTTTTGTTCGTATGTATTGCAACCCCTAATGATTTACAAGGGCTTTTGATTCGGCGGTGCCACCGAAACTACCGCACCTCCACCTACAGATCGTAAAGGTACTATATTGTTTGTTATCGCCCCTCCACCACGTACAGTATAATATACACAACTTACCGCAACCCCTCCCCCCCCACACCACCACCAAGGCGACCGATCGTCGATCGTCGGATATTTTTTGGTACAGAGTTATTGGGAATAGTTGTCTTATTTTGTTGCGCTTATTTAAGCGTAATTATATGAAATATTAATATTATGTAATACTATATATTATATGCGACTACAATATTAATATTGCAAACAATACCATAATTTTGTTATTCAAATTAATTTATTTGAATGAGTCTTGTAACGGTTTTTTTTATAAAAAAAAATATACCCGAGTACAACGGACCGTCGCCCACGGTGGCGGGGTGATAAATTGTTTACGGTGCGGTGGTGGGGCGATAACAAACAATAGTACGGAATTTAAATTATAATTACTACACTCGCGCAACATATTTATAACAATTATGCTTCTATATAGCGACTAATCGGTCAAAGTGAGTACCTACATACGACTGCACACAATATTATCTTCTTCGAATCGTGCAGGTGCGATTCGAACATTACTATTTTTTAATCACCGGAGTGCAATACCGGGCTGAAATATGGGCGACTATAATATGGGTTTTAACCGCTTCGTTTTATAACATTATATAATATTATATTATATTATAATCAATTTGACAAGTGGTCCGAAAGTCCCTCGCGTGCGGGCGTCTGCGTTGCAGCGATGCGTGCGGCGGACAAAACTTTACGAAACTCAACACCCAAACTCAATTAAAATTCTATTTATAATTGTATGCGGGAGATGAGTCTGGCGTCTTATTCATTAAGGAACGGAGGTCTCCGAACGGCGGCGCAACATTTTTATGTCTAAGGGGTCGTACGTCAGGCCCAGCGTCGGCGGCCGCTCCCTTTCATTGACCAGAATTTTAATTAGTTTGTTGTGTCGAAATTGTCTTCTGTCGAAACACAAGTGCACGAAACGCGGCGCTCCGGAAAAGTCGGAAGCTGAGTAACAAACGTTCTCGAAAAATGCACGATGATTTTCATTAAAAAACATCATCGCGTGGACTTTTTTCACTATATATATATATATATTATAAGTGTGCGTGATACACTCGGACGACACAAAAAGAGTTGTTGACGTGCACAATTCAATTTGAAATCGTTTGGTCGCTCACCCGACCCTCTAGCCAGTCACGTTTGATTGTGCGAAGTCAGACCCACCAACTCGTCCGATCAATTCCAAAACGGCGTCCACATATATTGCCAAGTTATTGCAAACAATATTGCTGGTTGGGTTTCGATTTTTACTAATAAAAAAATTTCGTTTGGTGGTGCTAAATTCACTCAGCTCTACCAACTCGTCCGATCGACTCCAAACCGCGGTTTCAATATTTACTCTTATATTATTTAACCTCTCTGACGTTATAGCCGCAGTACCTATTCTACCGGAAAGAATATAATTATTTCACGAGTCATAGTATTATTACATTATCATCGGTTTCCGTAGTCCGAATGACGACGTCCGCGTACACGATGTGTAGGTACATAAGAAATAAAAATAAATATATATTATTATCCTGCAGTTTACTGTGGTCGACGCGGTCCTCGGCAGTCACAAGTACAAAGTTCAAACACTGCAGCGCACGGCCGACGATCGTTCTCGTCAAACTCCACTTCGGGACACTATCGACAGCTCGACTATAGGGTCGACTCTCCCAAATTACCAGATACCAGGTACAGGTGGTACTGGGAGACCGAGCCGGCCGAATGCGTATATACGTACGCGTATAATTTTATTAAAAATTATAATAAAATGTATTAATATTATATTATAGTATAATCTAGACGATACAATTATATCGAACGTTTTTAACCGACAACACGACATCGCGTCAATTTAATAATATTATATTGTTATTATATCGCCGTTTATTGACGCCGCGCCGTTGTTATGGATGTTATCAATATTGTTGTATGTACATAATTTTAGGATCGCCTCAAAGAAATACACAGGTGATGTGAACGACGAGACGGCGCTTTGTCGGCCTGGCCGAAAAAAAATTCCGTCGGAACCATTGTAATAATAATTATTATACTTTAGGCGATCGCGCAATTGCATCGCCGTCGCTATATATATACTGTTCGTCTGTACCTCGAAACGTCGCTACCTACGCATTTGTGCTATAATAAAATAAAATATAAGATTATATCCGTATAATAGTAAACCTTCGTCTGTATAATCTATAATATTAAAATATGATTGATGAGACATTTTTTTTTTTTTATTGTATCGTAGAAAAATATTATTTTTTAGTATAATATGTGTATCGCGTGGCTACCTAAATAATACAAGTTAAAAAAATACTAATATAATATTGGTAATTGGACTAGAAACCGCATGCACGAGCGACAAGCGTAGATGCAGAGCGCTGCTTGCGGTCAATCCTCCTCGGAATGAGCGGCTTGACCAATCCACGTCTGCTTATTCGGCAATCTGTTTTGGCGTAAATTATGAATAAATTAATAAGCATTTTATTTACATTCGCAAACGCATCCATCCCAGAGTAGGTTTCACGATCTGTTATTATTTTTTACCCTAACCGTGGTACCGGTCGATCGATTAATAATTACCTATTGTAATAATATTATACTCGAATGGTATATTGTTCACTTTAATGAGTAAGTGGACGTTTGTCGCTCGACATAATATTTCACCCGTCACTGGCCGTCAGTCGCTGTAGTGCGCGATTTCTCGAGTCCAAGTAATATTATTACAATATTTAGACGATTTATATTATAATCTGCAGCGACTGTGCTCGTGTTTCCGCTTCTCGTCGTTTATCTGTTATCATTTCGCACGACAATAGATAATAGGTTTCCACTACGGTGGAAAGTGTCGTATCAGCGACTGACGCAACTCGCTATAAATCAATATTGTGTAATATTATATTGACTGACGTATATAATATTGCGTACAATATCAGTATTATTGGTACGCCCGCGTTACCGGTCATCGTAAATTATTTGTTTTTTTATTAAATCGTCACATAATATGTGATGGTTACTGAAAAATGTACTATGATTTTCATTAAAAAATATCATTGCGTGGACATTTCTCGCTCTATACGAGTGTGTACATTATGGTACAACACAAAAATGGTTGTTGACGTGCACGATTCAATTTCAAATCGTTTGATCGCTCATCCGACACCCTATATATAGCCAGTCACATTTGATTGTGAAGTCAGCCCCACCAACTCGTCCGATCAATTCCAAAACGGCGTCCACATTTTGCAAATTAATTGCAAACGATTGCTGGTTGAGTTTCGATATTTGCTAATAAAAAAATTTCGTTTGGAGGTGCTAAATTCACTCAGCTCCGCCAACTCGTCCGTTGGTTATTATTCATATTTATATTTTGTGATTCGTAACCTTTATTATATACATTATAACTGTTTTTTTTTTTACAGCTGTTCCACAGATATAAAACACCTAATTCTTTAAAGTATTGTCTGCGGTTGATCCTATATATATATACTAAGTTTCTAAGTCTTGTAAATATCCACTATACATTGAATTTCGCATTTGGTGTTTTATCCACATCACCTCTCGTTGCTCAACGCCAATATAATTAATAAAATTATGACCGGACAATATTGAAGTCATCGCAGTCCGCGCGCCTTTGCGCGTATAAAATAATGTCGACTGGCGACTGCAGTAATCGATATCATGCCGATTGAACGAATAATCGTCGTCATCGTCGTCGGTAGGTATATTATTATAAGACTCAACAAAACGTTTATTTCACGCGTAGGTACTATATTATATGTATGTATACACGCCACGGCTGTATTATATTTTAATACGGTTGCGATACGGCGAAACAATAAAACGTAAAAAAAAAAAATAATAAAGAAAACGTTTCCGAATAAAATATGATATTATTACGATTCACAAAACGGTAGGTAAAATATTATTGTGACGTCTGTGTATAAAATAATACGTATATTACAATAATGTGTTATGTGACCGGCTTACAATAACGCTGAATAAGTTCAACTGCAGCCACGATGGCTATAATAATATACGTATATAATACTATCGTATATAATATCGTGGGAACCGCGCACGCGTTTATTCCGTACGAATTCAATAGTAATAATAAAAAACTGATGACATGTTAATCGGATCAAATTACCAAATCTCAGTGGTCATATTTAGTCAAATATATTATTTTCGGATAATTATTATAATTTATTATAGATTGGTAAACACGACCGAACGTGTTTGAACACTTTAAACACATTCGGCCGAGGATTATAGTTCATAATAATATATATAATATTATATAAATAACTCGAATATATATTACGCAATTAAGGCTGTATAATATAATATAATATAATATTCTTGTATTCTACAATAATATCATTCTTCCGTTGATATTTTCGACGCTTTTTTATTAATATTTTTCTTTACGAAATCTTTTAATTAATAAGGTGTAGCAGAAAATTATTAAAATATAGTTCTTCGATATTGTTATAACTATATAATATTATAAGCTGACCGGGTACATATTATAGATAGGCATAGTATTAAATATTTCTGACCTCGCTGGCACGCTGCACTGCGACCAAAATTCTGATTAAAATCCTATAAAATGAAATGAAAAAATACCTAAAAAATGGTGTGAAATGTAGAGTATATTATTACGATATATTAGGTACACCTACCCACCCGTTCGGACGGTATATAATAATAAATTCACACCCCGAAAAGGCGCGCCAGTTGATTACGAATATTACAATGATTCTACCTCTAAATCTCTAATCCTTTCGTTATAATATTTTAAACGAACGCACATCACATATAGTTTAATTTGTATATACATATCGCATTGTACATAACAAAAGTCGGTAGGTCGTACGCGCGCTTATACCCCCCATGATCATAACTCGAACAACTATTTTACATTTATACGGTTAATTTGATCCTTTTACGTTTGTATGTATAATAATACGAGTCTAAATTCTAACCCGGGGACCCGAATAACTCAAATTAATGTCGCGCGCCCACTAAACACACTTACATCGGCAGTAAATTTCAATAATACACATTTCAACCGTTTACCGGGTGCGCGGTATACCAGCTATATAGCTAAGGCAGCACGGAACACGGAACCACCGTGTTGCGTGGGCGAAGAGGCACTGTAATAATACACGAAAATAATATTAAAATATTGTATTATTATATTATTATGTGAACGCGCCCGCTGCAGTGTATGTGTGTGTGTTATATACTGCCGTATAATATGCCGTATGGGTGTCTAATAAAAAATGACAATGTATCTCGACGGCCGGCCGTGCGGCGGTGATTTCGGCGGCGGTGGCGGCGGAGCTGAGAGGGGAAAAAATAACAATTTACAGTGAACCGGAACGCGCAGTGGGCGACGGTAAAAAAATATAATACGAGAAAAAAATTCACAGCCCGAGACCGTCGTCGTCGTATAATAATTTAGTCGCCGTGTAGGTCTCCGCCGCCGCCGCCGATGTCGGTTGTATGTGCAGCAGTGTTCTCCGAAGACCATCACGCACGCGGGACCGAGTCGACGACAACGATGCGACTGTATGGAGGAAAATAACGGATATAAAGTCTACTCGAGTACCTACCTATATTCTCTCGAAAGAAAATCCATCGCCTCCCGAAACATTTCCCGCTCGTTCCTTTAAACTTTCGCATTGAATCACTCAGCACACCGCACGCTCCACGGCGGCTAAATTCGCAAACTGCAGTGACACTCCCCATTACAATATAACCTCTATGACCAGAAGCTGATTGGAAAAACGTTTTGGAGTGGGAAAACTATAATATAGTAGATTGACACTGAATTTAATTTTTCCTCGGAACGTTTTTTAAACACTTCAATTATTGCTAAACTAAAACTAAGTTGCTAATATAATATTTATAACAAACGAATTGTATTACAGTGATAACTGATAACTAATATTATTGATTATAACTTATAAGTAAAAGCTGAAGGAACAGTATAGTTTCAGTATTGCAGAAAAGTCATACAAATACTTGACTATATATTAATCTATCCAAAATGTATTCAAGGGTTGTTCTTTGCAGTTGGTTTTTAAGTAAGTATATATGACCACCATTAGCAAGACCTACCACATTTTTTTTATAGTGGTCTAAAACAAATAACGGTTTTAATATAATTAATTGCATTTCCTATTTACTTAAAAATAATACGTTCATAAGTGTGCGCAGACAGTATCTGCAAGGTATATGTATAAAGGTAGTCACAACTCACTAAGTCATAAAATAAATATTCCACTAAAGTTCTGTTCCGAGTTTCCGAGAACTATTCGGGAGGGGCTGCGGTATAGTCACATTGTTTCAATCGCACTATTCACGGTTCACAAACATTAAACGCATTAATTAATTAGTTAATCAAATATAATAATAATAATTGCAATACAAAAAATTATCATAAAAAAATAATTAATATAATTAGGTATTTACTGCAAATGTATAATAATTTATTAATTATATATATGATACGGTAATTGCGTCCAAAATTATAATTAGTTGAAGCGTGTTGCGTCTGAAGACGAGCTCTAGTTGTTTACTAAATTTAACAATAATTAAAAAAAAAAAAATTATAAAAAATTAAAAACCGTTTATAGCGGGGAAGCCTCCTCGTATAATAATATAATATATAAAACTCACGAAAATTCGACGGGCCAATCAGCTCCCGCAGCGGTCTTCGACTGACCCAAATTGGCACCTCTAAATGTGCCTCTACCTATAAATATGGTCCTTTATAAACACCTCCCGACGCATTCCTTTCAATATTCAAAACTTTCAAAAAAACATTATAATATGTTCCCCGTCGCGTCGTCCGTCAGTCATCATATACTGCAGCAGGATTTATCATCAAAGCGTTATACATATTTTCTATTTTCCAAACTAATATAATAACCATAAGTATACTTAACCTGTTGTAAAAGAAAAAAAAACGTTTAAAAAGTAAAAACGTAAATAATTCAAGGCCTCGTGGCGAGTACCGAGGGAGGAACTATATTATGAGGGTGTATGCTGACTTCGTGAGGATATAAAAAATGACAAAAAATTCGCACGAGAGTCCGCAAAACTGCAGTGGGTGAGCGCGTTTTTCTCCGACTCTACCGCCTCCGCGGGGACCTAACGTCAGCTCGAAAAACGGTGTAAATACCTCCTGTGTGTATATATATTATTATAATACTTTTATATATATTATTATACATTCATATCGTGTAAAAACCATATCGAGACCGTATTTTTCGTGTAACAGAGCCAATGAAAAATCCTGACGGGGTATAAAATAACACAGCAGCGTCGACGGCCAAAGAGATCGCGAGAAGTGTTTTCGGTTTATTTTTATTTATTTATCCTTTTGCCTTTCTTTTCGCTTGACTACGCGACACGCGCGACTATATTCGTTTCTGCGCGGCGAAACGGCAACGACATAAAAAGTATAGGAATAATAAAAAAAAAGACAGTCCTCTCTTTGGACGACGGACACGCGGCTGGCTTTCGCTTTTATGAGCCGAAAACGAGCTCATACAAAATTTTCCCAGGGGAAGATTACAAACGCTTTCCGGTCGGCTATATAATATGTACGTACATAATATATATATATATAGTATAGTAGATTGCGGTTTTTATTCGAAATTCCTTCTTTTTCGATTTCGTGTTTTACGTTTATATAAAGACGAAATGTTTATTATTATTTTCAGCGTTTATATCGGATTCAAAATAATTTAAAATGATTAAAAAATGTACCCAATGTCTCCCGATAACCCATATATAGGTATAAAAAACTACTCACCGTGATGGGACATTGTATTTACAGTAGATTTCTATTTTTATGCTATACTTTAATAATGTTACAACCGAACGAGTGCAGCCATTGTGACTTTGTACAGATAAGTATTACAGTAGTTCATAATACTACACGAAAAACAAAAAAGTATATGATGAATCCTAGTCACAGAGGTTTTGAACACTCTCGTAATATCTGCAGGTCGCGGGTCGCCTCGCCGCGGGATCGTGTTGTGTTGCTATATTTTAATTCAATCCACGATACGTCTTGTATTGTATATAATTGTCTAATGGATCTTTGTCGTACTTAGAAAGACTAATGTAAAACGAAATTGGTGCGGTTATCTATATTTTAAAGTACTATTTATAAAATAATAGGTTCATGAAATTTATTTTAAGCAACCGTTCTATCCCAAAAAGTAATGATAATAATTATGTCGTCAGGAGATAAACGTAATAATAATTGTAAAACCAACTAAAAACCTCCTTTTTACTAGGAATATATTATAAAACCATATTATATGATGCATGAGAATATTTTACATTTACGCACTATCGGAAGAAAAAAAAAACGTATAAAGATAGTATCAAATGTCTTCGTAGAAATGAAAATATTATTTATCGGTATAATATTATTTGTGCCTCGCGTGATATTATTATATATTATAGTTATAGGTTATTATTTATTTTACGACCGTTGACCAAACTTGTAATACTCGTAATTTTATTCTTCTAGATGATAAATATATTCCGTCGAGTGTTTATATGAATCACGTTTAAATACTTCACGAGCCATTATTATTTAAAAAAGCAATACGCACAATTCGTTAATTATTTTGTTTTCGAGCAATACCTTATCATTTTTTTTTCTCTTTAAATAATTTTAACGACCAATAAAAATTATATTTTAATTATATTTTTCTACATTTTTGACGAATCGCTTTGCAGATAAAAATGTTATAAACCAATATATAGGCACACAATAATATCATAAAAGTTGTGAGGAAAAAAAACGTCCATAATTGTTTTAAAATGTCAATGCCCATAAACGTCGGTTATGGAATAAAAAACAAATGTTATTATTTGTAAGACCACACGACCTCATAGGACTTTTTATCGCGTTCTCGAAACAAAGTTTTTATTCCAACGTTTTATCACATTCACTGTAATGCCTTATGTGACAACAATAATAAACGTTCTCTGACCGACAGTTTTGAAAAAAAAAAAATTTAATGCCAATTCGGTAGGTACGGCGTTAGTGCATTTCGTTTTATTCGAGAACATTAAAATATTTCACATATACGCGTACTTGTAAGCATACCCATAACAAATAATAATTTATAAAAGTATATGACGTATACTACCTACATATTATAAGTGTATAATAACAAACAATAATTTATTTACGTACATCGTATTATTTTTTATGCGGTGATGCATTTTTCGTATCGTGATTTGAATTTAAACTATATGCGCGCACTGCAATACCGGCCGAATGGAGTGATTCCAAACTGCACATAATTATGCAGCCAAATAAATAATTGTGTGTGACAAAGAATCATCACGATATGATAATATTATGAACGAATTAATGACGGTTATATTTTAGGTATTTAATATAATCGTTCGTTTCATCCTGCAACGTCATATTGTATCCTACGACAAAACGTGTAGGTAAGTATAGCTGGTACCTACCAGCTACCTCGTATGTGGTATAAGAGTTTTGTCACCGAGCCATCTGCAGCGCTGCACGTTTCAATAATACAATAATTTCCGAGTTCATTATTTAGGCTTTGATAATAATATTATAATAATAATTGTCGAGACGCCAACACAATAAACGGTCTATGAAATATTTTGTTTGCCAAACACTAAAAAAAATATATTATCGCCCGTGTCGGTGTGTACGTACGTTAAAAGGTTTTTACGGTATGACTTTTAAAAGTTACCGTACGCGTTATATAAATCGTCAGAAATGTACCTGTCAAAAAAATAAAAATAAAATTATGTATACGTGTTTATTTTCGCCGTCCGTTTTCTTAAAAAGAAGCATAACATTAAATAAATAATAATAAAAAACTAGTCGAATTTTAATACGCCAAAGTATTTCTGTATACATTATCATATTTTTATAAAAGTGTATACTTAATATTATAATGTGCATATAATATCTATATGGTGTGTATATATTGTACGGGAACTCTTGCCTGGCTGCCGCCGCCGCCACCATCGAGTCGGAGTACAAAAATGTATTATAATATTATATGGTGTGTGTGTGTATATATATATATATATATAAGCACCTATATACCTACTACCTGCTTATAATATATACATAAAAAAAAACTTCTCTGAATATTTCACGTATTAATAAATAATACAATATTATTTTAGGTTTGCGCGTGGTTCTTATATAATATTGCACTTTGACGTAAGTACTGAAATAATCGAGTTAATCGAAAACCACCGAGCTCGATCAATTTAATAATACGTCATACAATATATGATGATATCGCGTATAGACGTAGTGATTCAAAGTTTTATTAGTCCGACGAGTACTAAAAAATCCAACGTAATCAATTGATAAACAAAAGCCGTACGGAAATTACGTCAATTAAAAATAATTTGTCAATTTAATTGATCGTTAAATCAATTGTAAAAAACAGGAATGGAAGAAGAAAAAAAAAGCATAAACATAATTGCTCTGATTGCTCGAAGCTCACGAAAACGGTCACGGCCGGCCCAGTTTAATATAATAATAATGATAATGATAATAATTGAATATAAAATGCGATCTGTAGAATATACGTAATATAGTACCCCGACGAATTCTGCGCGTGAATATAGGTCGGTAGAATACTCGTATATGGTTTATTAATAATAATAAAAAAAAGGTTATTATTTTCACGAAACACTATATTGCTGCGAAAAACAATATATTTGTTACGGCGACGACGACGACGTGAGTTGTGAGTTTACTCGATTTTGATATTAATCGTATATATTTGCAGCGGTATGTGCGCATAAGCCTCGAGGTACCTACGCAGCACGTATATATAATATACAATATGCATACACCCAAGTATACGCCGCACGCGAATGTATTATAAACCGCGTGTGGCCCAAAGGCTGTGTGCTGCAGGATAAATGCAATTTAAAAATAAAAAAACGCGGACGTGTACGCCTCGCGTACAGTCGACGTATCCGAGATTAAAGTTTTCCGTTTGCAGCCCCGCCGAGTATAGTGTTTTAAATTTATTTTCCTCGACTTTTGCGTTCGAGACATATATTATTTTCTTAGTTATATTCTCTTTGACCTCTCGCTAAGTTGCAGCCTCTCGAAGCTGTATATATATATATATATAGGTGCGCACGTATTCCTACAAAGCATATAGTATTATTGTATATTATATATATATATATATGTATATATGTGTACACACACTATCGCCTTACGCGACACGCGCGTCTTGTTTCGTTCCTGAGTGAAGTATCCCCTAACGACCCGCACATCGTCGTCTCCGAAAATCTTCAATCAGTCGCAGGGATATTATGTGACGCGCGTGTTTCCACAAGTGTTCGACGCCCGTCAGTCTATATCGTTGTGTACGACGATAAAAACGTAAAATTAACGAATTATTATATTATTAAATATGGATAATATTATTATATATGCTTACGTTTCATCAGAATATTATAGGTAGTTGAATATCGACGATGCCGATAAAAAGTGGATATGTTTCACAGCGACGCGGAACGTTTCATAGTTATGATTATAGGGCTCGTAAGTTTCAGGAATATTGTTTCTTTTGTATATATTGTGCTATACATGCAGACCAAACTAGAAATTCGAGCTATACTACGGTGAGTATATAACAATCGAAAATTTAAAGTGCTTATTTTGCATATTTCGTCGACTTTATGGGAAAAGAGCATATTTCTTGATTTTCCTTTAGCATATATTATATGCACACTCAATTATTTCTAAATAATTGATTTATTTATTTATTGTTATCGTCGCGATTTATATTCATCTAACTATTTTTTCAGTTCAATAAAATATAAAAATACCAACAAGTTCTCCGTCATAATTGAAACATTATAAATTTATTTTCTATATTTTTAATTTATTTTTGTGCATATTAATAACAACATTAAATGTTTTTTTTTCCTTGGGAATTTCGAATTTTTTTTTTAATGCATATTTATTCAATTCTTTCGCATGTTTAATATTTTTTCATACATGTTAACAATTTTTTCGTGCATATTTTTGCTTTTTTAGTTCCTATAATTTCCGAGTCCTAATTATGATGTACCTATATTCCACAAATCGCGTTTCGAATTTATAATAATAATACTATAGTCTTAAGTACGAAGAATATAGATGCTACTATACACCAGGAAATTAAGTTATCTGCGAGTCTTTTTTTTGAAAAACGTCTAGTTTACATATTTTAACCTATGTAATATTCGCTGTAGAGCGAAATACAATAGTATACGTCATAAAGATAAAGTTAATAGCGTACATATCAGTGGTACAGACGTCCGGGTACTTATAAAATCATATAATTATTGATACATTAAATTGTCTGAGTAGGTATAACGAGTGACGTGTTATGTTATGTCGGAGAATATATTATGATCTAATTTTAATTTAGTTATTATTATTAAAATACCGTTAACAACGAATCGATTTTTGATCACTTTGCGTCATGATTGTATATCGTGCCGGCGATGCACTCGTATAAATAATATCATACAGATAATTATTATCACCGATTCGTTTAATAGAACCGATCACGGACTAAACGAAAATACAATGTAGGTGAATCTAGCCCGGCGATCCGACGGATTTATTCTTCTCACGCGTCTCCTATTGATTAATTCATTTTATATCGAATTATTATGCTACGCATACGTGACACGAATAGCGCGTTTGCAATGATGATACAGCATCTCGTACAACTTCTGTGGTAACATATAATAATAATAATAATGTGTAACAAACACGCTGAGCTAAGTTGTACATAAACAATACTACGTACGCTGTGCAGAACATAGGGTATAGGTGCAGTGTCGGGTTTAGAACAAGTGCCACCCTAGGCCCGTTTAAATATGCCACCCCTACCTCGAGAAAAAAAATGTAGTACCTATTTATTACTAATAAATTTAATCTTAATATATAAATTCAAAAACTGAAACCTTTGATTGCTAATGTTCTCGGAAACTACTCAACTGATTGTCTTAATTTTTTTTTTTTAATGAAAGATTATATCACGGAGAAGGTTCCTATTGTAAAAAAAGTATATTTAAGTATAATTTGAAAAGGTGCTCACACAAGGATCTTAAAATTAATGATGAAAATCAAAAATTAGTATTTTGTTTATAAATGGTTTCTATTGGTTACAATTAATAGTTAAATAACAGTACAATAACAGTTTTTCCTACGTACATATTATAATAAATAAAAATTCTGGAAAAACTGAAAGTGCTATTTTTGATGAGATATATACGAATAAATCGAATAATCTCTGTTTATTTTTAGGGTTGTCAATGGTTACATATTTTATAACTATTATAATAAGTAGGAATATGGCATATACATATTTTTACAAATGAATTTATAAAAATAAATCTTTGGTACAGGCCACCATTGCGATGTTTTTCGTGTGCCTAATTTCGAATATCGCTTACTTACTTATTTCATCTTTGACTCGAGCAGCGCCGTGTGGGACAGCTAGTAGTATATACATGTATTAAATATTATATATTATTAATTTACGCAGTTATAAAAATGCATAAAATATGTATATGATTTTTTTTTTCAATTTCTTACAAAACTTGCCGCCCTAGACCCGGGCCTCACGGGCCTATGCGGAAATCCGGCCCTGGGTAGGTGTTTTTTTATAACCAGTAGAAACATAATCATATGATAACATATGGCATTTTGGAAAAACCAATATAATATATTATCATATTATATAGACTACAGCTACTAATAGACGACAAAATAACAATAAATTATGGTTTTAAAAATCGCCGCAACAGTGGACTGTTATAGTGCTGCTAGTCAGACTCTATTCTATTTTTCACGGGACTGCCGAAGAAATAATATACCTAACAAACCCGTCGTAAAAATCCATTCAAACGCCGGTCTATCGAATATAGCCCGATTTGTTTTTCGAAAACCGTGAATTCGGGAGCTGTCGGGCTGTGAGCTGGTGACGACGGCGTATAACGTTCGTATACACACACACGTTCGGTTTGTCATTTATTATATATTATATATAAAGCACGAAAATAATTTCAACTCGAGTGACGCTCGGGCCGCCGCTGCAGTCGGGACGGATCTTCCGCAAATCGCTGGCGACCGGGAAACGACGCGAGAGAATTCCACCGAGAACACTATATATATTAAAAATGTTTCGCCGGGGCGACAGATGCTCCTCCGCGTACAGTCGTTTTAATAACGTAACGGCTTCGGCGCCGGACGTCCGACTGAAACGAAATCCGAAATTTCGACGCAACAGCAGTATATTATTATAATAATGGATATTTTCGATTCGAACGGTCGCCCCTCCGCCCCGCCTATAGATGATAGTGTGTGCGGGGCCGGGTGACGACTCTACGCCCTCGGGCTTTTGCAGAGTAAGTATATTATATACTCGATAAACGGCACGTGGAAACGTATAACGACGTATGTCGTCTGCTGTAAACATAAACAGCAGAACCGTATCGAACCCGGTTCGTCCCCCGCTCTACCGGATTTCCACGTTCCGGCGGGATTTTCGCAGTAAACCCGCGAGTGTACTGTTATATAGGTTATAGGTTATAGGCGTATAGGTGGTACCCACCGCGGGAGGACGCGCCGAGCTCGGGCGTTTGTGGTTTGTCACGTCTTTGTCTTAATCGCACCGCGCGCGCCGGAACGCGTGGTAAGAACACAAAAAAAAAACCCATCGGAACCGATCGATCATATAATAATGATTGGCAAGTGATTTTAGACCCGAAACACCTACCCGTAGTGCTATTATATTATTATGTAGGTATTTATAATGTACAAATGAATGATGGATGATAATAACGCTTACGTTCGAGGTCATATTATTATCCTCTTAGCGGTTTTGAAATATTTATTATTATTAAGACATTTAAACTTTGTTCGTACGATGTTATTATACCATTTTTTAAGCTAAACTATCGTTTAAGTAAATGATGGCTTCAGTATGGTTCTTGTGCGTTATTGTAATATATTGTATACATATTTTCGAAAAACCACGAGACGCACATAATATTATATAGGAAGAGATGCTGTTACATGATATCCTTCATCCGTACGCGTATGGGCGTTTGGCATTATAATATAGACATATAGTACTATAATATTATAGTTAAAACCACTTCCTTACAATAATTTATAAATTTATATTTTTATGATCGATCTGAATGCAGTTTTTGTTGTCTGAACGAGATATGTATTATACAAAAACGACATACTTACTTTCGTGGTGACTTAACCATAATGTTTAACATTATAATATATTATAACGGCGTAATTATTGTTGACCACTTTAATGGTACCTACCTACCTATAGTGTCTACAGAGTTGTAAAATAATATCTGAAGCTTCTCGAGTCGAACGTTTAAATGCGGGGGTAGGTATAGTGATGTACGGTCTGGCCGGATTAAAAAAAAAAAACTTAAAAAATTAAAACCTCGGCGAATGAGCAAAACACAAAACTTATTTCCGATAATACATACCGTATAGCAAAAACCGTCGAGTTAAACGATATAATATTATATATTAAACGAACAATCGACGACGACGTCAAGTACAGCACACTCGTTGGACGCGCACACAAACGCTATTCCAATGTGACATATCATTATATATATATGTTTTATTTGATATTTAACACACAGGTATACTGCACAATAACAGTAGGCAAGAGGTATATACGATAATAATAATAATAATAACAACATAATAGGTATCGCACACAAGCCGCCGAAGTGTGTGCGCCGTCATTGTTTCCCGCGGTCCGGACGATAACCGCGCGCACGGATCCGATCGCGCGTCTCGTTTTTTATCATTTTTTTTTCCACCCATTATTATTTATTATCATTTTTTTATATTTATATTTTTTATGTTAATCCACCACGAGGTACGCGCGATAGAAGCGGGTACCTGCATGACACGAACGGTACACGCACACACACGCGCGCCAGAGCTGTGCATTGTTGTTGTTTTGTGTGTGCATATGATAATAATATAATAATACACACAGCTCTTTTGTGGTGTGTCTTATATACGTCGTCGACGACGACGACGACGACAACGACCACGGTGGAGAAAAATGCGAGCGCGTAAATCATATAGGTACACGTACGCGCCTATATGTATATATAATATGGAAAATATAATATAATAATAATATCGTGTGCGCGTCGTATATATATATTTTTTTTTTACAATAATATATATATAATAATATTATATATCGTCGGGGGGGCAAAACGTGCGGACCCGCACACACACCCGGTTGCAGTGCGTCTGGCAGCCGCCACCGGTGTACCTATATAATCATGTATGTATGCGTATATGTATGTATGTATGTATGTATGTATATTGTATGTATGTATGTATGTATGTATGTATGTATGTATGTATGTATGTTTGTATGTATGTATGTATGTATGTATGTATGTATGTATGTATGTATGTATGTATGTATGTACTATGTGCGTACGTACCCGTGTGTATAGTTGCTGCCAAACGGGTTGCATGGTGAGAGGGGTGTGAGAGAACAGACGACATACCGTTTTTAAAAAAATCTATATACACACACATTTTTTTACGTCACGCGTTCAATAGCTCGTCTCCGCTTTTCGTGAAAGGGTTGGTCGTGCGCGACCGCGTGTGTATGTGTGTGTGTGTGTGTGTGCGCACAGATGATGATGATCCGTCGCCGCAGCCGCCACCGCGATGCGACCTCGCGACACTATGCACCACATTATGTATAGCTAGGTATAGGTATAGTGGTATACAGGTATACGCCGTCTTATAAATAGGTAACCCTTTTCGCCAAAGTAGGTATCCGTCTCGACGGACCTGCACAATGCCGCGATATCGTTTAATCGGATGAAGTGCACTCGGGCAACGCCGCCGTCGCGGGTGCAGCCAACGGTTTCGTATATGCGAGCTGCGTGGAAGTCTCTGCAGCGATATGCATCAAGCGCATGATGGCCGACACCGGGTATAGAATGGTTAGGTTAGGTTAGGTTATACCTACGGGGTGTAACAAAAATACCCGGTGATCAAAAATGAAAATTGAATGCGAGTTAAACGTATATGAAAAGTCATGACAATTATATATGGATAGTAAATAATTTAAGATTTGCTCGTGTCTGAAAATTTTCAAAAATAATATTTTGAAAAAGTACGTTTTTACCATTGAAAAATATCAAAATTGTCATTTCAAATTTTTTTTATTTTTTTTCTGTATTAAAAAATAAAAAAATGTATGCATGTTCTTGGGTAGAGCAAGCGTCTGTGAATTATATAATATAAAGAATTAAAAATTAGTACGAAAGTTATTTCATTTGTCATCGGGTGCGTTTCTGATATACATCCTGTATAAGACACATTGTACGTGTCCACTGAACACGTAGGAATGTTTCGTTTGATATTTTTGACACGAAGCGTATATGATGGTATATAATATTATTATTATTAAATCGTTTCGGGAGAAAAGCGCGTGTTTATAATGTCCCGACGAGGGTAATACACACCGCAAATACGTATTATATATATTATTAATATTATTATATTGTACTCGCGGGCCGTATCGCACTCGGTCGGAGGAAAGTACGTACCTACACGAGTCGTATCCTGCACCACATACACGCGAAATAAATTTTAAAAAACCGCGCCACGTACGTTCTCGAGATATATATATATATATATAATGTGATATTATCATGCACCGAAAATATGTTGTATAGGTGATTTAAAAAACGGAATGCGTTTTTATATCATATAGTCCACTTTGCCGTGCGTCAGGTGCGCACTGCGTATAATGGTAATAATAACGATGGTAATAATATTATATATATTGTGTGTAATGTACAGACTACAGAGTATATGCTGCCGCAGTGCTCCGCGGTAATCAAAAAATAAAAAACGTTATCGACTTAAATGCGTTAGTCTTACATATTATTGTTATTACGATTTTTTATGCACGCGGCATCCCATCTCCTATATTCGCAACCCCTCCTAACTCGACGATGCTGCACATAGTAAGTCGCGTCTGCAGAGTCGATTCAGTAGGTATACCTTTACTATTACCTATAAAATATGCAAGTTCGTATATTATTGTATTATATATATATAGGCACGTCGGGTCGTTTCGTTTGCGTTTGTAAAGCGGCGGAAACGTCAGAATATTATACACACATAGAGCTGCCTATATGTACGTGCGCGCGTCCCCCGTCGCGTTGAATAATAAAACAATAATAACGCGTAATATATTATATTATATTTTTATAGAGTCCCGAGCACATCGTATAATGATATTAAAGTCTCTTCGTACACGCCGCCGCTGCCCGCCGGTGCTGGTCGTGCCCCGAGATAATGCAACCCGAGGCGTGAAAAGCGGACGTTTTTTCAGAACAAACGCTTAGACATAATATTTTTTTTCCTCTTTAAAATATTCCTACCCAAATATTTTCTGCGCGGCGTTTAACGTTTGCGGCGAGCAAACGCGGTTACCTATGCTGCGCGCGTACCGAAAATATGTTGGAACAACGATATGTGTAGGGCGCGGATTTGTATGCGATAAAAACGTCAAAATCGTGTGTAAATATTATATTTATGCTGTTTTTTTCGCCGAAATATTATGCTGTATTGCGCAAGACATGAAGTACGTAACGAAAAGTTTACACTGTGGAATGTTTAAAATTTCAATCGTATAAACAAGAAAAGTACTGATGAATAGAAAAAAAAGAGAACGACTTGGATAATACCTATATAGTCGGTATGGTATAATATAGATTGTATAACAGCTAGGCTAGTACCGAATTGGTTCCCGTTTGCAAAAGGTGTTATATGAAACGTGCTCATTATTATTTAATCATAAATCTGTATTCAATTAAATCGAATTTTTTACATAAAAAACCACGCCCTAGTCTAGCTATATGTGTACACGAAAAATAAAAACCAACGCACTATAATAATAATAATAATAATAATAATTATTATTATTATTATTATTATAATATACGCAGGAACACTGGCAACAATAATAATATTATTATACATGAATGGTATAATACATCATATTATTATTATTACTATTATTATTATCATTATCGTCATCATTATAATATTATTTATATTTTGATCTTTATGATAACGACCTGCGTACCTCTACTATATAGAACATAACGAAACAGTCGTACGAAAGTTCGCCGCCGCCGCAGTTGTACGACCACGATTGCCACGTGCCCACGGATTTCTAGGAAGCCCCCGACCGAGACGACGCTCGGCCGGCCGTTAATCCACTTGATCTATTAACTCGGTCCAATCGCGTCGGTTTCAAAAAATAGTTTTACGATTGCGATTTCCGGACAGACGATTTCGGGCGACCGTACCGCCGCGCCGTCGTCAATATAATATAATTGCGGGTCAATAAAAACGTTTAAGATAATCCGGCGGGTGTACGTAGTTGTAGTAGCTGCTCGGTTATCTATACTATTAAAAAAAAAAAATTCTAGTAAAACAGAACAACATGATCATTATATTATTATTATTATTATTATTATGGGTTGAACGAAAAAGAAAAAACGATTTCAATTTGATATCTTTAACGTTTTTCCGAATCGCATGATTTACTTACTCGGTATTATGACGTAATATCATTACAATGCTAAAAACAATTTGAATAATTCGCGAATATTTGGTGTAATATTGTTTGTTAAAAAAACCTGGTATCTGCGTGTGCCGGTTAATACCTATTAATTATTTGTAGGTATTTAATTTCACATTCGACGCATTATTTTATGTGATTAAATTTTAATCGGATAAGTTTAATCCCCACTCGGCCTTTTTTTACACTTTTTAATTATCACGTCGTTAGGTTAATTGTAATTAGTATAGGTACAAAAGGTACACGCATTATAATGGATCGTGAATGCACACGTACAAAATGGAAGTCAAAGGTTATCATTATTATAATATTATATTCTGTGCAGTTGTTGGCCTTTGATATTTTTTTTATTATTTTTTATTATTGAAATAGTTATAATTCGTACTTATTATTTCATTACCTATTTGAAAAAGACCTTTGTGCGCATTAGGTTAAATATTTCCCTTTGACTAATTAGTTTATAAATATTTTATAGAATAAAGTTTTCTTTCGACTTGTTGGTCGACTTTTCAACATTTATTCGTGTACAGCACATTAATATATATTACTCTGTAAAGAGATTCCAATTTCAGACTTGGAGCCAGATTTTGCTCAAGCCAATATGTATTATAAATAAAAATATCTATATATAGGTACCTTCAATGTTTATATTATAAAAACTGTCGTTCTTACAGAAAAAAAAACAACTAAAAAAACGTTTCTTTTCAGTCGTGTATATATTTTATTTTATAAGTAAATTGGTTCTTAGCTTCTGAACTTTTACTTTAGGCTTAAAGTAGGTAATTAATTTTGTTTTGCTTTTAATTAAATTTAATTTCTTAAATTGTTTTAGAAAGTGTCACATTTAAAATTCACTCGGAAAAAAATCCCCTGATTTATAATCGATTTAGCTATAATAAATCGCGAAACGACGAAGTCGTTTTTTCTTCAACAATATTATTCGTTATCATATATTATATTATTTTATAATAAAACACGGCCACAGTGGATTCTTTTACAGACGTTACAGTAGCGAGTGAACTTGAGCTTCGCTGCATCCTATAACGTTGAAATATACCTTTTCATAGGTTATATTCGTCTCCAAAAGACGTGTGAACGAAAATCATATTTTTACAAATGAAACGTACTGCAGCGTATAGTACCTATAATAATATGTACATTTATAATGTATTATTATTATTATTATTATTATTATTCGACATCGGTCTACGCGGAATAATAATTCCAACCGAGCGCACAAAACGAAACGTCAAAATAAACTTTATATTATATCTTATTATGCGACACGCAATAATAATAACGCACGCGGCGCGGTGCAGCGAAATGCAATTTATTACTACTCGCGTATATAATGTGATGCCAGCAGGACGATGTTGGTACGATATTTAGGTAGGTACGCGGCGGCGGCGGCGGCGTATAATATTATTATATTATTTTATGCGTATTGTATTATATATATATATATATAAATATATGTTTTATATACGCAGACGACAATAATGATATGCGTGCGTACACCCGGTGACACGAGTATAATATTATGAATCATTCGACATTATTTTGAAAGTCAAATTAGGTCCGGCCAGACAACGATTATATTATTATTATTATTATTATTATTAAACGAAACCGCCACACACTATAATATAGCGAGCGACGGGATTAAGAATCACTGCAAAGGATTATACGTCCGGCAACGGAAATTTATACATAATATACGCACATCGTCGTCATCGTCGTCATCATCATATTATTATTATTGTTGTATTATAATATGGCCTGCACATCCGCCTACTGCCGAGTACGTATATACAACAAGCTATTACTATATATACACTGCGTGACTCGCGTTTACCGGATCAAATTGTAAAATTGATAGCTACCGGTGTTCGCGTAATGCAATTTATTATAATATGTTTGAGCGCAGTGAATTAAATTTACTGCACACGCGGAGATGTATTACCCACCTACCTGTATATGTATATATTATATTGTGTTTGTACATATATATACGCGCGTATATAATATACGTCATAATATTATATTATATATCATACGTCACGTACCGCAGTCGCACACTGCTCCGCGGCACAATCAGCATAAACCTTGTTCGTCGCTCGACTCGATCGAATTATAATGAATACAATAATTATTATTATCTAGGTATGCGCTGTGTGTGCGGTGAAACATGCAGGAAGGATCCGGATAGGAAGCTGCAGCAGGACGGAGAGCTGCAGCAGGATAGAGAACTGCAAGCGGGTCGTCTCCCATCCCGCGCGGACTGGCCGCCGAGCTTTCCTCGCTCGATTTATCCTCTAGTCGATTATCGGTGTAATTATTTAAAGTTAGTGAGTCGAGTAGGTAGCTTATAATATGATAAGCCTGTTAAATGGTTTTTATGATGCCACCGTCAATTAGCTGTGATGTAGGTGACGATACCCCGTTATCCTTGTCGTATAGTGATAATAATAATATGTATAATAATGAAAGCATTTCGTAAGGAATTATACGTCGTGTCACGACCACGAAGGACGCGAGCCACGGGAGCAAAGTCCTTTTAATCTCTCACCCTCATAAGCGATCAAATTCCAGCAGGAACGTCTGTCATGAAGCTTTTGTTCGTGTCCAAAGACCAAAAGTCAAAAAGCTCTAAAAGCCGATTTTCAAAAACGTGCAGTCTTCTTCGATACTATTATTGCAGGTATTAGGTACCTATACCATAACGGCAAACTCGTCATCATCATATACAACGCCACAATGGTCTCGAATTTAAAACGAAGAGATTTATTATTAGATATATGTTTATTTTTATAATCTGTGAACGAGAAGCGTATCACGTAACTATATATATAGGTAACTGTACGCGTTATTATAAAATATTATTACCTATTCGGACGTGTTGATTGATTATTGTTTACGCGTTACCTATATTATACTCGTCGAAACGGTTATACGAATCAACAACAGTTAGAGGTATGTGCCTAAACATGTTTTCGGCGCGAGGTTGTCGTGAATGTCAACGCGGCTTTAACGTAAAAGATAATAATAATATATGTCTTGTAGAGCTGCTATTCCTGACGATATGACGAAATATTTGAACAATTTTTTAGACGAGATCATCTGGAATCGCAATAATAATAATATTATTCTTATCACGAGTAATTTAAAATTAAAATACACGATGGACCTGATGTCTTGCGAACCATAGCTGGTACCATAGTACCATATAGCTGGTTACCGGTGGAAACCACTCGGCCGGCGTTAAGTCCAGACGGGGAGGAGGGATGGCTGTCGTTCGCCGCTCGCCTCAAGTCATACGCGTTTATATATATATAAATATATAATAAGTATATATATATAACAATATACGAAGCGCGTGGTACACAATATTATGTACAATACGCGTGTCGGACACAATAAAATACACACGAGCGGAGTATGTTTGTATATATACTATACAGGTATACGCGTTTATAAAATAAAATATAATACTATTATAATAATACTGTGGTCGTATTAAAACGTATTACACGCGCGCGTATAGGCGTATCGCAGAACGTAGGTACATAATATAACACGCGTACCTATATATAATATGTATATTTATAATATTATTTTATATTTAGGTATCGTTTGTATGTATGTAGGTCTGGCGTCGTCCCGTTGGGTGGCGGCGCGGCTTTCGTACATAATCGTATATATCCGCCGCAGCCGGTATATATACCTCACACGCCGACTTGTAAATGTCAACGTTTTCGGGGGGCGACCTCCTGTGGCGCACCTACTCGAATACAAACAAACGGGCACACTCATACACGAAATAATATTATATGTATTTAACGATATATTATGCGCCTTTATTATTGTATAACAATATGATAAATCAGTTGCAGTAACGTGTGATTAGGAATTTGTCCCGTAGAGAAGGGGGAGGGGGGGGGGGTGATAGAATTTTTTTCGCACACGAAATACTAAGTCGTCACTATATTTTCAAGTACACCGTGGCAGCTGGGTATACTATTTTATCAAATATCAATAATCAATAACATTATAAGGTTGCTATAACCGAATTCGGCGTGCAGAACGACCGGGGGTTCTATACAATATGCATAAATCATATTTTTTTAAATGTGATTCCGATTATGTACAATAGGTTATAGGATAGCTATAGATATAAAATAGTAAGATAAGGGATTCATTTTTTTATTTACCAAACGTTTATTAATTTTTTATTACCTAACCTAACCATTTATTGAATGAGAAACATTTTAAACAATAACTCGAGGTGAAAAATAAATACCTAACCTTTTTAGTATTTACATAGGTTAATGATAATATCATTATGTATAAGTACCTACCAGTGGTATCTTTGGAGTCTAATATCACGGTTGTAATTAATTCGCTTTAAATAAACAAGTAATATGAAAGTGGGACATATTTTGAAAATGGGATGACAATTAAGCGTCCCGAAAGCTTATAGCACCGGGACAGACTTATTATAAAATACGGAACTTTCCCGTATAAAATAGGACGTTTGGCCACATCCTTATACAATATACTACATATTTCTACAGTGGTGCACCCTGTATACGAATTACATATTATAATACATACATGTGTGATGTATACCGCGTGTACCAATACATTTTTGTAGTATAACATGCATACTAGCTGTAGATATCTGCGCGGCGGCAGAGTGTCTAGACGAGATCGTAACTATGCGTTGCACACCCGTGCACTTGACTCGGAAAATCAGCGCTAAATAATTTGTCTCATATACAACCCATTCTCCACCTTCCTTTTCCTCTTCCGCCGCATCCCGTCCACCCGCGGCTCTCCTTCCACACCATACCGATATACTGTTTGTTTATTTAGTATCTATATCGACGCACAAGACTGCAGCAGTCTGCAGCAACTCTGTCACCAGCTATTTGTTGATCCTGCAGAACTCCTGAAAATTAAAATATTTGCTCTCGTGTTTCCTATACATATAGGTAGGAGCAGATTTATAAACACCAGAGTACCTACCACCTTATATATGTATAGGTATTAGAAACACGAGAGAGCAAATATTTCATAAATAAACACAATTTATAGTACTCGGGTTCATAAATCTACGATCTGCCTAGCTATATACGTCATAATGCCTGTGAATATATTTTGTGAGAATATTTAATATCTAGAATTACCGATATCCTCCATATAAATACGCGTTCAAAAAGTCGTGTATATTATAATAATAATTATTTTCTTATATTATAATATAGCTGTTTATAACCCGCAGCCGGCGTGGATATAATATTTAAGCATTCGACGCGTATATACCTACACGATTGGCTTCGCGGTCATAATATCGTTGACAAGCGCGAAAAGACATCTCGGCCGATTCGGTCGCATGCGACAATCTGGTTAGGTTAAATCGCGGTAGTCTGGTCGATCGCCTGGTCGGTTATCGATCAGACTACGAGTCATAATCTCGTCATTGTATACACGGAGATCCACACTCGCGCATATATTATACACGACGAGCCCGATATGCGTCGTCTATAATATAATGCTCGTATTGTAATAAAACAAAGAGGTACACGCGAGTCCGATTTAACGTAAAAATATCACACAACCACGGAAGAACGTGTTAAACAGTTAACAAGCGTGTAGGTACATAATATATATTATTATATATATATATGTATATATATATATAATGCTCACTGCGGCAGTGTACGAGTATATACGTATGCGATACACATCATGCGCCGGGTTGTACGCTCGTAGGTAGGTACATTATTATAATATTATTGTACGCGCGCGACGGTTTCGAAACGCGCTCGTTCATAAATCAAAAATCATTACATACATTATATATATGTTATATATTAACCGTTCGGTACCTACTTTGTAAGACATTTTTTTTTGTCGTGTCCGGACGATTTCAATGGAAGTGGCAACGCGCCGCAGCAGCACATTAAAATAATAATAATAATAAAAAAAAAAAATATATACATGTACCAGACCACATTCACCGACGAGATCACTGTACAAACGTACAATATGCTGCCGTGCCCGGACACCAGGCGGAGAGGGTGTGTACAGAAAAACAACAAAAAACCGTCGGGAAAGGACCGTCGAGACTTTTGTCCCGCTCGATATATTATGTTTAAATATATTATAATATATAGTACCTATCCGGACGCGGATCGGTCGGGCGCGGCATATTCCGAAAGGTTCGCATTCATATTACCTATGTTACAAAATAATAAAAAAAAAATGTTGGTATATTATATATAATATTATAATAAAACAACTTTGGCGGCAGTGAGACGAGACGGTGCCTCGATGCGAAACTCAACAAGCGATAAGAGGATTAAAAGTCGCGCAAAGTTTTTCCGTCGACGGACGTCGTTTATACCGTCCTCAAGTTGTTATATTAAAGCTCACAAAGGGACGTGCGAGAATCCACTAAACTAAAAAAAAAATAAAATAAAATATAAAGAGGAAGAGAAAAAAAAACTAATAAGCCACGAGAGAAACTAATAACGAGAATAAAACATGGTCGACAACCTCCGCGGATGACGTTTATTGCGTAGAAAATTCGCTCCCTATATATATTATATTATTATTGTAACAAACACGCACTTCTTTATATCCGAGCGAACATAATTGCCGGCGAATACGATGTGTGTCACTGCGCAATGTGCAATGTGAGTTTTAGTCGTACATATTTTTATAAAGGAATTTTCTTTTTTCCAAGAAAATAAATTCTTCGCAATCAAGAAAATACTATTTTACTTTTTTTAGAATCTCACAATAATATATTAATATGACAATATCTATTTGTCTTAAAATTTAAAATGACTTCTATTTTCCTTTCAATCTTTTTCTTGCCCCCTCCCCCCCATTTAGAAGACATATTGTATAAAAAATATACTGTAGTTAGTTATAATATATTATAATATTATCATATATATTTCAAATGTTTACAAATAATTACATGTATAGTGTGTTTACAATTTATGGCTTATGTTTATACTATGAAAGAATAGATTGATTGCGTCCGTATTGTCTTCGCTGAGTGCTTGGTGGAGTGTGGTGGGGTTTTTGAGAATCTTGCGGGCTTCCGTGTATTTGGTGCAATTTATGATTATATGTTCTATTTTTAGTGTCACATTGCAAGTATCGCGTAACATATATTATAATCATCATAATTATGAATTAATATTAATCTGTAATGCGTGATAACTTGTATATTATAATACAATACTAGGTTTGTTATAAAATATGAAAATTTTTTTCTTTTGGCGTCCCCCGGTTTTTATATACAAATGTATGAATTGGCCCGCCAACTACAAAAGGTTGGACCACCAACCATGTTCTATGACTATACATTGACTGCGGTTCAAGTTAAGATAATCACTCTGTACCTACCGGCTACCTATGTATGTATATACGTGACTACGTGAGATCGTCGTACATGGATGACATGGAAAGGTTGACACATTTTTTCATTGTATTTGTAAACGTCAAACGCGGAAGGTAAGTAGGTATAGTTATTGAAATAATGCGACGCGCGTTATAGGTGGTGTTGTATACCGACAGTTGCTTAAAATGTATAATAAACGATCATTTGATTTCACTCTAAGCTCTTATCGGTTGAAAAAATAAAATAAAAAACGTAATGGAACTAATAACAGCCGTAATACAAGAGGCATATATAGGTAACTATAATAAAGTGCCAGCCGGAGCGGACCTCACCTGACATCACGAATATCTATATATGTGGTAAATTGTGTGAATTCAATATATTATAATCATATTTTGACGAGTGCAGTATAGGTATGCGATGCGTATGGTATCGATGGGATTTGGTGCAGTCTTTCTATTGGTCGGTGGTCAATCGTAAATCCGTAAGTCTATACGAGTGTACTAAGTACTTATATAATATAGTTACATATATTATATTATACCTACCGTAGCATGATTTTGACCAAACGAGAGCAATAAAACGGGATGTTTTCTCCGAGCACGTGGACACAGCAGACGACTTCGCGTCTTATAATGCCGAGCACACGAAATCGCCATAAAAACCGGCAGTTTCGCTATTGGCAGCAGTATAATGACGTGTGCGCGATGATCGTGTGCGTTTTACAGGCAACGATCTATATGACGCATGCGCATGCTGATGAATATTAAATTGAACTTTTCTTTTGCCTCGATAGGTGCGCACATCGTGTCGTATACATATATATATACACGACTGCAGTCGGCTACATAGAATTATTGTACGCTTCGTCGGTCTAATATTCGGGACTGACTGCATTAAAATGTAACGCGAAATCACTAAAATATGCATCGTATGCTGTCCAAATGTAAAAACTGAAACCAATAGGTATATTTTGTTCTCCGCGCGCGAATGTCAGTAAACATAACAAAAGAGTATACCGACAATATATTATTATAATTGATACCACGGTATTCGGTATACATAATGTAAATAAATATATATATATTATTACTCTGCGGTGTATACATACGCTGTAGGTACCTATAGTACGTACACCGGTATTTATTATAATCAACAAGTAAACAAGAAAATGTTTAAAAAAAATTTATTGCACGTATGATGTAATTTAATAAAACGTTTTTACGGCAGTGGTGTAGAAACTGGGTTCAAGTAAGTACAGCGTGTCATAATCACCCAATAAATTATCGTATTACATATTATATATACGACTGCGCGAATTATAAATTATTCATTACTGGTTTTAGTGTGTAAACGGGAGTGGTATATATAGGTACTATATAATACAAGGTGATCGATATATTATAAGTGTGACTGCGCTCATTAAATTTCAAAAAGTTTTTACTTTTATGAAAATAGTATTTTTTATATAATTTTAAATGCCATTGCAAAACAATATTTTTCGCAATTTTTATTGCTATCGTTTTTGGCGCATCAATACTTAACAATCGGAGTTCGAACGAGTAGTATAGTATTATTATTAGTTTATATTATATAAACCGAATAAAGAAGGTATTTAAAGTCTATGTAGTCGCGATCGTGGAGTAACGGACCAACATTTAACGGACAAGTATTCGTGCAGCAGTGCCACTCAATATTCCCCTCATCTATTAACTTTAAATACCTACTTATAATACAAATAACGATTACGATTATAATATACTAAACACACACACCTATATACGACTTGACTCATATCATCACTTTACGCTGCACACACATAAAATAAATAACACTTTACCTACCATAGTATAATATATTATTATTCACAGAGCCCCGCGGATTATAATAAATATCATAATATATATTATATAGGAATGATAATAATGTAGGTACTTACCTATATATATATATATATACCCTCGATATACAAATGCATTACGAAACGCGCGAGCTAAATAATAATAATAATATATTATTTAAGTGATTGCAGTGGACTGCGCCGCGGAGTAAGACCAAACTAATTACGTTTTCCGTCTCGTTACCACGGTATTTTACGACCGTGTTAAAAATTATCTACCGGTTATAACGACTACGCGACGTTCACTTTGTATACGGCGAAAAAAAAGTCGGTACGCCTACGCACGCGCTCGCGCCGCCGTCCCACCGCTGCAGATAATAATAAAATAAGTACGATTTAACAACAGATTTTAATTAAAAAAATAAACCCCCATAGTATATAATATACTGTACGAGATCGACGACTGTGCTGCACGTAATACGCGCGCCGCTGCATGTGGGTATATAGGTACGTATTATATATATCGTACGCGAATCGATGGAAATGTAAATCGTTATTATTATTATAATTTCCGAGTCGGAATCGAAAACGAATAACGCGTACCTATATATTATATTGTATAATATTATAATATTGCTATGCAGTTGAGCAGTCGGCGTGCACTCGCGTTTATACGTACGTTAGTTAAGGTTAGTATAGTTTTAGCCCGAAAAATCGCAAAAACGCCAGACTCGGGGACCCCCGACGCCCCCTCCCCCCCACTCGAGAGTGCAATTACTTTACACATATTGCCTGTATATATATTTGTATTGTATTATAATATTATGATGATATTCACTATTATAATAACAGTTATAACCCGCTGCTCTGATTTAATAATGTTTTGTGCACCGATATTAGATTCGAAGACGGCGCCTATTGATATTTTAAAGAAATCGAAGCGGCAAAATTAAATAAATATCGGCAACAGATGACAGTAATTAAATATTTCACTTTAGGGCAGAAAATATCTAACGACGGGATGGGGTATAGTGGTATACCGTATACATTATGTGTAGTAGTCTCTCCTACAACAGCATTGCATCCTAAAGATTTAGAAGATTTCCTCGTTTCCATCCTAAAGTATATAAGTACCTATAATTATAAACTGCCCTCCGCCCACTATTTCACGTATATACATCCATAAACCGACGTTTATTGCACTATCACTGCATGATTCCATACCAAAATGTGAAATTTTAACTTTTAAGCAAGATTCTTTTAAGTATTTTTAGTCAGATCTTAAACTTTTAGGTTTATTCAATTAAACGATTAGTAAAAAAAAAGATCAAATAATACCCTTAAAAAAACCACGTGTATCCACGTGTTTAGTCTTGGACCTTGGAATACAATTTTTATCCATACAAATTATTTGTAAGATGTTCGATTTTGATCTATAAAATCATTTCGATCAATTCGAATGAACAAAATGTTTTTACCAATGTTTTTTTTTCTATATATTATTTTGAAATTCCTTAACAATCAACAAAAGTACTGCAGACAAGGAGCCTCTTGTAAGTTTTGCAAATTACTTAGAACCGGTATAATATACAACGCACGTATAAATGTGAACATTTTAAGTTTTCTCAAAACGTAGTTAAAATCAATCATCTACATCAAACCCCTTAAAAAGTATGGCGCCGACGCCCCTTTTAAGTAGTTAAGCAGAAGTCGACTATCCGCGGCGCCACGGTGTCTTATATATATATATACGCACACGTAAATGTGGGTAGGTATAATAATCGTATAAATTATAGCATCCGCGAGTAAATGTGCGCGTTGTAAGTATAGTAAGTGAAAAGTTAAAAAAAAAAAAAAACAAAAAACGTTACGATATTATCATATTGTTGTGTTGTATACGGGTGAATTAAATACGCTAAAATATGAGGTCGTTAGAGTTGTTTTTGTATCGTATAAAACTTTAATTTTTAGTGGAGCGTCCACTTTGTTTTAAGTGAAACTCTCGACTTTTTGACACGTATAATAAATACCTACGCCGTGCGCACGCGGACAAGGCGAATATAATATATAAAACGGCCCCGTTGGAAAAAAATAATCATTTTCAAGCGCCCACTTTACACAATGGCTGTCGAAACAATAGGTCGAGACGTTATTATTATACATACGAAATGTGCACTTGATTGGCAACGTAAATTTATTATTCACGTGCATAGTGTAGTAGTCGTTTGTACGCGAGGAAAAGGTTTTATATTATAATATATGGTAACAGCGTGTACGTTTCGAGTACCTAACCTATACCTGCGAATTAAAGTCCAAAAATAAAAACACGCATTTTAACGGATTTGCGCGTGCGACCAGATGAGAACAAATTTATTACAGAATACCTAATTTATGTTTGACAGAGTTAAAAAAAAATAATAAATAATCGAGTTTTTAACGTTTGCAGGACGCGAAACGCTTAGATTATATAGTACGGCGACCTATAGCTAGATGTATACCTCATTACATAGCTATATATGTGTGTCGTTACTTTCATTGGCTTATTCAATTTACCGATATTTGAATACGTATATACAATATACTGCCGTTAATAAATAATATTATGAGAATTATTCGCCGCGCAATTTAAATAAAATCATCGAAACTACATAGGTACATAATTCATTATCATAATCATTATTCGATCATTATATACATCTTGTTTTCTGGACGTTACATTATTATACATTGTGACAACTCATTCAAAACACGCTCAAAGAAACCATTTAATACTTCATAAAAATATATAGTATATTATAATAGCTGTATTATTTTTATGTGATTACGACTTACAAGTATATAATATAGGTAGGTAATGCATTAAACGAAATTAAATTAAAGTTTTTAAATTATATAATCTTAGCCCCTAGGGATGTTTTTTGGGTTTTAATACTTTTCGCTCAAGGTTGTACTATTATACGTACGGGCCTCACATCGAGTGCACGACTATAAACGAGAGAGTTTGTGGATTTTTTCATTTTTTTTTATTCATTCTGCATCGCGAGAAAAAAAACCGGATATTCGAGTTTCTAGAAAATATTTGGTTTTGTCTCGTTTTTGACTGACAAAGAAAAGGGGGTTCACACAAGACGCGTGACAGAGGTGATCGATTGGAAATAATAAAAAGAAATAATAGCTACCACACTCCAACTAGATATATATAGTACATAATAAAAGGGGGTTTTAAATACCTATATTGACTAAAATAATTCTCCAGAAGATATATTTTCATCTCATTCGGATTTCGGGTACACATATTTTGCTTATACGCTGTATATTATTAATATGTGTTTACATATATTATTATTGTACACGTTGTATTTCTCTGTATAGACTGCCGCGCGTACAACAAAGCAGCAGTATCAAAACAAACCAATAAATTATATTTTAACTTCTGATTTTGAATAAAAGTAACTATTACGAACTGTATATTTTGTTAAGTAGAAACCAGAAAAGTAAACGCCTTCGTCGTTTGTATATATCCAAGTCTCCCGTCCTATAAACATTATATACAATACAATATTATTATTAATATATAAAATATAAATACTATATTCTGTCTTCAGAACATATATTCAATGTTTAATATATCATGCTAGTCTCAAGGTTTCGCGTAACTTAATTATAATTTATAAGCTTTAAAATATAAAGTTAGAGTACCTGTTTATAAAAATTGATACTAACTATATATATATATATATATATATTATACAATATAATATACACCACGTTTACGTTGTCTTTAGTCTTCTAAAATTTATAAACCCCAGATTAATATTATTATTATTATGCACTCGAGCTTAAAATACATAATATTTTAAAGAAATAATTATAACTCATAGCTTAATAGCTTCTAAATATTTAGTATCTATATAATATGAACCGTAACATAATTATGCAGCCCTTAATCGACCCCGAGTCCCCGAATGGGTATGTGTAATAGTATACATGTGAAAATTAAATGGTGATATAATATATAATATGTACATATACAAAATATTACATTATATAGGCTCTCGTCATCACTGTGAAAAAATATAAAAAATATCCTGTAAATCCGTTTTATATATCTTTGTTTGAAATGTTGTGTCGTACTCGAACTAATTTTACATCATCATTTTCGATTTTGACACTTACGGCTTGAGTATATTATGCTCAACATATTAATCAGCATAGATATACTATATATAGTATATACTAAATATATTAGGACATTAGGTATATACAGTTACAACTTACGAAAAGTGAAATTTAGACGATTTCCGGACGTTTTCATCAAGAAAATTGAAGTCAATGTGCATTTTTTTAAGTTGACAACACCGATAACACAAAACGAGAATACGATCGTTTCCCACAGACATATTATACGCTATTTAATAACACGTATCTTCTAAAAAGTAGTCGTGACTTTATATTTTAATATCAGCTATTGTACATTTGTACCTATATAATATATAAGAAAATTTTCCCCGAAAAGTTTTACTCTATGATTTTTGTCGTTGGATTGCAGTCAATACATATAATATAGGATACTATATAATAATATATGTCTGTGTGGATTTCAAAACAAATGCTACTCTTAAAATGTGTACCTATATCATTATAACGTATAGCTCGTGCAGCGCAGTCGATAAATAGCAAAGATATGGTTCGGCGCGAGAGACGAATATTTCGGCGGAGTTCGTGGTCCGACCGAAAACGGTCAAGGTCTCCGGTTCACTTCTGTAGAGCATTATTATTATTATTATTATTATACAACCCGCGTATTCTACCGAGACAGAGGGACAAAACTACAGTGTTATAAGTGTGTTTAAGTGTATAATCTATAATATGTACAAGTGTTTGCCGTCCGAAATAGCGTATGACCCGACAGAAAAATAAATTCAAAAAAAAAAACATATAAACGCAAGACCTGCGACGCTCGTCTAGTAATTATTATATTAATACATAGAACATATAACACAATACATATATATATACCTACAACTCGCATATACATATATGTAGGTACATGATAATATACATACATGGTGGTAGAATATTATAATGATATGGTGCCGGGAACTATTTTCCGGCAGAAGGGAGGCCATCGAACCTCCTGCCCCCCCAAATATACGCCCCCGCCTTAAAGTCTACAATAATGATAATAATATTATATATATTTAGCTCGATTCGTTTTTCGTCCGAACGTCTATATCCCGCTATGTATATAATATTATATTATAAGCACATCGTCATAATATTATTATTATTATTATTATTACTATACCTATACCTATTCGATATATATATACCTATGTATGATGTGTACCCAATAATTATTATAACTGACGCTGTCCGCGCCCGCCGTACGGTCCGCACGACTTTCCGTGTGCCGCGGCGGCCGTGGATATTTAATATATTTATATTATATTTTATAATACTTACTTAATAATAATAACAATATTATCATTAATATCATTAACGTTACGTACGACGCGTTGCGGGCGCGCACCACACGACACGATATTATTATTATGCAAACGGAACGGAGACGACTCCGAATTCCGATAGTAAACGCGCGAGTCCCTGCAATATAATAATATTGACACCGTAAAAAATCGTCTTGCCAACATAATAATATGTCGAGCGGTGCAAGACTCGCGTGCGTGTGTGTGTGTGTGTGTGTGTGCGCGTGTGCAGTGCGCGTACGACTGCGGTCTATTAATTTCCGTCCTTAATGGGATTATGACAAGAAAATTATATGCACGTCGACCGCCCCGGTATACGTAGGTACGCGCGTCTTATACACACACACATACACACACACACAAACACATAATAATAATAATATTATACATATTATACGCGAGTATATAATAATAATAATAATAATATAAAAACAAATAAATCTTTTAAAATTCCTCGCGCACACACACACACACATGCACACACGATCTCTTCGCCTCCTATGCACACACACACACACATTCGCGCGTGTGGATGGTAAACGACTCGTTTTATGATTGCTGTGGGCGTGTCGCGCCGATGCGGGCGTCTGCGGCTCGGGACCTCGGCAAACCGGTCGGGAATTATTCGGTGAAGTGAATATTACGCGAGCGCATAATATTATAACGTTATATTATTATTATTATTATCATTATTATAATATTATTATTATATTATGTGTAGAGCGGCCATGTTACGTCGCGTCGTCGGGTATGCCTAGGATACGTTTACCGTGGTAGTGGTATAATATATGGGTACTCGCATCGTTTGCGGTACACACACGTTATATATAGGTTACTCGTAGTTCGTACCATATCATGTAGTGGTATACCGCGGTCGCACAAACGCACACACACGCGTCATCCCCTCGACGATTTTACGCCGGCGATACAGGTGGCCAGGTGGGATAGGCAACGGAGTGTTAAGGAATATCGAGGGCATAAGGCGTTGAATCGCACATATTATAGTACGTAAAAGTATTGACCCACACCTTTCCCCTCCACCCTCTGAGGTTTCCAATATTTTTCTACTTCGTATATATCATATATGCCGTATATAGTATACACGACGTTCTACGCATTGGATACCCACCATTAGAATTAGGTACCTCCTAATCAACGTTTTTAGTGAATTCAGGTGACTAACAGACCTACAGTTGAATTAAAGAAAAATGAAAATAATTTATCATGATGTATAGGACCTATCAATATGTTGTACAATTTATAAAATAATAGTTTACTTAAATTGTTACAGGTGAACCAGCGTCCGCATTTAATGTCTTAGGTGTATAATATTATACTACATAATATACTATATAGTATATAGCGGATCATGACATTATACATTTTAGAGTTCTATAAGCTGCTAAGCTTGGTGACGGAAATGTAGGTACTATAGGTGCACTTTATATACACAGAAAAGAAAAAGAAAAATTTGGAAAAAAACAGAAATGTTCTTTTCCTGTTCGCTTTAACTCGATAAGTACATTTTTCTATAAAACTAAATTTAACAACCACGTAGGTACATAATATTTTTAATATTTTATACTTAAATGTATTGTTAATGTTGGACTGTGGAATCTGTTGCAGGACGTTCTAGATTTTTGGTACATGCAGGATTGGTATATTGTTGCTATAGGCAGCTGCAGCTATGTTGTACAGGTTGACTATATGTACAACTGTTGATCGTAATAATAATACAGTGAAACCTCCATTAACGGACCTCTAAAAAGCGGACACTTCCAACTAAACGCAATAGCTGTGTAAGTTTTAAAGTATGGTCATGCAGGTGAGCAGCTATAGCCGTTATAGCGAATAATGAATTATAATGTATTCAACAGATTCTTCGATTTGATTTCTTTGATTCTTTGGTAGCAGTACCTATACTCAACAATCATCGTTATATTAAAAGATGTGAATTTTTTGGAAATATACCTATTTTTTTTTGGATAATTTTAAGTCATTACAAACAACGTTTTCGAAAAAAACCTCATATTATTTTTTATTACTATATTTTAATATTAAGATATCGTGTTTGGTTTTTTTTAAAATTTTTTTAACGATAGCAATTTTGAATACCTGTAAATTAAAATCGAATTTCAAACAAAAATATAGTTAAGTATTATTTTTAATATATTATGTATTCCAATTAAAATGTCGAATCCCTGCAGCATCCTGCAGTGACGGTCTGCGTACTGCAATTGCGTGCAGGTAGGTAAAATAATATATTATTTATTGTTTGTGTTGAGCGGCAACATAGGCAGTGCTGCACGAGAACAAATACAGTATATATGCACACAGCATTATATTATATACCTAGGTTATGGTAATATTTACCCAGGTCTATATAATATAAAACACGGTCCGCGTACGGTCGTCGATGGGGTAATACGCAAACTGCAACTGCACAGCGTATTACCTATATACCTATAATGTTCTCAAACGTCGCGCATCAAAGCTGATTACGAACCGTGCGCCGTTCAATAAATACGCGATGTCTACTCTGCAAACGTCGCGAGATTCCGGGACCACATGAATATTATATGACCCGCCGAGTGTATTTTCCGGGAAAACGTTCTTTTTTTAATAACTGAATTGATACGACACAGATCGCCCGTCGTCGTCAGTGCAACGCTGCGTCACTGCTGCACGAAATCCCATTAAAAAAAATTCGCCTCGTCCCGCGACGACGTCTTATTTATTATTATTTTAAGCCTCATATAATATTCGTATCTAATTTCGATGCGCTCGGCCACGATTCGTTGAAAATAAATAGATAAATACGAAATATGCCGTCTCGGCAATATCATATCATATCAAACGTTTCGCGGTATTAAAGTATAGTAGTTAATGTTATACCTACCTACTTATATACTTATAGGTACCTATATGTCATTTCATATTTTATTATCGTAGGCCCCCGTAAAAACATCCCCGCGGCAAACGATATAATAACAACGGGATAATAGTATATTATTATATTTTTAAAAGGGCAGTTAATTAAAGGGGCGGACGATTTATATCGACTGTAAGACGTTATATTGCCTATAAGGGTAGTACTATAATAATACGTAAGCGATTTATTGGATTCGAAGGAAACACAGCGCGCGGCATTTTTTTACTTATAATATCGTTGTTATTATAAAATGTAATTCTCCCGTGTTTTAATGATCGATAAATTAAGAGGAAAATAAGAATACTGAAAGAGGGGCGTGTATATTAACAATAGTAATAATACTATAATGGTTTGGGTTACCTGCAATGTAATAGAATAAGCGATTTTTTTTTACCGGGAATGTATGTAATAATATTATAAGATTTTGATTTTAGGTCCGGAGCAATGCAAAATCGCGACGCAAAGAGATTGTATAGGTATTGAATATTCAAACGATTTGGCGACAGACTGCCGCAAGTCACGAATATAATAAACCGCAGCCGCACGCCGCCGCCGCCGCCGTCGACTACGACGACTAACATTTCAGCGGCGGAATCATTGTCTTTTACATCCTCTCACCGATGAATATTATAATACCTATAAATAATAATTATTATAATATTCTATGCGCGAAAACGGCGTTCGGCGAAACGAGATATTCCTACCGCGCGCCGCGACGTCGTCGATCGCAATCCGTGGATTTCATTCCACGGCCGTCGGAATAATAATAATAATAATAATATTGTTCTCATAACATTTCCGAGAACGATATTTAATCGTCTTTTTTTTGTTTCCAGCATACGAACACTATTTAAAAAAAAAAAAAAAATGTTATTACCGACAGCGCCGTTTTCTAACCGTCGTCGTCGCAGCTCGATCGGCCCGCAATGATGAAGTGTGCACCGCGGTGTTGCGCCGAACAGCTTGGAAATCCAACACCCTAGACGGGTTACGCGCGTATTATATTAAAATATTGTTTTCATAATAATATATTATATTATAGGTAGGTATTTAGTGACAAATTTTCACACCTTTGCCGGTGGTATCTGAAACCTGCATAATTATATTATTAAATTTATATTTATTTTTTTCATCGGGTTTTAGGTATTAAAATCGTTATTCGCTTGATTTCATACAGCCATAGGAAAAAAACACGAAAACCAAAAAAAACCATATTCATTTCCATAAATGAATGAAATATAAAACCGTCACGCCTATAGGCAGGCAAGCTGGTGCGTTAGAAATATTTTTTTGGAAATATAATTTTTTTTCATCCTTTTTTTAGAACACATCTAGCCATCTAGGTATAGGTACTCACCTACCTATGTACTAATGTGTTTAATAAAAAGTAATACTTCATAAGAGCATGCCGAAAATTGTATTCACACCAAAAAAAATAATAATTTATGTACATATATATATTATATTATATAGGTATTATTACATTGTAATTATAAACAATAAATAATAAAGAAGCAGTGCACAGCTCACTAAATGATAAATACCTAAGTCCAACTGAAAACATATACCTACTGTAAATGTAAAATCTGTATCAATACATATTCTTGACTTTTCTTCAAACTCAAAAATGAGTTGCAAAACAAGAATTTGATTAAATTGTCAAAACGAAAACAAAAATTTGAATTTGATGTTGTCAGTTTGACACGGCACAATAAATGATAAACTATCTATGTGAGAAGACGAATGAAAAAAGTATATGTCTTATAATATTAAATAACATTTTGTTAGTTAAAAGAATTTACAAACTATAAGACCTGTTGTGATTGATAAGCCCGTAAAGCATCGTGGGTAAGATTGTAAGAAAACGAATAATAAACAGAAAAAAACCAAAAGACAAGTAACCGACGACCTTTGCAATATGGACGACGACGACGATTTAGACCAGTCATTCTGAAACGGGAGCGTTGGTGGCCTTCTGGGGGGCGGTAGGATGCCCAAAGGAATTTTGGGGGCGTTGAGTTGTGTTTAGGGGGCGATACAAAAAATGTATATATTATTACTTTTAAGTATGAATAAGTATGCGTTTTAATTGCTGTCATCCAAAAAGCTAATTTAAAATTTATGTTAGAACTCGGAAATAAGATATAGCATATTTATATATTATAAATATTGTAATATCTGTTTTTAACACGTACACTGCCACGACTACTTGTGACTACTCGGTCGACACATAGTCGACAATTGTTACACGGTCTCAGGGACCACGGTCGACAAATGTATATCTTTATGTATATTTTATGCACATCTTTCTGGGCGTATTATTTGATTGGTTATAGACGCACCGTTTCAATATTTATATGTGGTTATTCAGTAGGATCTCGTGATTTCAATGGTATATTTGGATTTTCCGTATCTATTTTTAGCGAGTTTTAATTATTTTTCCCCGAACGACGACGACGCCGACTTTGACGGCGCCTTCGATTACGCGGCTGTGCTGTTTCCGATAATATTTTCGTTGTTACTATACTATATAATATGATTCTGACGAAATAGTATTAGGTTATTTTAATAATGTACAGAGTGTATCATCTTGCTCGGATGTATAGTAACAATATTAAGTGTATAAGTGTATATTTATGTTCGCAGACTATGGTACACTCTGTATTCATATTTTTACATACTGTTTATTACGTATAATTTATTTTGATAGGTACCCATTTGTCTACGACAAAATTATTATTTCTTGGTACTACCGGTCATTAGTAAAATAAATCAATATTCCAAGAATGTAGGTTCCAGGAACGGCAAATAATGATTTTAATAATTTTTAAATAACAATTCGGGAAACCGGTGGCGACACGTAGTCGCGGCTCAGTTTTGGCGCGGATACATACTATATGCGCGCATCATAAAATATACTGTGGCACTCAACGTGTTAAAAGACATAACAGATAGTGAATTAAAATATTTGGGAGGGGGGGGGGCGCTAGAAAATTGTTGATTCTCAAAGTAGGCGGTGGATGAAATAAGTTTGAGAACCTATGATTTAGACGATATAAGATGAGCAGCGTATCTGCAGTGTGATTTGGCCACGATTGATCGTAACCGTGCAATACGGTATATTATGCTGAAAATATATAGACTGCAATATTATATAGCCAAACTTCAAGTAAAAGAAGTACTGTGCAATTTGTATAATTATAATCATAATGAATATTTAGCTATAATCATAATTTATTATGGTACACGCCAAATTGAAAATAACACTTTTTGTATGTTTAAATGTCATAGTGAATTTGGAAAGCGAAATCCAAGCTATTATTTCGGTTTATATTAATGTAATTATTTTTGTACTAATATCAAAAGTTTTGATAATTTCAACCACTGTATACCTAAAAAAAATATGTTTTTCATAAAGTAAGAATGTCACAACTCGAATAATAATTAAAGTTAGTTGTGTCTACATAATTTCACTATACCTCAATCTTAATAAATTTGTTTTTTGATTTGTATTCCACATTGTTGTTACTTAATTGTGTTTAAATTTAAGAACTGTGTTAATTATAACACGAAACATTATGAACTCTATTGTCTCCCCACAAGCTCAGGCAGACTGGAGACAAATTGTTCGCATTTGTACTGTATATTATTTTAATTTGTATTTATTATTTGAAATAACAATAAAGCTATACGTATATCCATCTATCTATCGACCTATATTAGTGCATCCCACTGGTACTAAAACTTTAAATAAAACCACCAAATGTCAATTAGAATAATAATGACTATAAAACTACAACGTTTGAAGGTTTTAATTCCAAAGACAACCCACTGATGCACTTTTGTACGCTAAAAGATTAAAAAAAAAACATAAGTGGGTATTTTCTATAATATTATTGTAAAACCAAAACTCAAAATTTAGATCATAATAATACCAAAATTATTCTGAAGGTGTTTATCGGTTTAACGTGTACATTATAATATATACTCGAGTAATGTGCTAATAACCACTATTATTATCATTTTATGACCGTATGGCACCGTGGTTGATTATAATATTATATATTATTACGCAGTTCGCATGATATTCACTGTATTATATACTAAAATGTCGACGTTTGATGCCGCCTGCCAATTCAATATAATATCAAAACTATTTTCTACCTCTAGAATATTTATTTCTGAATATATATATATATTATATTACTCAAACAACATCACACGCAATCCAAATAATTGTTAGTCGCAGCGCGGTATCCGCCGCTAAATGTTAAAATACAATATATTATTTTTTTTTTTTTTATTATTATTTGAAAACAATTTATATTTACAATCTGTATTTTCAAGTTATACAATAAGTCAATTTGATGGTTTATTTTAGAATGGCGGGAAGGGGAAGTCAGTCGCCCATTAGCGGCACCCTGAAGGAAAATGTTTTAGGGAGAGAGTAGGTCCCTACACCAGTTCCTTTTGAGGCGTCTGGGTGGGTTTCCTGGAATTTGTTTAGATGAAAGGTGCAATATACTTATGTTGTTAATTTTTGAATAAATACTACTAATAATAATAATATTTTGATCGATACAATTATAATTAGTCGTAGTTCGCGGGTTAATTTTTTGCTGAAATCCGATTCCCGACCTTTCTCTGGCCGGGCGGCTTTAAAACCACGGACTTCAACATATCTTCGGTAATGGCCATTCGGCCGAACGTCTTTGGCGCTGTCCCTTCGGCCGGGGCTGCCGCCGGAGAGGAACCGACCGCCTCCTTCGGGGGCGGCGGGCCAAAGGCCGAGGTCACCGGTGGTGGTGGGGGTGGAGGCGGCGGAACAAAGGTCGAGGTTACGGGGGGTTGTAGCCTCGAAATGTAGCCGTGTGTCGACGACGACGACCCTGTCGGCGTAAAGACGCCTGCCGGAGTCGTCGGCGGAACGACGGGTTGTTGAGGGTAATAATGAGCGTCTGCAGGCAGAGGATTTCCGTAGAAGCGGTTTTCGGCGAACGGTGAGACGGACCTTTCGTCGAAAATATTTGGCCTCTGCAACAGCGACAGGGTGCGATGCGAATAATCCATGCTGATCATTTGCATAGAATTTTTCATAGTCTCTTCTACACACACACACATTATTAGTACCCGTGTTATTTATTATACCTATATATTTGATATTTTCCTATTTACTTTCAATGTTGGCGATCCGGACTTTAAGCGTTGCGTACTTAACGTTCAGTCGTTGGTTGTTCCCTAAACGAACGTTAAATGATAAAATAAAAAATGTTCAATATTATTATAGTATAGGTAGATAATAATAAAATATTATATATTACTTTCTACGAACGATATCCGATTTTTTATGTCGTTCGTGTTTTTCATTATAGCGTCCAACACGTGCAAAACCTTTTGGTCCTCCTTATCTGTTTTCACTACGTCGAATCGCTTTTTCCCTTCCACTTTCTCTTGCAATTGTTTTATTGTACTTAACAGCTCCAGCATGATAATATTGTCTTGTTCTTGGTTTATAGTTTGCGATAAGCTCGAACTACAACATCTGCGGCTACGAAGCGACTGAAAACGAAATAAAAACCACTCATTATAATATACTACCGATATGAAAGATATTGTCCATTCGATCGTTCAAAACGTTTTCGTTTATTACTTGTATTTCTTCAAACGTCTGTTTAGCGACTTCCTCCCTGTACAGTTCTAGAAAGTATTGAATTACATGAGAATGTTTTCAATTAAAAAATAATTTAATTATGTAAAAAACCAACCTTCTATTGATTTAGACAACGGTTCGGTTGACACTTTCAAATCGATACTCGAGTGGTGGCCACTTCCACTCTCAGCATCAAACCATATATCTTCCATTTCGTCCTAACAATAGAAATAATAGGAACTATTAATATTTTTTATTTAAACATCGAATTATATTTTAATACAGATTTAATCGCTCCTATATCCGCCGTTATATTATATCCCATGAATGCCAAGTAGAACACGGCAAGCTATATTTTACATTATAATTTATTATTGTAGATGTATAATATTTTGTTTACCTCTAAGTCCTTTAAGAACCGTTTCTCCCAATCATTGTTCAGCGCATTGATAAACCCTCGGCAGAGTTTTGATACACATGAGTACATATTTTTATTAAACAATAATAAATTATACACTCAATGAAGTTTCGATTGCAAATTCACAAGTGATGAATCGTATTATGAACGAACTAACATATTCTAATAAACAACATTTGTTTATGCGCCCATAGTGATATTGTATCAAACGTTTTGTTATCAGCCAATATTAGATATATTATTATTGTGTTATATTTTTAGGTTTGGATATTCATTAACCTAGATACGATATAAAAAACAATTTTCGATTAATTTATTAAGTCTTAAATTTATATTAAGTCATATTTTTTTATCGAAACACATGCTAAAAATATTGTTATGAAAATCCTAATACGTATAAATAATGTCAATATCTGATAAATGTTTATCATCAAGTTTTATCGCTTAGATAATATAATTTTACGTGTAAAAATATCTCTGAAAAAACGTACATAAGGTATCAAATTGTAGGCTTACAAAATGTTTGGAAAACTGAAGTTTTCATTTAAGATAAAAAAAAAGATGACCAGTAGATTTTAATCTAGATAAGATAATAGATAATAAAATTGTCATCTAGATAAGTCCCAACACTGCAGGGTATATTAGTATTGAAAACTTTCACACAGTTCGTGTTATAATAGCGTCCTACTGTCGAAATATTAATTCGCACTGCACATTGTCTATTTAGACTTTAAGAGTCCTCATCGTTACCTAAATATTTTGTTTTGTATAATATTATTATCATTAGAGTATGGATTTTAAAGCAATAAAGAACTAAAAAAAGCACTAAAAAAAAAAGCAATAATGCCGTCTAAATCTTTTAGAAAAGCATTAAAAATAGGTTTTTAAAAAAAATATTTATCACAAAAAAGTATTAAAATTTTTATTCTAATAATGTACTATGTTCAATATACTATATTATATGTATCTAAATTACATAGATAAACATATTATCCATAAATCAAACATAATGAGATAGAATCGATTGGGCCAGTCATATACAATATACGATATTGAAAAACACATTATTTAATATAAAAATACAAATTAACATTTAACATTTCAAATACGGTGATTTAGAACACATTTTGAAAAAATTCCCAAAAAAACATAAGTATACAAAAAATTCAAAAGAAGCAAAATAAAATGTCGTGCATAGTAGTATAATTTATAGTACTATAGATCGAATTTGTAGCTGACATAGCTTCGTTTTAGAGAAATAGAAAAAAAGGCAGGCAAATGCCTTCAAAATCCGTACTCTAATCATCATCAATATCAGGTAGGTTGTAGGTAAATATTATGTTGTGTACACTATATATATTATATACATATTATCATACCCAGGTGCACCTGCATTTACGCACGCATCAAGCGTAATAATATTATCGTCCACCCTTTGCTATTTTCGTCGGCCCGTATCGTAACAACATCGTGAGGGCTATTATAGCGACGCTAATACTGGCGATGCAAGATAGTGGTCATAGCTGGTTTTGCAGACGCGACTCTATATTATAATATACTCATCAGCTCTGCGGTTGACTTATTTCTTCTTGATTTTCGACGGTAGACACCGTCGTATACAGTATATAGGAATAGGCTTTCCTTGGTCACTGCGTTGTTAATAATATATCAAATAATTACAGTTAAATAGTTCAGAAAAACTGAACGTTTAAATATTCGAAAACAGACTTGTCAGCTGCGCCCGTCGTGGATATGCAACAAATTTCACTTGGTATATGATTATGTATTTATAAGTTATAACTAGGGCTAGGAAGTTGATGTATTTTCACTTTTTTTTGGAACTTTTTAGACGATGCTCTCCTGGCCACAAATGTGTTTCATTAACACCTGAATCTAAACAACTAATTTTTATTTTGCATTTTTTGGTGTTCATTACTTTTTTAGTCATGTTTTGACATTTTTAGGTCATTTTCCCACATTTTTAGTCATTTTTACTGATTTCACAGTATAGTTCACTTCTTATCGTTTCTCAGATATTAAAATATCATATATATTATTACTCAATAGTTATTTTAAAACAATATCGAATAATAACAATATTAACATAATGGATCGTTTATATTATAATGATATGTATAATCTATATTTATAAGTTACGAACCAGACGAAGGGGCGTTTTCGACGTAAATATACTTATAACCCGATTTGCTGTAAATGTTACAAAAATATTGTAATCCGGCACGTAATAATATATACATAGGTACACGTTAAAACCGAAAATAGCTGTTGGACACAATCGCATGATGCTGGTAAAGTATTTTAATATTACTTAAACGAGATATTTCGACAGAATCCGTCTTTACCATAAACAATATTGTGTCGTTTTTTTCATTGTTTTAAGTTAACCTGCAGTTTAGCTGTATTATAATATGTAATGACGGAAAACCATAAAAGCGCACCTGAAGCTTTTGAAACACTGCACCGCACTTCTCCCCGCAACGATTGTCTCGTATTTAATGTCTAATATTATATAGTCACTCGATATAGTGGCACGCACCAAAATTTATTATTGTTATTATTTTTTTTTTTTAAATGAATTAATATTGATTATATGATTATTTGTTTATTACGATAAATACGGTGCCGCGATGTCGCCAATCGTTAAATTTGTATTTATTTTTTTGGATCGTCTTGCCATATCACAAATCCTTATCCGTTCTTCTTTATCCTTTGCTGGCTCCTTCCGATTCAAATCTCCATAATTTTTCTTCTCAACTATTATACATATTTAATATTTTCTAATACCATCGTCTCAACGTAATATTGGCCTACCCTGCGGCGGTCTTTTGCTCCTCGGGTTTTCTAGGAGCTTTCTTTGTATCGTATAGAATTTCGCTTCCTGCACGAGTGGCCCGGCCCGTTCTAACTTACTCTTTTTAATCTCGTCGTTGACGTAATTTGATATTTTGAATATATCTATCAGTTCTCGGTCGTGTCAATCGTCAAATAGAAACGCGTCTAATATCATTATAACGGTGCGGAGGATCTACGGAAATATTATATTATTAATGCGAGGTTCAAAGGACGAAGGACTCGGGTCGTTTGAATTTTCCACCGCGACCGGTCACCACAGCAGCATCGGATGAGTTCTCGAGCGGTCAAGAAACGCGAGCCCGCTGCAGATTCCGCCGCAGCACGCGGGGCGGTCAGGTCATCGGGAGACGGGAATAGTGCTCGGAAACCGTCGATGCTGACGACGCGAAGAGCGAACAAAACTACCGAGTGCTCGTAATAATATAATATATAACATATGATATGATATAATATCACAGTCATAATAATATTTTACGGCGTTATACGATTTATAGCTCAGATTGCGAATAATATAATATATATAATATTACCTATACGCGCGTTTTATGCCTATACACGATGACCGTCTCCGCCGTATATCGTTTCGCGAAGACGAAAATCGAGACCGGTCCCGGGAAACGTGTGCGTCACGATAATAATAATAATAATAATAATAATAATAATAATAATAATAATGCTGCACCGTCACGCGCGCGATTCCTATATTATATTGTGCGTACGCGCATTCGGTATTAATATTATCGTGTACGGTTTTCCACTCGAACGGTTCGCGCGACCGCCGCCGCACATAAAACGCGCGTAATAATATTATTTAATAATATACGAGTATAAAAATAATATATAATAAATCGTACGACGGGCGTTGTGCAGCAGCAGCACGAAGCGCGGAAAACCCGGTGCCGACGCGACGGTTTTCGCGGACGACGAGGCAGACCGACCGGCAGCCGTGCGGGAGAGCGATGGGGTTTTCCGCAACCCGCGAAAAACGACTCGTCTGGAAAACGCTAATAGCGCGTTGATCGCCCGCGGCCCTATCGCATTTATGTGATAATATTATGATCGTGTGATGTGTATATCTTATATATATTTACGTACAAGCCCCTCCAAACGCAGTATATATATAATACGTTTCATTTTTCGATATTATTATGATAGTTATGATAAATATGCCTAAAAATACGACCCAAAATCTTTGGGGGTTTGACGACGAGACTTTGGACGCGGTTATACATTTATGTATAGCGATGAAAAACGATCTGTAATATTGTGCACTTTGTATAGGTAGTTATTATAAGACAAATAATAAATTATATTATAATATTATTATACTGAATTAAAAGAAATAATAATTAATTATTACAAATCATAACAGTTTTATTTTTAATAAACCGTAAGTACCTATTATTTATAAATTAGATTGTTACCTACAACAAGTTACCTACAAGACCTATACAAATCCACTAAACATGAATAATTGTGTGATCACGGAACAAAAACAAAAAGAATTGCATAAACTTGGAACAAAGAATGGTTTACTTAAAGGATGGTGCAGTAGCCAGTAGTAGATGTTTGAAAAAATAAACAACTAAATTTGTCACTGCAGATCAAGTTGATAAAAGTGTAGAATTGCGTGAAATGATTAAATCAATTTCGGGAGATCAGGGGTTTTTAGCAATAAAAAGCTCATGTAAAGCAAAAACCCCTTGCAAATGAAGTAGGTGATTTTTTTTTATACGTCTGACTATTTTTTGATTTTTTTTCCAAATTGAATACAATGCGTTTTTCAATACAATTTTTTTCCATCATTATTATATTATTATACTGTTAAAACTAAAACATTCCATCTGTTTGCCATAATTTTTTTATATAATGATATCTCTTGGTTTTTTTATTAAATTGCCAGTTGCCACTTTGTGCAATTTTTTTGGCACCCGCATAACTAATGTTATATCTGGTTTTTTTGTTAATGTTTTTTCTAAATTAAAAACAATGCATATACGTATAGTGTATATGTATACTCGTATAACTTATACAGTAATAAAAATGTGTTTTTTAGTATTTTAGAAATTCGAAGTATGAAAGCCGAAAGGCGATGACTGTAAAATAGGAAATCGAAAAAAAAAACTATAGTTCAGTGTATGAAATAACAAATATCATTATTTGAAATTTAATTACGAGGACGCTATTACATGACCCTCATGTATTGTCTCCGTCTTACAAATGTATACAACATATAGCATAAACACATAAACTGTTTAGCGAGCGATGGAACCACTCAGGCTGTAGTCTTACTTATAAAAAATAAGTATGGTTTATTAAAAATAAAATAATTATTTTGATTTGTATTAACTAATTATTTTTTTTTAAATAATATTTAATATAATAATAATTGTCTTAAAATAATTGCCTACACAACGTGTACAATAGGTATATAGATATTATCCATTTCATAAAATGGATGACCATATAATGTATATTTTCATCAAAATTCGAGAATTTCACTATCTGCAGAATATGCAGTTCACGAAATGAGCGATTTCACTATGTGGACGTGACATATATATTATAAGTAGGTAAACGTACGTCCGTGAACTTGGCCCACCCGCCATCACCACCCACGTACCACAGTTAGTTTATGTGGCAACAATTAGCAGATGTAGTCAGCGAATAAATATAGCAAATCAATATTTTAATAATAATATAATGTTTGCAAAACCACTCCATGTTTTATGGTTGGAAAAAATTTGTTGATCTGAGTGGACCATGTCCATCACCGTGCGCAGTTTTTTCATCTTGAAATACCGTTAAATACGTAACATATTTAATGTGTACCTTGAGTTTTGCTTAATTGTTAGCCGTTTGCAGGGAATAGTAAATTATTTATTTAACTATATGATGAAACGATTTGGTGACTTCAAAAATGTATTCACTGACTTTGGCAACGGGAGCATAATATATAAGCAAATATACCTATATATGTGGGTGGATGTGTATGTAGACCAAATTTTAATTTTACGTGGCATACGTTTGACTGAATGAAATACACGATTACACTATGCAAATTATATTACTGTACTGTACGCACTTGGCACTTTTATATTATTTACGATTGATTTTTCAAAACATATATTTATTCCTTACTTAAATAGTAATCTTGGTTTTCATCAAATAGGTGCCCGTAGTCCATGGTTTTATCGAGCACCTAGTATAAGGTTCTCAAAGATATTATAGACTGTGTTCCGTACACAAGATGAATTGAGTGGGCTGTAATATTAGTTGTGCTCCGTTTTGGTAAAAGTGTGCTTATTGGTAACGGAGTGCTTGGTTTAACGGAAGGTCTAGGCCACACAAGTCTGCCCTGGGTGGGTCTTGGAGTGGTAGGATGGAAAAACACACACACACTGAGTTCCTTCGAGTTCCGCACTCGTATTTATAAGCATGGTCTCATCTACTGCGTCGCTGTGATTGGTTTCTGCAGGTGGTCGCACGGCGGCGATAACCCTGGTTACTCGCGGAATTGGTCCTTGCTGCTCTCCAAGTCATTTCCACGGCGTTCTGTCGTCGTAGGTCCGTGCGTAGTCGCGCTGGTGCGACTCGGTAGCGCCGTGGTCGGGACGGATTGCCAGATGACCATTGTGACTTGGTGGCTCCGCGATGCAGCCGGTGCCGTGTTCTGTTCCTGACTCTGAGGGCGCTTGCCGGTCGGGCGCCAGCCGAGACTTGTAGCGGCTGCAGGTGAGCCGGTTATTATAACTTATTTTAACAATATAAAATGTTATTATTTTTCATTACAGAAAGTTTTCAGTTGTCATCGTATCGATTTCCGAGAAAAGACATGATTTTCGGTCTGTTGATTGTTATTACTTTACATTATTGTGCAATTTATTATTATCATCCAGTAAGAGCTTTTATCGCAAGTTTGCATTTTCCCTTTTCCACAATATGATACGTCACAGACGACGTTGGGTACAGATAGCTCTCACTATAAAATACGGTTTTTAGTTAATTACTTTTTTCGGGAGACGTTAACGGTTCTCACTCTCTCCTCGTATAATCGTATACGCTCGTTCGCATTCAGGACGTGTTAATTTATGCGTTCGACTTGTCCTTTCTCCGCCGTCGCACAGCTATTGTTCGATAATACACACAAACACACACATTTTATTTTATAATTCACATAATATTACACCCATGTAATTTTATTCGTATGCACTGGAAACCCATACACGCCTATACGATGTTTTTGTATATATTATTATAATATATTTGTATTGTGGCGTTTATCGTGTACGTATAAAAAACCAAACATAATAGTATCGGTCGACGATCGTCGTCTCGTGTATACATCTCGTCAATTATATTGTTGTAAACTCTTATTTCATAAATGTATATTTGATCGTATATATAATAATAATAATTGTTCTGGAACGTGTATTTTACAATAATTACAATTGTACTACGTATATAGGTAGGTACATATTGTGTGTATACCTATATAGTGTCTCGTTGTAACGATTAATCCGTTGCCTAAACGAGATGAAAACAATTTATCTGTCTCCATCTCTCCATCTCTCCGTCTCTCCATCTCTCCATCTCTCTGGTCTCACCCCCTCGTCACCGTATAGGATTCAAATAATAATAAATTATTCTTTATTCCCGATAATTATTTTACCATACAACGAGCGTCTTTATGATGGCGAATTCGTTGTTTGATTTCGCGTAACAATATTGCGTTGACCCGTCGTCGCCGTGCAGGACGTCTCGCGTGAGGCTGGTCACAATACGTCATACTGCACTCTGGTCTGCCGCGGGTGAACGCGCGTTTTGCGATTTAGTACGATAACTATAATAACAATAATAATATGACGTGTAAAATATACATCACCGGGTCATGTCTATATATATATACGATTCGCGCGGGCGAGCGATTTTCGAGTCTCCGAATAATATATTATAATAGTATCTATATAGGTATAATAATATATGATATATACGGTGCCCATGTGGCGAACGCGCGCATAGTGAACGATATGGAATGTATATATAATACTCGACGGGCGGTGATTCGCGCACGGACGGACGGACGGACGGACCAGAAAAATATTGTCCCGAGACGGAGGAGCTCTCGTTTTGGTCGTCACGCCCACGCGTTTTCGAAAATTATACCGCACGGCACCACACACACACACACACATTAAGACGGGCGTATACCTCGCGATATACATAATATTAATATAATAATATATATAGGTAGGTAATAGGTATATATACCTATCTATAAGTCATATACGTAGGCTGCAGCAGGTATGAGCGCGGCATCTCCCGTATATGTTCGGAAAAAAATTATAAACGCGATCATTAAACGATCGTTCAGCACTGAACAAATTTTTGTTTTCCGATAATGCGCTCGCATCCGTCCTCTCCGCGGCTACACCGCACCGGCATGCATCATTACCATAATGCGAGCGATGCGCCGCGTAGGTGCGAACCGAATAGAATATATTATTATGTCGTTATAGTAATAATAATAATAATAATAACAGTGTTATATGTATATAATAGTGCTTAAATTATATTAATGGGGCAAGTTAAAAACGAACGTCCCGAAACAAGAAGACCGACGGCCGCGCGAACTCCTGTAGCTCGTGTAATCGTGCGAGCACGAGCGCGCCCATCGCATTACGACAATATTCTATAGTATTATATTATTTATACCATATATTCTGATATTATAAATAGTAGACACAATAATAATATTTTAACGACGTATGACACCCATTTATAATGGGAAATATGTTACCGGAAGTCGTATAATTATACGTACCTATATACACACACTACCTCGTTCATTAATATCGGTCGGCAAACGGGATTTCGTATTCCTATCATGGACGTCTTATAATAAATGTATATATAATATATTATAGCCGCGTGTATAATTGTGATAATATGCCTTAAATAGCCAAAACATGTGTGAGAGAGGTGTGTAACTCTAAACGACTGCTTTTTAGATGACCTTATAGGAATGATTTTTTATATGAAACTCCTCGACAATAAAAGTGATAACAATTATTATTAACTCTTGGCATTTGTTAAATGTTATCACTTATCAACCGCTCAAATAAATATTATCAGCTTATTCAAACCTTATCATAATTATGCGGTCGAGGAGTACCAGTCACGAAAAACGGAGAGGGGGGATTTTTAAACCTGTATTATTTATTTAAAAAACGATGAAAAATTTTATTTTTTTAAGCTTGATTTACAATTTAAACAACAAGTATAAGGTATAATAAGTTATAACTTATAAGTAAATGTGATAACAGTGTAATTTTATAATTGGCTTGACGGGTGTGAGTAGGGAACCCGCAGTTCATCAACAGCACCTCTTTATACGTATGTTTTTTGTACGTTCTTTTTTTTTATGTATTTATTTGCATTAATGCATTAGAAGTTTAAAGTTGTCATTTCCACTCGAGTCTTCCCGCGGATTGTTGGGTATGGTGACATGCGACGTACGAGATACTATAGGGAATTTCGGTTAGAGTGGAATTTGGAAAGTAATTGTTTGTAGTTTCTGGTTGCTAGTTCGTCAACTGTTAGTATTCGTAAGTCTTTGTGGAGTGCGTTATTGGACATGTAAATATATATATACCAATAAGAAGCTCCAGTTATGTTTGTCTAAGACAAACAGACTCTGGTAGGTTTGTACAACAGGTCTTATATTAGAGGGCTATATATGCTTGAGCCCAAATTTGGATACCGCGAGGAACACTTATTTACGCCTGCAATCAAATTTCTAGTTGTATTCGATATATAATATACCTGCTGCAGCAGCGGGACGGGGACTGCGTGTGTGGTGTATGCGACTGATTATTACGGTCGATTATATTAAAACTGGTTACGAATTTGAAATCGGACACTGCGTTGGATTTCCACAGACGCCGCCGCGAGAACGATACGTGATAATGATAATAACTAATAGTTTATATTGTAAATAATATTATTATTATCATCGCAATAAAACGTTCGGTTGATTTTCATTTCGTCCCCGACGGTCAATCGATTTTTATTCACCGCCCGGCGAGTCGCGGAGATCCGACGGAATTCCATAGATTACTCGTCGCCGACCAGCGGCGCTGCGTACGGGACGGACGACGACGACAAAGTATACGTTTTAAATAATAATATTATAATAGTGTCGTAAATATACCTATATGTGTTCGTTTTCACTCGAATTTTCGATCGTATAATATATAATATTGAATATATTAATATATATGATATTATATATATGTATAGGCTGCTGCTGCTGCTGCCGAATGTATATATATATATATATGTGCGAGTAACTTACGCTCGCTCGGAACGAGGCACACCGCATTTTACGACGTATCGGTAAAGTTATATATACATTTTTATTATTACTATTATGCACATATTACATATCATTTCCGAAAATTATTATCGTCCGCCGTTTTCGAAACCCAACGATCACGTTTTATAATGAGAGTCGGTGGTCATATCGTACACGTACATGTGTATATACGTAGTATACCATCACCTGCTACACCTATATATACTCGCGTATATATTATATTACATTTGGCAGAATAATATATTGGAAAGCGAGCGCATATTATTATTATATCTGTACATGCGCCGGCGTAGCGGTACATACATATATAGGTGTATAATAATAATATATATATATATATATATATATGTTATAGGTTCAAATGATAATCCATACCGCGAGATAGGATATATATATATATATATTATATATACTCTATACGGAACCGAAGAACCCATTAAGGGTTTCCGTAAGTTATTATAATATATACTGTATATATATATATATATATGAAGTGTAAATATATAATATATAGATAGAGAATTATATACCTCAGGTATATAGGAGGTCTGCGCACAATTATTCGGCACCGCTTTTGCTCGTTATAATTATTATAATAATGTGTAGTTTATGGGATATTGTATTATATGCTGTGCGCATCATCACGAGAGCGTATATAATATATATAATAATATAATAAATTGTAGAAATGTTTAATTTTCCAGATTTAATTTTCTTCGACGTGGAATTTATGACGGTCGTCGTGTGAACTACGACTGCATTACATCATATACGACGATCATAATATCGAGTTTAATAATTACACGCGACGACGACGGCGCGGCGACGACTATCCGCTGGTATCGGAAAAAAAATAAAACACAATTAATATACATTATAATATTATTTTAACTCTGTTCGATTCCCGTCGTAAACGATAATATTATACTTTTTACTACCTATTTGATGATAGTTGATACAATATTATGTTTCACCTGTATATCGAAATAAAAATATATACGAGTACTGTTTAGACAGGCTTATATAGCACGACGTTACGATTAAGTCGAATTAAAGTCGAATCTACTTTTATTTATATAAAATGTATAACATATATATGTATAGTACGATATACGTATACAGTTTGTAGTGAGTAGTTTATTTTTTTTACTGTCCATATATATACAAACGGAAGCCACTATTGCTACCGATAAAGCTATAAAGTAAACACGATGTTTTTTTTACATGCATAAAACATAATACATATTATAGAATCGTTTGATCTAAATGAATACTATAATAACCGGACCGCCTATGAAATTTATAAGCAGACCAAATGATATATAATATATATATATTATATTTCCGATTTAATGTAATTTTAATTTCATACTTGTACACGATGGCTCCTGTAAGTCAGACGTATGTATACCGAGGTATAGGTATACCGAACGTCGAACATCGACAATTATTATATAGGAGTCTAATATGTGGGTAAATTTCTACGCTCTCCCCCCCCCCTAAATTTGATTTAGGGATAATCGCCTTAGTTTTTGTGTACAAACGACCGGATTTCGTGCACAAACGACGCACAAACGATCTGCGCAAATAGAATTTCCAAATCGGAGGGGGGGGGGCGTAGAAATGGACCCCTAGTATGTCAAATAACGATGAATACCTAAACACATTATATATGATATATTGTATGTTTTTATATGATTATTATATTTACGTGCAATATAAAAAGCAAATGTACGGTACATTTAATTATAATATGTACGATGTACCTATATACTATAATATTACTTCATTATATATATCGTTATAGATAGAGAATGTTTTCTTATTTTGCAGGAGCAACTGGAGTCGATTCCAGGGTGGCTTTTGCTCCACTTCGGCCACCCCTAAACCTTTACTTATCGATATTGTATATATTGTATGCAATAAGCAACAGGTATATTATAAAACATTGAACATATAATAATATAACAATCGTCTCGCGTGCATCGCCGGTCCACGCGTGCGTAGCTGAATTCTCACGAGCGTCTTCTCTTCGCTCGCGGCTCGTCAGTCGTCGTCTCTGTCGTCCGGTAAAGTCGAAAATATCCAATCGCGTATACAGAGGAGAAGTAAAAAATATATTATAATAGTCGTAACGATAATTACAACAATAATAATAATAATGAAACGTCCGACTAGTTTTTTCTCGTCGTAATAATATAGGCAACATTATATTATATCGTATTGGTACGCATACATATATATATACACGATATATACCTTTATATGGTCGTGTGCGTTTTCTCCTCTGAGGTCTGCTGTCAATACAACTACGTACATCGCGTTGACGATAATGAGACGAAATAATGATATACGTAATAATAATTGGTGTCGGGACGAACGTATAATAATAATATTATTATGTGCGGTGCAGGACGATCGCGATCATATATTAATATAATATTATTATTGTCTATATATAACGCACACGCAACATAATATAATAATAACAATATATAATAGTATCTGCGGCCTACGATATATATAAATAATCTTAAAAGACTATAGTCGTACATAATATAATAATATTAAATATATTGTGTATATTATAGGCTAAGTCTCGTTTTTTGGGTGTGCTACCGGTGTTGTACGCCTGTGGTGCTATACGTTCAGAGTACGCGGGTACCTATATGTGTGTACAGTCGCTGTTGGAGACCCGCCGTAATAATTTTAATCACTTTATTATGCGCGCGAGCGAGCGAGGAGGAGGTTTGCCGCGATTGTCACGCGAAACCGATCGCAACGATTAATCACTGCAATATATTCACGACATTATATTATAAATAATAATAATAATAATAATAATAATAATAATAATAATATGAGGTTATCCCGCGGGTAGGTATACCGTGGTAATGTTTACCCGGGTGGACGCGTCCGATCGCCGACGGAGAGTGGAAAAAGTTCGAATATTATATTATATTATTAATGTTTAATAAATTAGTATTATATTATTATGTACAGCCTACACGGCCGTTTTTTGTACGGGTAAAACATAATACGATAGCGAATTTCTATTCCGTTTTACTCGGGAAAATTAAACTGTCAGCATACCATATCACCTGCAATATTTTTGTATTGATAATATTAATGTTTATTTTATTGTACGCGTATTAAAAGATATTTGTCGTTAAATCGGACACGGATATATTATATTATAAATATGAAGTCAATATAAAAGGATTTAAATATAGTCATTGCGGGGACTACAGAGTATCTATAAGACTGCTGAAAATACAAGCGCAGATTTAACCTGTTTATGTATGACCGATAATATTTAAATACAGAAAAGTAATAGTTTTTTTAAGAATTAAATATATACACCAACGACAAACGTTTAACATGCCTACACACGTGTGCGTATGCAATATTTCTATGTTCGTATACGGACTGAATAATAATAATATTATTGTACCTACAAATGTCTCGACGAAAAGAAAATACACATAAATTCTATTTAAAACGTGATTTTTTTTATATTTTCTTTTTAGGAAAACGAAATTGGTTTTTTCGAATGGAAACGCGGTTATTATAATATGGTCGGGCGTATATAACAGATTATATTATTTTGTATACGCTTTACATCACGAGGTAAGCCGCAGTCGCACACATTATATACTGCCACTTGCAAAAAAATAAACTCGACCGACCCGTGTAATCGTTGCTGTATACATTTTACCCGTACTTTGTATTTTCGATCAGATACACTTTTACAACTTTTTAACACCCGCGCTTTCTTATCTATATATTTTGTGTACGCGGACGAGCTGCGTTCAAATGTAAAGCAATAATTATAATATAGTTGTTATTATGTGCATTAGGTATTATAATATATCAACCTGAAAGCCAAAAACTGCCAAGCTTAAAACTGCGCTAAAAAAAATATTGTGTTAATACTGTGGATTTTAACAAAACATGAATAATATTTATTTATTTATTTTTTAATTCAACGGGTCTAGCCCCTTTACAAATCTGAGTGTGGTATAATGACCTGCAATAATGAATAAAGTATAATACATTTTTAGAAAATATAATAATTATTATGTACAACACTAAAAAATATTAAAAAGTATATAAATAACTAATAAGTATACAAATAATTAAATAAAAAATATAAAGAGAACACTGAATGACAGATATAAAATTATAATGTTTTTCTTAAAAATATAATTGAATTCAATTTAATTGTATACCGTGTTGTATTGAAAAAATCTAAGGTGGCGGAGATTAAATTTGCAAGTTTCAGAGCTCTGACAAATAAGGAGTCGTTACTTGATTTGAACTTGAAGAATGGGATGGCAAAAAGATCATGATTTCTCGAATAGAAGGAGGGAATACGGAAGAATTGACTTGAGCTAAAAGCTCAGGGCTTACAATATTATAATTTAACAAGTCATATACGAACATGATATCAAATAACTGACGTCTTAATTGGAGAGAATCTATGTTTACTAAATTTTGAATTGGCATAATAGAGTTAATATTAATTAGTGATCGTCATAACAATAATTATTATTGTTATTGATACGCTTGAGAGTAAGTTGATATTATAGTGGTAGCAGGTGGTATATTTGTTGTGGTACCGTTAAAATGATAATATCATATTTTGTTAATAATAAAAGTATAAGTAAATAATTATATTTCATATTTATTTCATAGACACCACTTCAGGTATATAAGTCCTAAGCTTTGCGAATAATACGACATAATATACAAATAAATATTTCAGAATTCTCGGTGGTGCGGAACTATATAGTTTTCGCACGTTTTATTTGTTTGCACGTCGGTCACTTTATGCCATTGGGTATTTATTTTACCGGCGAAGTCGCAGTTCAAATTTGCGCTGTAATTTTACAGTCGATTAATTAATTCTATAAAGTCTAACTCTTCAGAGACTTCGATCGCACAATGGATCGGACGTTTAGAGTCGTCCGTTTCATAACGATGACCATATTATACAGACCAGTGCGTTCGTATTGTCCTGTGCAGTATATATATATGACATCGTTTGTTTGATAATCGAAACAATTGTTTATTTTGACCGATATGTTTACATAATATATGACTAATCTGTATACAGCTGTTTCACTCGAGTATTGTGTATTTTTGTGTTTGACTTTAAAACGTGCAAGTGTCTACTGTATGAGACTATGACGCATCGCGAAGTAGTAGAATTTGTTGGAAAATATAATTATTTTGTTTTCCGCAAACTGCTCGTCCATATCCTATATATATTTATATTGCGGCGTTTAAAATGTATATTGCAAACTTGTGACACGGTAAAATTTAATCCGTTTAATGGATTTGGCTGAACTTACGTTATCTTACGTTTTTTTCATATTTGAAATAAAAATAATTAAATATAGTCAAGAAGAGTTCCGATGGAATAATAAATATTTTATTCTCGACTACTCCGCGTGGTACTTATAAAACATTTAAACGAATCAAGGATATTTTTTGATATAATAAATTATTTTAGCATTCTTGTAATCATTTTTTATTTATCTATTATTATTATTATTATTTTTTTAATCTGTAGTTTGCGAGTACAGAATTTGTGGTTTTTACAATTTATAAACCGTTTAGCAACAAATTTAATTAAAATTTCAAAACAACAGAAGTGCACAAAAGCTTTTTTTGTTTAACATATATTTTGAGTTGCAATATTTCAAGTTAATTACATTTTGAGACTTCTTTTGTTTGTACTTACATATTTCGTAAAAAACATCATTCAATAATAATTAATAAAATTCATTTTTTAAATAAAGATATCCTGCATTAAAACAATTTTAATTTATATATGTATAACTGACCTGACAAGAAAATTCGGTTCGGAGATGAAGTAAAAAGTAAATTTTAACCTGGGTTGGGCAAAATAATTATGTCATATAATATATTAAAAATATATGTAGAATTCGTATTGACTGTCCAAACCGAAATAAAGTACTTAGGCATAACACTTGATAAAAGACTAACCTGGGGCCCCCACTTAAAAGAAAAAAGAAAATCGGCTAACACTAGACTTCATCTCCTCCGACCTCTCCTCAACTCCAAAATACCACTACAAAACAAACTTATTGTATATAAGTCAATCATAAGACCAGTCTGGTCTTATGGAATAGCAATTTGGGGTCCGGCCAAGCCCTCGAATATCAGGCCAATTCAGGCCTTTCAGTCAATTGCACTAAGGTTAGTAACCAAAGCACCCTGGTACGTTTCAAACTCTGCCTTACACAATGACCTAAAAATTACAACTACCACTGAACTTGCCAAAACGATGTACAAACGTTTCCACCAAAATTTAAGCACGCATAGCAATACTTTAATATCACAAATGTCCACCCTAACCCTCCCAAAAAACCCACCACGCAGACTTAAGCGTAAATGGTGTAGAGACTTGTTAAATTAGTAAAGGAGGTGTTACCATTGGGTTTCTTCCTCAACACGATATTCATGTTACTTAATTCTGATTTTTATTTTTATCTTATTTGCTTATTGTAATTATTGTGTATACAGATTGTAAATTGTCTTTCTTAATAAAAAAAAAAAAAAAAGAATTCGTATTGAGAATAGTGTATGCAGAATAATAATTTTTATTGGAAAATATTTCTGAAATACAAAATATAATATATACCTAAAATATTGTCAATTCATCTATATAAATAAAATTATTGTTTAAATAGTTGTCTTTTTAAAATTAATATTATAAACAAGCAATAAAAGACAAATTGACTTGCCTACTGGTATTTAGTATATTAGTATTATTACCTACGTCGTTTGTGCAGCACCATTATACTCATTATTATCAATTATTATGATAAATAATTGATCATAACCCACAGTTTATAATAATACACAATAATGTAATTCATATTTTGGTAAAAATAAAGACGTGTTCAAAATTAAAATTACAAAAATCAAGTACTATTTCAAAATGCACCTCATTTAAAATGCATATTTCTTATAAATAAATTTAAAACGACGCGTTCCCGTTTTGCCCAACCCTGATTATACCGCATCACCACGCAAATTTAGGTTTTATTGTCTGGTTAATAATTATTGCTATCGAGGTGAGAACAATCATAACAGCTATATACCTAACCGCGTAGTTATAACACGTAACTCAGACGAACGATTATATATTATTTAAAATGGGCAATAACGATTACATTAATAATATACACCGACATCACTGGACGCGTTTAAAATGTATAAATATGTTTTTGGAGATATACTACCTGTATGATTAACACGGTCGTTCTCGCCTCTCAGTGCGTAATAATACATATTATTAATATTATTATTATTATTATACGATTGGACGTTGGACGTTCAGACTTATCGAAACGGAGGTAGCTGGTACAGTTATATAATAATATAATATAATATAGGTTTATAATAAAGTAATCAAAAAAAAATTCAACGTGAATTTACAAAAACATAATACGAACGCGCGGCATTATTCCATTTATTTGGAAAGCCAAAAATTTAGCCGAATAATAATATATACATCTGCGTGGCAGAGCGAGCCCGTGTGAGTGTACCTGCTATATATACGTGTGTAACTCCGAAATTCGGAATTCGATTTCAAAAGAACCCCATTATAATCCCTCTCGGTATGATATGCTCTCTCGGCGGTCGGGGATCAGCCGTCGTCTCTGACTATATAGGTATACACGCGTATAGTGACTTTACACCTAAATATATATATATTATATACATACGCGCCCGACGACCCGCCCGTAATCTTTTTGGGAAAAATTCGATTTTCGATAATATGTATTTATTTTTTTTTTCGCCCGTACTCAAGTGCCATCGGTTCATATCTAGATATATATATATACATAATATTATACGTTATATTATTCTACGAGCGTATACCCGCACGACGACGAAAAACCCACACGCGGGCGTGTGCGTACAACGCCCACAATAATAATAATCGACGACGACGACGACGACGACGACGACGAAATGACGACTGTTATTGAAACGTCAAAAAAAGAGCAGTGATTGACAGTGCCATTATATATTTTGCAGTATACCCTGCACCGTTGTAGTAGTAGTGTTTCGTATCGGTCTCGGCTGGCTGTTGTACTACCCTACATATATAATATTCTGACTGCTCCGAATCGAAAAATCCACATCGAAAATAATATACGAAACGCACAATGAAAATATTAAAACCCATTTTCGATCGCTCGTGTGTGTGTGCGTGTGTTTGAACACGTGTAGCGACGGTACCCCGCACTCTGCGACGGTATAATAATAATAATAATATAATAATATCTCGCGTGTGTGTAAACGGCGTGCTGCAGCGAGACTCTGTCCGGAGCGTCCGTTTTTCTCACCGTTTCACGCCCGACTTGAGCACATCGGTCCACAACAACAATATAATATAATATTATTGAGTTCACAATGGACGCAATACAAAATAAATATGATAACGTTAAAAATGTCAGTGTATAATTCAATAAACAACGAGAGTGATTCTCCGAAACGCTTCGCGAGGTCGACTCTCGTTCAGACCGCACTCCACATAATAATAATAATACAAATATTATAACATAATAATATTAAATCACGTGTGGCATTATTCGCCTGCACCTCGTTTACGCGAGCTTGAACCCGAAAACGTCTGTGTGTTTACCGTGTGGGCGGTGTATGGTTGAACGGACGTATAGGTAGGCACTAGTGCAGCAGGCGCAGAGCGTAAGTCGAGAAAACATCTGACGGTTTTGTGTATTTGAAATCGCGCTCGTCTGATGAATGATATATATTTAATATTATTTTTCAAAACCCATAGCAGGCCACGCGTCTGATAATATAATATTTTACCACCATATTTTAACACCCTGCAGCCAGGGTATCTACAGGGAAGGTCTAAAAAAAATATATATATTCATAGAGGTGCGTATTGTCTGTAAAATCGCCGAACACATTTACCGAGTGCCGCCGACTGCCCAACCACCGACTGAAGATCTAATAAAATATATAGTCGCAGAGTGAGGAAAGGGGTGCCTGCACCACACACTAATGAGCTGCAGCGGTGGTAGGAATCGATCAGGCGAAACCCGTCCGAAATGCCATAATATTGCAATCATTATATTATTATTGTGTTTTTTGTTACCTACTTACGGTATGATTCTTATAACACACGCGTATTTTGATAAATTAAAAGGGCGGTGAACGTATTTCCAAGCTTATAATGTAAAACCGATCGCCCCGGACCGGTTTCGTGTATAAGATATCACAATAATATAATAGACGCGTCGTTCGTACAAAACGATATCCCGGTTTATTTTTTAAATATTATAAGGCAGCATTTTTATCGAAAGATATTTACACGCGGCAGATCCAATCATCATCGGTTTCCACGACAGATATAGGAAGCCATTATATATAGGTTTTTAGTGGCGTCCCACGCCGAGAAATGAAATTGAGTTTACCGCGCGCGCGTTTGGTATACCGCCGCCGTCAATTAATGATGTTTATGAAAATAAAATCAAAAAAAAAAAAAAAACAACAACTCGAGATACCTACTTAAGACTATTATTAATATCCCGTAATTGGTAAGAGCAATATAATATAATATTATATAATACTACTGTAGTATAATACGCTACACAACATTATAATATACTTTATTCGTCGAAACGCGTCGTTTGATACTCTGCAGGTTTATATTATACAATTGTCTGATGAAAATAAATAGATAATAATATTATGCACAAATAATAATATTAAAATAGTAGACCTCGTCGACGTTCTTTATATTCTTCTCGTTATAATTTGGTAACACCTTGTATAACTCCTTAATAATATATTTATATATAACTATAGGGGCTCACTTCATACACGTCCAGCCGCGTTGTTAGTTTAAAAAAAAAATCAGGTCGGGTTGGCTTAGCTTTTTGCTTTTGCAGCGTTACTGTTAGGTTTAGTACGAAAAATGTTATTTATCATAAAAAATTTAAATCTCTCTATATATGTTAAGCGTTACATTTTCACGGTTTCATACTAAAAGTAAATAGGTACTTCTATTTTCCTCATAACGATATGCTCGGTTCTAAAATTAAAATCGTCTAACATATTATATCTTATAACAAAATACTGAAATTATAGGGCCCTTCCAAAATATCTTGCGGATACTGGCGGATTTAACTGCGCAGTTGAATTTTCACATTAATTCTTTCTTTTTGCCACCTATTTGAAGAAAATTAAATTCTAGTTTCAATACGTACCTACTGGAAATATGCTCTTAAAATAATAAATAATAAAAATATTTATCCAATAACACGTAAAAAAGAGTTAAATATGCAAAATTGGAAACGAATTTCTTCATACCGCTTGAACATATATTTTGACAGTGTTCGGAACGTTCACTAAAAAAATGAACTCGTTCACGTTCACGTTCATGTTTTTTTAAAACGAACGCGTTCACGTTCACGTTCTTTCAAAAAATGAACGCAATTTCACGTATTTAATTTTTTTTATTCTTTATTCAAATTAAATATATCATAGGAATTAAAATGGAAAATATTAATATATTTTATTAAATGGTAAATAAATTGAACGTCTTAAAAATCGATCAAGTTCGTTAAAAATATAAACGTCGTTCACATTCACGTTCTATTTTAATAAAACGAGTGACGTTCACGTATCGTTATCACTATATATGAACGTGAACGCGTGAACGTGCGTTCATGAACGACGTTCTTTCCAATCACTGTATTTTGAACGATCGTCGGAAACGCGCACCACGCTATGACTTCTATAATATTATAATAAGTCCCTAAGGGACTTAATATAAAATGACACGTACGCCGTATATCGTTTTCGGTTTTGACGTCTCGGTCGGAAGTGCAGCATGATCGGCCCCGGAACCCGACACGTGTGCGCGTTTACGGACAACCCCGAATTGCAGATATCCGTCAAGATGGAACCGGCTGCAACATCAAATCATACATCGCGTGTAAGCGACGTTATTGCTTGTATTAATATTATAGTAATAATAATAAATCGTGATAACATAATAATCATAATAATATTATTCTTAGGCCTTTAGTGCCGGAAAGAGTAATTTGCAGCAGGCGCAGAGCACACATTATATTGTATTATAATGCATATTTCATTATATCCAGTGTTTATTTTTCCCTATATTTTACCCGGCTATACCGCTTGTCGGACGAATAACCATATTATCTCGCCAAGATCGTCCAACCATTGCAGGCACTGTAGAATAGGCCCGCGTATACCGACAATAACGCAGATCGACGCCGAGAGACTTGAATTAAAATCACACATAACCAGTGGCGTATTTACGCGGAGGTTCCCGAGTCTCGAGCCCCTCCCCCCCCCAGAAAAAAAAAGTTTAAAAAGTAGAAACAGAGAAAGAGAATATTAATTTATATTATGTATATTTAATATAACCCCCCCCCCACAGAAAAAATTTGAAAATACGCCACTGCACGTAACCTATATTATAATAACGCATTTTTATATAATAATAAAACGCATAGCGGCGTCCTAAGCCCAATAAACCCGATTTCCCCGATTTAGGTGTTGCAATATAACTATATAACAGCTGTGATGTATACTAACATTAATTATTATTTCGTATGGCTTAGATATAACATTCGTGGTTTAACATAATATAAAATAGGTACAAATAGTAAAACAGACGAATGAATAAATAAAAGATAACTAAATGATAACAGATTATTATATAGGTAATATGATGACTAGTAATGAGTGTGTGATTTGCATAGTTTTCTATTAAATTTGTATGCCCAGGGAATTCAGCCATTGCGCTGAGGGGTACAACGGTAAATCGCTTCCACGCAGACTGTACCCCGGACAACGTCCTAGACGGCAAAAGATTTACCAAACTCGGCTATCGTATACTGTTCCAGACCTCGCGATGACACATAACATTCAACCAACTAATCATAATCGACATTAATAACGCATTATATTTATAACCACCGCGTGTTTGTCAGCGATAGGACACGCTGTCACCGTGTATAATATTTTATTATAATAATAATATATGGTATGCCGAATCGATCTCATCGGACGACATTTTTGTTTTCCCGGCACGATTACATATATAGGTGCCTATAATAATGTATATTCTTGTAAGGTGCTTTATTTACACAGCCCGTGTCGTCTATATAATATGATTAAACACGTCGCGATGAGTTCGGGGATCTAGCCGTGTTTTAATTGTCCGACCGCTGTGGTTTTCCTTTTAATAAACCTAGGTACATTGCGTGTTACCCGGCAGTTGGTGTTACCGTAAAATTGAAGGATATTCAACTATTGTCGGCTACAGTGCAGGTTATACCAATATTGTAACTTCTAACTTCTAACCGCCATGGTGGAAGCGTGTACAAAATTTAGGATTAAAACCTGATCATTTAAACCCTAATATTCAGAAATCTTGTCTCTCGTGTATTATATTTAATATAATTGAGGGTATCTAAATTGTCTACTATCTTTTGACAAATTGCATTGTACGCCACTTATAATATTATAAATTTTATATTTATTCTTTTATCGTCGCATGTATAATATGTGAGGGCAACTGGTACGTCTTTGAAACGTCGATAATAGCCGCTGAGGGCAACTGCGGTCAACACCCGTGAAGGCACCTTTACCGGCATTCGATGGCCGGCGAACGAACGAAAAGCCGTTTTCTGCGTACACGATAATATTATTGGGTAGGTACCTATTTCAGACGTAAGACGTTGGCTGGCCCCGAAAGACTTTGAACCCCCTCCTCCCCCCGAGTCGTTTTCCGTCGCGTTTTAGTCCCAATTATAAAAGAGCCGTACTGCAGTACTCCTGGGGCCGGTGGACTGACGGGCTCCCGTATAATAATATTGCAAACGTATTTTATATATTATTATTATTATTATCATCGAAGCGGCGAGCGAGCGAGTATTATAAGTAGGCATGGAGATTATAATATACGCGCGCTTGACCGTGCCCGGCCGGCTGTCCGTATATATACGCGTATTATTATAATAATATACGTCCCAAACTCGTCACTGAATTATGTTTCGAATGTAAATGCAACGTATTGTTCGCCGTCGTCCGCGTCTGGGAATAATAATAATAATAATAAAAAAAAAAATCAAACTATTGGTCGTCCGCTGCGGATTATATATATTATATTATATGTATATTGTATATAGGTACGCATATATATATATATATATATATCGAACGGACTCGTTTTCCCTGAACTTGACCAAAGAAGGATTGGTTCCTCAATTATTATTATTATTATTATTATTACTGCTGCCGCTGCCGCCACTTTAATATGCACTGCGCCCCCGCGCGATGCCTTATTATCGATGCGTATACCTATGTATTATAATCGAAATGCTCGGACAGAAATCCCGAACGGCTCTGCAGGAATTGTATATATAGTCGTATAGGTACTGTACGCAGGAGGAACCGCCGCGCCGGACAAACTGCAGAACGTCGTATTATGTATATATAGGTAGGTATACGCTGCTGCTGCTGCACCGGCCCGATAGTATATATTACAATATTATAATATATTATTACATTATAATATATACGTTATTATTATGCACATTATGCGCGCATGTGCTGCAGTGAGTATAATATAATGTGCATAATGTACGCGGCAGCAGTGGACATGAATGACTTTTTGATATTCAAATGATCTGCGCCTGACCGTCCGTCCGCGAGATGAGAGGCGAGTCGCGTCCGGCGCATTTCAATCGTCCGGTCGGCGGAAAACGATTTCTCGGATTTCCCATCGCATCCGACAACTATACTGCAGACTGTAGTTACGCGACATCGGTAATAATAATAATACATTTTCATAATGTATAATATTATAATGATTTGTGCGGGCCGAGCCGTCGCTCGTCGTAGTGCAGACCGTTTTTTTTTATCTCGAATGTTATCGTTTTTTTTTTGTTCTTCCCCAAACGACGATATTCCGTCGGAAATGGGTTACGCGCGCACGCACGCTTGAAATTAGTAGGTAGGCACTCCTAGTGCGCAGCTGCCTCGTGAAATGAAATTTGAAAGGGTTCCCGCCGTTTAGACGACGACGGCTTATTACTGCAGCAAAAAGGGTTAACATTATACAAACAAACACGGTATAACAAACTGGTTTACCGCGGATACGCGCCGTGTGTACCCAAAGACCGTTTACAAGATAACAAACAATGTATTATATAATCTAAAAACACAAGTCAAATAATCCTCGAAATTGACCCTTTTGTTATCTGAAAACAATTGTAAATGTATTTTCGATGTAAATCAAATATGTACTCGGAGAGTATTTTCTCGAAAACTTCGAAACGGAATTTAAAAAAAAAAAAAAAATAGTGAAATAAAACGTTTTTTATAATGCTATTATTTTACGAATTCGTGGTGTTCGATGTCAGGACGAAACACGTTAACACGGGTACAATATATCAATACATCTTGTATACGTATACGCTGTAAACGGTATGGGTAGATACGTTATATTATGTACTAACCTATACATGACTCCGAAATAATATTAAACATATATTATATCGTACATGCTATACCCACTGACACTATGACATAAATCACTGAAAACACACACACACACACACACACACACACACTCACACACACACATAGCTTGCATGAGATAAAACGTCGCAGTTGTCCTCAAACGCCAATTAAGGACTTCGCGTAAAGCTGATGTACATACACGCACGCGGGCTTACTAAACATTTGTGAAACCGTTCAAGCTCATATAATATCGTACATTTCACTGGAGAGCCGCTTTGATCGCATAATATATTGTTGAATTTAGTATTATATGAATTATTGTATTCCATTAATATTTTTACCGCAGTCCGTGGAGGCGTATTTTGTATGGAAGATGATGCAGCCGACTGCAGCGGCGAATATACCCAAACCTATGCAAAAATTCCAGTATCTATGGGTGTTTTTGCTTATCAGGGTCTCTGAAATGTTTAAAAGAGATAATATGTCATGTAGGAGGTATATCAATGTCTGAGTTAATGTTCAATCTTTTCAATTAGAACTCGAGCTACTATTTTTATTTTATTTTTTGAACACAGGCACATATATTTATTATTTATGTATGTAATAACAATGATAAGTGTTCCATTAGCTTTGTGGAGGCTCAAGGAGAGAAACTGTCGTCCACCGACGATCCTCCTGCAGGGGAGTGGGCTGCCACAACATTAATTCTTTTTCGGACTTTAAGGAATGATTGCTGATGGTCATTGATTTGTTTAATTTGTCTGCTAGGACAATACGTGGGTGATCGAAGAGTATGAGTCGTGGTTTGATGTGTAGAACTTATGAGTACTACAGTAGTACATCTAATAGTCATACGCTGTGCACATTTTTAATATTTAAGTGTAGAGGTTGATTAAGGGATCCTTTATTATTGAAAAAAAAATTTGTTTTGTGTTATTTGTATTTTGTTTGGATTTTATTTTATATATTATTTATTCACACTCAGCAGTGTGCTTTGTGCTCCCCTTTATACGACGAAACGTATTTAAAAGGTCAGACACCTTAACGGGACTGCATATAGTGTTTATATTGAAAACGTTCATCCCCGATCGTGTTACAATATATAATATCCGCTTGTAAATTCTTAAAATTTAGTTTATTTATGTTATGTGATATAATACAATATGTAAGGATATTTATTGCAATGTGGTAATATTTAAAATGCTCATAAGTAAGTAATATTATAAGACTAAATCGTAGAGTGAAGTATCCGTATGACTCGTGTTACATTGAATAAGTCATAGACAAATAAATAAAAGTATAAATCGAGAATATACCATAACATATTAGTGTTTCTCAAGTTTTTTGATGTAGAGACCAACTATTAGACACATCTGCCATGCGAGCTATAAAAAATTCTAATCGTTTTGTTTTATTACAGAACAATTGAATAATAAATTCAATTTTCAAATCGTTTTATACTTTTATATAATATATTATGTTTGTAACCCGTAAAAATGATTGAACGACCAGAAATTGGGTCGTTGGCCCATACGTTGGAAAACAACTGCCATATGATATATAGCTGCAGAACAGCATACTATGATAGTACAAATTTACAAATTACGAATATTTTGGTATACGTTAAAAAAAATTGTCGGTTATAACTATATAATTGAAACGCTACAAAATGAATTGAGTATAGCGTCTGAGTCTTATATGTATTAATAATATAAAAGTAATAACAGCTGCAACAGTGATAATAAAAATTCATGATCAAATTAGTCAAACAAAATACATTTTTTATCCAAGTCATACATAATAATTTAGCTCTTATATTGAAATTAATTAATAATGGTCATCATAAGTTATGATCCATAACAGTATAATAATATATAATATTATACATTTTTATATTGTTTATACACACTGCAGTTTAAATAGGTAATAAGTATGTATAACTATAACTACCAAACAATTTGAAAGTCTGTTTGAAGGTTATTGTAATTTCGATCGGTCTGAAATTCAATCAACGTGAAATCTACAACAATATAATTTATTCTTTTCCTCGAAAATATTCAATCACAGACACTGCAGTGTGAACTGTGAAAGTGTAAAATAAAAAAATAACAATAATAATTTTGGCACCACAACGCAGTAAAACCAATAGTACAAGTTATATTACTCTCCTCGGGATGTAAAATGATTTGATTGAAAATAACGAATAAAAAATATTTGTTTGCACACGAATACGGTCCGTTTTATTGATGCATACTATACCCAATAACCGTGACATATTTGTGACTTTTTATCAAGCTAGAACTTTTCGGGTTTAGTGAATATAGATTTTCTCGCCGAAACCGCAATAATCAAGTCACACGTTTATATAGTTTATACATCATTACACACACACCTTCATCGCTATATACGTCAACATAATATTCGAGTGTCTGCAGTTTGATCCTATAAATATTAAGGTTTGAGAAAATAATTTTTTTATTTACCCAATTTTGATAGTCAATACGAAATGAGAATTTTTAAAACAAACCATTTCTTACTACCTATGAATTTGTATTGTTTTAATATTTATTGAACGACAGAATACATTTTCGTTTTCACATATGAGCAGAATATATTTTTATGTATAAATCAAATTTCTAATGAATACCTTGAACTCTAGCTTTAATGAAAAACTGTAAAAAAAACTTAAAGAATTATAACAATAATCAATATAATATAGTAAGATACATAATTTTTTCGTTGTTCTGAAATGACTTCAAAAACAGTTACTGCTGTTAAAAGAATCACCGTGCAGTCATGCAGGGTATGTATACTAAAATGTATGAACATTTTTTGTCGGTTTATCGATATGGTGGTTGGTGGTATATCCAACACTGGAGATAACAATAATATTATGTCATGATAAAATAACATGGTATGATTGTAAATTAATGACCCCGCCGATCATCATACAAAGCTGTATCCAGTCGCCGCTTTTCATCACTTTTTATTATTGCTTTTCACGGTGCGCACAACCATGGCTTACTTATCATATACCTAATGTGCATTATGAGACGAACTCGATGTGCGCAAGACCCGATGATATTTCAATTCGTCATACCTTGTTATTTTATCGCACGGTATCAGGTATACATACGCATTGGAAGCAGAAGATAATATATCTTTTATTCCGGATAATATGATATTTGATTAAAAATATAACGAGAATATGCGAAAATCGTAAAAGTCGATTTGGTTTGACGATCGCTCCCGCAACAGAAAATATTCGTCGTATACATTTTAGATCGCGCGCACCAGATTGCGTGCCTGACCTTTAGTAGAAAATACACACTCACCCGCATATACGGTATAGGGAGACGCAACTCGCGACGTTTTCCCTCGCCGGAGAGTGCAGACTTTCCGACTATATAATATAGTATAATATATAAGACCTGCCTATAAATGACAAGCCCTCGACGACGACTCTCGAAACCCGTTTGCCCGTCGCCGCCGAGGGAAATCAATCGCGACGACGACGTCCGCCAGCATCTGAACACGTCGAGGTGTCGCATAATACGCAAACACGTCGCGGCGTACACGCATAATACGCGACCGACGAGAGACGATAATAATATAATGGCCGATACGATCGAGTCGCCGCCGCCGCCGAGCACACGTATTATATATATTATTATTATTATTATATCAGATGCGCGGGGCGGCGAGGCGAACGCGCGCGGCGTTTATCGAAACGATATTTTAACCCTCTCGTCCGTATTATATAATGCTCCGCGATATACGCGCATCGCCGCCGCCGCCGCCGAAGCCGAGGTTCCCGGTCGTAAGATTGTATTATTATTATAATAAATGCTTATACAGAGGCGAAGGTACCTCCGTAATCTCCGGGTTGAATGAAAACCATCTCCCGTTGTGGGCACGCCGTCGCCGCCGCCGCAGAAGTCGATCTCTTCTCTGCGTCGATCTCGAACCACCGATCCCGCCGCCGCCGCAGACATCAGTCGTCTGGATCGGCGTTCGAAAAACCGTTTACATATTATAATATATATATTTAAGTATACCTATATACGCGTCGTATGATAATATAATATATGTATATAGGTGCTTGCCCGAGCAGCAGCAATACAAACAGTCTCTATACACACACATATACTATATATACATTTATTATTATTATTATTGTATACTATTGAAAGTGTACCGTCGTATAATAATCCTTTCGCCCACGCCGGGATGATTTTCCGGAGATGCGTCCCCCCGATAAGAGATGACGCGCGCTTACCTCTGTCACACACCGTACGGACAGATGTTTCTTGCCGCGCGCACGCAGTCGGAAACCCCGAGCGCCCGTATATCTGTACGGTATAAGTATATATATATAATAATAATAATATGTAGGTTTAAATTAACTATATATTATAATGTAGGAGAAAAAACTATTTTCCGTGAGTGACTAACGAGCCGCGCGTATAGAGCGTGAGGCAGGTCAGCGCAGGTGATTCACCGAATATAATATGCTCACCGCCATTTTATCGTTTAACAATGATTTTAATCAAATTCCGACATTTTGGATGTGTAACCATTTCGTAAAACTCTATATGTATATGTAGTAGACGACGTCATTTTTGTTGCGTTTATACGCCAAAATGTGTCACGGATTATTAAGGATATATTATTATATACCAGGGTTGGCCAGCGAGAAGAGACTCGTGAGCCGCCTAATATATTAATATTTGTATATGGAAAGCCGAAATGAAAAAAAAAAATGAAAAAATCAAATGTATTTGTAAAAATGTTTTTATCGTAAGATAAGACGGGAGCCGCAGTTTGCAGGCCACCTGCACTATTATATACTAATCTTAGCTCATAACTATTTTGTTTGCAACGGTATGAACACCGATCATACATAAGTTAGTCAAACCGTGGGTAGTAAGCATCAATACAATTTGATAAGGTAAAAACCAAAAATAAATATATGTGGGGTGGGGGGCAAACTTCACACACGCCCGGTCGTCTAGTAATTATTAGTTTCACGATCCAATAAAACAAACACGACCGCCGCCGCCGAGCCGCTTCGTTGTATATAATAATATTATATTATGTACCCGACGCCGCCGTCAGCTCAGGTCTACGCGTTTTTCTGTATTAGGTATTTATAATATTATTACGTATAATATAATGTTATGTGTGTGCACCGCGTCCGTGTGTGCATAATGTGCATAATAATATTATATTTTCACAAAGCACGCTGCTCGACACAACAATAAAATGCGATAACGCAAATTGGTTTGTTGTTCGCGTCGCATTATGTTAAAAGGGCGAGTACCTCCCGCGCGTACATACCGCGACGAGGTAGGTATACACAAAAGACGCGGACCGAGACGTGCGCCGTGTACGCAATATATATTATATTATATTACATTATTGTACGTAGGTACATATTATTATATACCTAGGTACATATATATATACGCAGAGCGCCGCCGTTCGGTTCGGTAAAATCAATTAGGTGTATGCCCGCGCGTATACGGCCGATAATGAAATTATAGCGGACGGATCGTCGTAGTCGTCGTCGTGTAAAACAGTTCGAGATAAGATTGGAAAAAAATAACACACACATAATATTATGTGTAACACATGATACGTACACTACATAGCAGGTATATAAAACAAACAAAATAATATAAGTATATACGATATAATATAATAATGAGATATTATATAGGTATATATAGTGCATAATACGCACGTATATAGTAACTATATTATACGCCTATATATCCTCGGTACCTAATGGCTAATAAGACGCCGAGCGAAAAAATAGCGGCAAAAAAACGTGTAGGTACTCGCACAGAGGTCTCGTCAATATAGAACACATATACAGGGTGTTTCGTTCGTACTCATAATAATATCAAAAAGTATCGAATTTTTTGAAAATCAATTTTTTGATGTGATTTCCAAACGTTTTTACAGTTTAATTTCATATTTCAAAGCAGAATGTTTCCCCTATTATTTCGATACATAAAAAATTGAATTTCAGACGATTAATATTGATGGGTTTTACTAAACTTATATAATATTATAGTGTTTAAAGTATATTATAAAGATGAGCGGAGCGGAGTGGAGTGTCACGCGGTTACCCCTCGATATGTCGGTCGACTACTGGCGCCGCTCGTCTAATATTTCTAAACGAATCGAAACGGTGTAAAAAACAAAATATATATTTTCAAAAAAGTCAATATACTTTGCGAGTGTCACGAAGAATCACACCGTATAACGAATATACTCTGCACGTGTATACACGCAATATATGTGTACACACGTCTGCAGGTATAACTACGCGTAATCGCACGACGATATAATATTATATATTATATGTATAGGTTTGCCGATGTCCTAACGCGAAATGCGCTCGTATACCTATAACTATTATTATAGTAGTACATCGACTTTTTATCGTAATTAATCGAAACAACCACCGCGGCGGTATGACTATATACGTATAAACAAACTAATATATTATAATTATACATTATAATAAACGTATATAATATAGGTTCGTAAGTATACATACATTGTAATGCGGTAAAAGTAGTGTGCGAGCACGCAAACACGACATTTCGACGACGGCACTTTCTTCTCGACGTGCTCGCGGGTACGAGTATTTTTTTTTATTTCGAAACAATTTTTTATGCGTTTTGTTCTGACAAAATAATATTCAGACGTTCAGATATTCAAACGCTTCAAAACGGGGCGAGGCGGGAAAACAATTTTTTTCAAAGAAAAAATGCGCATAAATATAACTATACTTACGCGGTTGCAGTGTATATATATAATATATATATATCCATCATAACACATAAACACGGAGATAAATACGAACAAAATAAACATTCGAAACGTAAACGTCAAAATGTTATGTGTCCAAACATCACACACACACACATACATATATATATATATATATAGCCATATAGGTATTGTACAAGCATTGGAGCTATTATATACAGTAAAATATAATATGTTATCCGAGCAAAATATCATTATAAAATACGATAAATTAGAATATTACGCAATCACCGATGCAAAACGCGTTAACGTTTATAATATTTTATTTAAGTTTAAAGCTTCGTTTTATTAGTGTCTGTGTGTATATTATTATAATATAATAACGTAAATTAAAATAAAATTACGCATATAAAGTCGGCCGCGCACAATAATATAACATAAATACGTGAATTTAATATTATAATATGTAAATAAAAAAATCATCTCCGGAATGGTGTTTTATTTTATATTTTCGCATACTATATAAACATAATACACATACCACATTCGTATATGCCGAGTATATATATGTATATATTATATTATTATCTTGTTTTATGTGTACCTACACATATGTTCGGATTACATACACACACGTTATTATATACGGTAGTTATCTCCGGAGGACGAAATCCAACGAAAATTATATTATTATAACGGATTGTATTTTTATGGGATTCGCGACGGCAAACCCGTTTTTTTGCATCACACCATTATAATATATATATATTAGGTAATATGCATAATATATTACATTACGCATTATGATATTATGCATTATATATTATAGCAGGTATGTGCATGCGCGACGCGGAGATAGGTAGGTACGGGTAACTTACTGAAAATAAAACTATAATTCCGGATTGCTGAATGGCAGCAATGGAGGTATAATATGTATATATATAAAAACCTAATAATATTATAATGATGTAACGGGCAGACGCCGCCGGACGCGAAACGAAAAATATTGATAATATATTATATTGGTATTATGTATAGGTATTGTAATTATTATTATCGTTTCTTCGACGGATGACTCGATCCCTGAGTGGCCGGCGGCCACGGACGAATGCGAAATCCAAAAAAATTTGTTCACTGGTCTGCAGGTATACGAATTTCACGCCCTCTTGGCGAGTAAGTGCAGTCGGGACCGAATATATGAAGGGTTTATGTAGGTCGGGAAATTAAGAATCCGAGAAAAGCCGTCCGGCGAGATACTTTTCCGAACAGCTGCTACTATACCGTGACCGGATACCGCGCGGATATACCTCGTTACCACAACCGCTATATGCGTTTCATATTATATTGGTATACTTATACGCAGTTACACGCGAACGGTATAGTATAAGTTTCCGAAGAAAAAGTTCCGACCTGCATCCCCATCATCGCAGTTTCGCTTGTGAATCGTGAACCGTGTAAGTTTTTATAAGTACCTACCTAGATACTATTATGATCGTGGGTGTTTGTAATTTTTTTTTTTGTTAAATCGAAAGGCGTGATCATCATAATAAATATTTAAAAAAATAAGTTTGTATTGCCACATATTTTTACGACACTTTTGGATAAATGGATTAGAAATTTAAGTATTTGAAAATTCAGTTCTGGAGTAAAAAATTCCAATGATCAGAATTCTAATACAGCTTTGATCTATGATTTATTAAAGGTTATAAAAAATAAGGCGCTTGGTGAATCAATCTAGGTTTAATGCAACAAGTGGCGTATTTCCCCGCAGTGCTGCACGCAAAAACGCTGGAACATAATTCATAATATCGTTATTTTTTTTAATCTCTATAAATAACAAAACAATAAATTTCAAATATTGGGTGTTAAAGTGGTTTAAGGTGTCGCGAGAACATAGTCCGAGATAAAATGTTTGTATTTTTGACATCATGTGAACTAGTGGAACGCGTATTTGGCTCAAAATCTCGCAAAAACCTGGCGCTGTCGATTACTCATGGCAGGAACCCAATAATATCCTACACAAACTCACCGCCCGACCAATATCACATCGATTTGTTCGCTATACATGGTATAAGGTTTAATCGTATTAATTAAATATTATCCGTTGCTCACACACGCATATAGCACACCGACGCGGCCAGAAATATGATTTCCACGTTCGGAGAGGTTGCTGCCGGGTCCTACCCCGTGCGATTTTACAACAATTTTGTTATATTATATGTCCACGTGGCCAAAATGCCTCCCCTTAAATATTTTATCCGCTTAAAATTTCCGCCCGGTTATCGTCGCCCGTTTGAACGTATGGTTACGTATGGTAACATAATTATGACGGTATCGGTCGGTCCGAATTCGTCGCCGGAAATCGATGCGCCCGGCATGTAGAATAATAATTTAATATTTTACTTATACCGAGCCGGCGTGTCGTGTGTGATAATAGAAAAATGCTCATACGTTATTATATATTGTATTATATTGTACGTCGCGCGCGGGCGTCGGTAAAAAATAAACACGAGTTTCTATATTAAAAAAGTCATCGGGCCCTCGTGCACCTGTGTGTGCTTACGGCGGCGTCCGTGTAAGTGTTTATATACGTACACAGACGAGATTGCTGCTGAATCACTTAAGCGCTTCCCATGTCGGACGACCGACTCCGACTCGGCACCGAACCGCATGCTGGGCGACTGATTGGAATACACACGCGGCCGGCCACCGACTCGTGTACAGCGCGGGTCACACCCATAAAATATTATATTTAATTTAATATAATACAACAATAATGTATAATATATATTATTATTATACGCAATATATGTATATTATGTAGATTAAAAATATTATTACGACTTACATATATAATATATTATATATACGATGTGTAGGTATATGCTCATTTTTGTAACCTTTGGTTATAATTAGATAATATGCGCGCTGCAGGTACATACCATCTCGCGGGTAATCCAAACATACCGCGCGCCAGCATTGTTTTCTTTAAATTAGTTTTCGTCGCTTTTTATAAGAATATAATATAATATAATATTAATAATAATAATGCGTGCGCTCGCAGTGTTGACTATATCAATATTGTTATATTTGTATATACTACAGCAGTACAGCAGGCGTCATTATAGATCGTATTTTACTCTTCGTTACTGCAACTTGCAAGTCCCAGTATATGAACTATGTATACCATACCTGTATATAGAGGTCCTCACATCACGGCCGACAAGTTAGGACCCGGCGTGTGTTTGCAAGAAAAAAAGGTAGAATTTTCGTCCAAATAAGTCGACTCGTCTTTACGTTTTGAGTAAACAGCGCGCCGTTATGGGTGATCGTTGTTCTTGCGAAAGAAAACCCAGGAAATCGTAAAATTACAAAAATTGTAAATATTACTGCAGTATTACGCCGTGCATTTTACAGACGGACAGCTATCGACAGCTATATAAAAATATCGGTTTGAAAACGTACGTCATAATAATATTAAAAACTAGGTGTTTTTAAAAAAACACCGGAAAGCTGCGACGAGATTCTTATCTCAGTATAAATAAGGTGCTGCGTACATGTGTGGTGCGCGGGTCCCGACCGACCTTTATACGGGTTATGTTATTTCTACTTTCTAATAAACACGCTGCACAGTATACAAAGCCGTTATATATCGTAGTCTATATCGTCCGCGCAGATTTTCGATCAGAGCGATTTTTTCGTCGACCCCTTTTTCCATTACGATTTTATCGGCGACGAATTCGCATGCTGCGCTGCGCACCGCGCAAATCCGACACAAACCGATTGCCACCGTATAAGTAGATTCGCTTCGTGCGTACTACGAACGTTCTGTATATACGCGCACGGGGCGAGAATATATACAAAATATTATTAGGTAAAGAGGTAAGCCAAACAAATTATACGTAAGCTCGTTATGCATTATATTTTCTTCAATCCGCTTATATATAGGTGCATAGAATATGTTATTAATAATAAACTTATTATATTATGTAGATCTGCTGCGCAGCGGTTCGATATAATAATATTGCCATTATATAATATATTATCTGATCTTATAATATAAAATCGCGTTTGGCAAACTCGCAAAAAAATGTTTGAGATGCGCGTATATATTATATTATTATTATTATTATTATAATACCCATATATACGTTTAGTATTTTTATGATCGTGTGATATCTATAGCAAATTGGAAATAGTATACCTTAAGCCGGTTTATCTTGCACTCGAATCTATATTTAATAATACATGTTATAGGTAATATATACGAAATCGGTAATAATACTAGTGCGATAATAAAAATAAAGTAAAAAATGACACTGAAAGTTCCCCGCACCGCCGCCGCTCGCGCAAATTGAATTAACTTGTAATCATTTGCGGATAATTGTGCGGTGCGTTGATAAAATATTCACGATTCGATTTTCAATCGGCGCCGAGTGTCGAACATATATATAATAGAATTCGTATATTATTATATTGGAAAAAAAAACAAATAAGGAGACTTTCTTCGCGTCTCCGCGAGACTGCTGCATATTATATTCTACATTATGTTAATGTATATATATTTTATTGTGCTTTGATTTATTTTTTCAAATAAAATTGTTTTTTTCACTTGTTTTCGTAAAATGTTTTCGTAGTATATATAAAATCAAAGCGATCGGCAAACAATTATAATATTACTATGTATTGAATTCAATCGTCTGCTGCGCTGCGAACATATATTATAATATTATCATAATCGAAACTATCGAAACTCGCTGCGGAAATTCGTGTCAAAACGCTTTCAATCGAATATTTCGTGTGATTCGACCTGCATAATATTTCAATACAATATATTATATTATGATATAGTTACGTTATAATTGCAACAATTTACACACGCGTCATTTACGAGCCCCAGTCAAATAATAAGCGCATATAGTGGAACCTCGATAACTCGAATCGGTTTGGGGCGCAAAAAAAAGTTTTCGAGTTATCGAAAATTCGACTTGTAGAGGTTCCACTGTACATCGTATACTTAGCAGTGCAAACTGTGCCACACCATGCTACTTTCATTATAATAATAATAATAATAATATATTATCATATTATAATATATTTTACCAACGTGTAGACGCAGACATACTGCTGCGCAGTCGAAACGTAAATGCGAAATTATGTCTGGATTAACGTTATTCACTTATACGTATAAAATAATGTATATTATGTATAGGAGGTACAATAGTTGCAAAATGCGCATATACTTACTCGTTTTTGCGGATAAATTGAATTTTCCAACTCACTTATGTATATATATAAATATTAGGTATATATCATATTATATATTAACTATACTACTGTGCACGTGTACCTATAGTTGCTGGGCCGCGAAATTCACACGCACGTCGCTCGGCGTGAGGATATAAATGCATTATTTATTCACTTACCCATCTACCTATATATCTACCTATACGTATAATCGGGACGAATTTTCTAGCCGTGTTCACGAATTACGGGCAAATTGAATTCTCCGGCGGACGGCGATTGTATGTACATAAATAAATATATATATATATACACACATACACCCATATACATACGTATAATAGATAATATTACGTATGTAAAATCCGTGTCGGTACAATTTTCTCGGTCGTCTCGTCGTTATAAATAACAGACAATGCTGCGGGTTCAATGTTCCGTATCTGCTGCATATATAATATCGAATAGTGTTTTTAATAAAAACGGTCTGCATCGGTATACTGCAGTATATTAGACGAAACATGAGAAACAGAATCCGAAACGTATATTCTTATCATAATTATTCGATAAATACTATTACGATTCATAGATATTCTTTTATACACGCGTACTTAAAACGAATTATTTTCTTTTATTAAGTATCGAATTTTTTTACAGGTTTTAAATTTTAAAAAAAATAATTCCACTAAACATTTTTGCAATAAAAAGACGCGTAATACAGAATCAGTTTTAATACACAAATATGCTATAATATTATATCAAGTACACTTTACACAGAGGGTGTCCAACCTGCAGCCCGTGATAAGTTTTGATGTGGCTCTTTCGTAAATGTCAAAACCATCGACTACTTGTAAATATTATAAGATAAAAATGATTAAAAAATAAAATCTTATACCTATTAGTATGTGAATGTGTTATCGTTATTACAATGTCAAAAAAAATAAAATGTATTATTATTTATTATGTATGTGGCGCGTCACAAACGTCGCCCTCCTCAAAGACCTCAAAGCCCACCCGTTAACAATACTGCAGCTACCTACTACCAAAGACTTCACTCCAAAATGCAAGGCCACCCAAACCAACTCATATCTCCACTACACACTAAATTCTTCCAGACAACCCAACCCGTCGCCTTAACCGGAAATGGTCCAGAGATCTTCTCAACAACCTGTAATTATATTATTATAATATAATTTAATATTCATATGTAAAGGTAGCACTACTGCTGTGTGCTTCTCTTTTCACCACCCCTTCATCGCTGTCATTCCTTCCTCTAATTTACTCATTGTGCATATTATAGCATAGATTGTAAATATTCAATAAACGTTCATCTTTTTATAAAAAAAAAAAATGTATGTGGCCCACGACAACTTTCACTTACTTAATGTGGCCCGTTCGTTCCAAAAGGTTGGACGGTTCTGCTTTACACCTATACCTAACTATTTATATATATACACACGTCTCTTAGTCGTAAAACATATTATATAGTATACCGTGTTACAATTTATAAGTACCGATAAAATGGTTGACACACGCCTCATCACCAACCGTTTAAAATTAAATTTATTAAAACGCGGTTAGGTGCTTAAAAACGCGTATGGCAACGTTTTCAAGCACGGGCTCTGCCTCAAGAGTACTGCAGCAGGTAGGTGCTTCGAACCCATATTATACATTTTATCGAAACAACAAAAATGATCACCAAAAATCGACTGCGACGATAATCGATCGTCTTCCGTTCAACTCGCGTACCTATACTATACCATTGATTTTATAATATACATTTATAATATATTATATAGTATATCATAAAATCAATGCTACTACCTATATTATACCCATGACGTGTGTGTCGAGACGCGACGTGACACACACACACTGGCACATTATAATATTATTATTTCACGTTTGTGGACGACGTCGGTGCCACCGCAATCGCATAAGTCATTCGTCGTCGTCTTCGACTTCGTATAAATACATACCTATTATATATAGCGTCCGTGCGCTACGCGCTTTCGGTATATATATATTATTTGAATATTTTTTTTTCGGTCAACCTCGTTTGTCATTAACATAACAATGGACGCGCGCATTACAATATTATTATTATTATTATTATTATTATTATTATTATCTATACGGCCTCATGTGTACGGTGCTCGTGTGCTTTATGAACGTATTCCGTGAGCTGCTCCCGTCGGGGGTCCCCCCGATTATCCGACGTCCGTGTAAAACCCGGTACCTCTCGCGCGCGCCGCACACACCATACCGCGTATACCGCGTTTACGTTATATAATAATATTATTGTCGTCCGTTGTTCTCTGTACTCGCACACGCACACACACGCGCGGGACGAGATGTTGTTGGTATACGGGAGTCGCGGTGGTTGTCAATCGGACGGACGTTAATGCTGCATTATAATATAACGGCGGCGGCGGCTGCAGAGTTCCCAGTGGGAAACGATTATAAGCCGGCAGCGAGCGGTGGCTCCGCGTGCTATATACATTATTATTATTATTATCACTATACACATATTTGTATTATATTTCATGTACACATTTAATATATATATATATAAATACGTTATACGTATATAATATTATGCGCTCGTGTATAGAGTCTCCTGTGCCGCCGCAGTCTCCGCGCGTCATCCCCAGCGGGGGGAATTTCGTTTCGTAAAATATATTTTATTTCGTATTTAAATATCGGTTTTCGTGTACTATGTAAATTATGACATTTGTCATTTTTTTTTTTTTTTTTTATGATCAGTTGCGTAAGTTCGAGCATTTATTTAAAGAATGCACGGGACCTGCAGATTACGGCTTAATTTGTTTGCTCATTATATTATCGTTTCTAAATAACAAAAGTACCTGCGCGTTATTATATTATTATTATTATTATTATTGAATATATTTATTATGGTAATTCGTTTTTGTTGTCGGAATTATTGACATATTATAACTCGAGTTGTAGGGAAAAACAGGTAATAATAATGGCAATATTGAAATGTGTTATGATAAAAATGTTGGTCGTTGTATTTTGCATCACGCAGACAGCTTATTCTATGTCATAATTTTTTAACGTGTCATTACTATTCGTGTTTATAGAGTTGACGATACGACAGTGGCAGCTTTGGCGGAGTCGATGGGATAGTGAGGAAGGGGGGTGGAAACACACCCTCCTCCCACGGGACTTGGTTAATTCCTTTTGGTATATTTTAATAGGTATTAAAAATAATAATTTATGACAGTTATTGACAGTAAAATATCATAAATGTTTTGAACTAGTAGGAAAAAAATGTTTTCCCATATTTTTTTCTAAACTCACCCCTCGCTGCTGAGCCGTGTACCTATACGCATTATAATATATACACGTATAAAATATAGCAAACGCTATTTAATTTAATAGACATCGCGGTCATCGTCTAGCGACTAGTCTAAAATATATTATAGCCGGCCAAAGGAAATGAGAAAAAGCGCGTTCGGCAACCCTTCCCGTGACCCGCGACGCTGTGCAACGTGTAATATTATATTAAACTGTTTTGTGCGGTTATTCCGTTGAAAAAGGGTTTTGGGGCGCAAAGACCGTTTAAAAATTAAAGGGCGAACATGTGTTGCGCCAAAAACAATGTGTAATTATCGGTCCACGTGGCGGAATACTTCACGGCATAATAATATTATACTTAATCGCATATTGTATTATATAGATTATATATTATTATTATTATATGTTGTTGTATCGGCGTCGGAAAACTCTCTTTCCGGCACCTCCTCTTACGGCGGCCGATCGCTATACATAGGTGCACATGTCACGCAACGTTTTATAATTTCTTTTCGAACGCTCACGTGAAATAATAATAATAATTGTAATATCGATTAACTATATAGGCAGCCGATCGTTTCCTTTTTTTAATTTTCACCACTCTGAAAACCCATTATATATTATGGTAGTGTACAGCAGCAATAACGGTTTTCACGTATAGCGCGTTCGTCGAAAATTATTTATTTACCTTTCGCGTTGTATATAGTTTACCCTCGGAAACGGATGCACAATTTTTTTTCTTTACACCAAACGGTTTCGGTCGTTTTAGCGGTGGTGTTGGCCCATATTGTGGTAACGCCTATCGTGATGTTCCGTACAATATAATTACAATTACATCGTCGAACGTTTCTGAACAACCAAATTAACCCTCAACTGCTTGTACGAGTCGAGTCAAAAATAATTATCCGATGTGAAATGTGCAGTACAAGATTGAGACCGTTGTTAACTTCCACGGCGTATTCTTATTTTGTGTTCCACAGCGCAAAGCCTGTGAAAATATAAAAGTTAAAAGAAGATTATTTCTGTTTTATATTTATAATGAAAAACAGGTACATTTTTTAAAAATAATTGCTCTTATGACTATTATATAGGTATCTTAACCGTTTCTAGAGATTATATTATGTTATAAATGTTAATGCAAAATTGAGTAAATTGATACTTCTATTAAGACGTAAATTGACTGACATCATGTTTATGTATAATTTATTAAATTATAATATTGTGTGTCATGAGGTTTTAGCTCAAATCAACTTTCAAATTCCTTCCTATTATTCTTGAAATTGTTTATGTCATTCCACGTTTTAAGTCTAAAACGGTAAGTAATGATTTATTTTTAGTTAGACCACTGGCAATTAGCAGTATTATAGTCTTCAACACCTTAGATTTTTTTTTGAAACATCTCGTGATACTTTAGATTTATGTCAGGCATATACAAATAATTATTACAATACTAGAAAGACCATTGTAAACTAGTATCTTTTTGAACATAGTTGTACGAGTAATTTAACTATTATTAATCTTTATTATTATTATTGTACAATAATTGTACATGCTATATAAAACATATCCAGTGTTATTGAGTATTAAATAATAACTTTACTGTAAAAAAGCTAGTCCCGTGAATTATAAATAAATAAATAATATAAGTTCCCATAATTTTTATAAAAATAGATAAGAGAAGAGAAGATATGATAATATCTATTGGCTAAAAAGGTAGATAAAATAAATACAAGAAATAATTAATTACATTACAAAATTGTTTGGCCCAATTCACCACTACGAGGTAGTACCTCGTATTGGTGATATTGCAGTTTCATACATATTATAATACATAATACATTTAATTAAGAGTTGGTTTACAGGTTTATATATTAGTAATTTAATGATTTTAGCTAGAATATAGCCTAATGACATTCAAAATATTAAAATATGCGTATTTTATAAATCAATTATATATGTATTTACCGAGATCATGAGTACAGTAAATAAATGTTGAATCGTAATAGTAACATTTAAATAAGCACTTATTTTTATGTGTATTTTTTTAAAAAACAAAGAATCCATCGTTTAAAAAAAAATATAATAATGCATAAAAAGCATGGTTAAAAATAAAAACATAAATATTTCTAGTTGTATAATAATAATAATAATAATTGTATCGTAATTAAAATGTATAAAATAACGTATATATGCTTCAAAGTTGACCCTGTAATGTCATTTACGTTGCATAATAAACGACGATTGGTATAGTCGAGTGCTAAAACTATTCGCCTTTGTATAGTCAAAATATTAAACCACCCGTTCGATTTATGATCATCTTACGCCTATTTTGGCACATATTATCTATGAGAATTGAGAGGACGACCGTGCCACGAACAAAACCCAACGATTTACCAGTTTACCTGCCCAATTATACCGGATTTCAATTTTATTTGTCGTCTGCAATGGTATCACGCATGGCGAAAGGACATAATTGTTGTCGAGTAATGCTCCGTTCACGTTATTTTATCACTTTCAACGCATTTGTCACACCGAATTAAATTATTATAAAAATTATATCCAAAATATATTATATATTATACCTATAATATGGCGATTTTGGTTTGAGTTAAATTGACTGCGAAATATGTGAACCAGACTTTTTTTCGTTTCATTAAACATCCGAATTATACAATTCATATTCTATAACCACTTCGGTTCCAATGAGTAAGTTTTTCGATTTGAAATAACTACTTACGTTCTTTTTGTTCACAATAAAAATTGTAAACTTTATTATTATAAACGGATTTATGGAGCAGTAGAAACTACACTTAACTTTTTTACAATACCGGCCAATTTAAAAACGAATTGTAGCAGCTTAAGGTATATACTAAACTACTCTTATCTGCGTCATTATCATAATATAATACATAAATTATTATAAGTGGTGGAAAATCTTAAACCGCAATTTGTTATAAGACTTGTAGTTCTTTTAAATGAATTAAAAACAATATAAACGATTTCCTCAATAATAATTGCCCATATAAAATAAATTGAAAACGAACATAGATACAATATAGTACCTATACCAATTACAGTATTCTCAAATAGTACCAAATATGTTTTTTAAAATGAGTTAATTTATCTTAAACTATACAGGTAGGTAGTTTAAATACTCTTCAACATTTTCCACATTTTTTATATAATTTTTTATTTTAGTATAATTTGTTCGAATTGTCTCCAAATTATTATTTTGTTAATCGTAATGGAATCGCCTATTAACATCTTGTAACTTGTATAAGTATTATAGACATGGACGTACACATGCAGAGGAGGGGGGGGTGATCCTCTCCACAATTTGCCCGTATACGTGCCTCGGTAACGCTCGTACATTCGACTAATTGTTATATATATATTACGCCTAATAGTATTTAAACATTACTATATCATAACAACATTAATGATTAAAACGTAAACAAAACGTGAGGATAATCAAGTCTATGTCGGAGGGTTTAATCCCTTACTTTGGGATTTGAATCCCCTCCGAAATTATCTGCTAGCATTCAATTATAAGGTGAATAATAAATAACACTAAGCTATTCATGAGCAGACTGCAATTTAACATAAATAGCCGAATAATTGCTTTTCGCTACTATATACATATATATGTATATACTATATACCTATACTCTATATAGTCTAATCGCAATACATAATATTAATAATAATACAATATTCATAATTGACGATAATATAATTTTTAGGGAGCAAAATAATATTACGATAGTATATTGTTCTATTTTAATTACCTACATAATGTATTAAATTACATAATATGGAATCTATAGGTAAGTGCAGTATTTTCAAATTAAAATAAAAAAATAGCTAGGTGGTGTAGGTACTTATATAATATTATGTTGTATTATAAAAAATGTTTTGTAATAAAAACAAAATTACTACATAATGGTGTTTTAGGTTTTATTTATTTGCGTTTTTTAATTACTGGGATTCTAACACTCGTGCTGCCAACATTTTTACTTTTGAAACTTTCATAAAAAATTAAACAGCGGCCATATATACGCACCTAAATTGAATTGTCAGTTTCGTGATTTAAAGTAACATAAAGTATGCATGAACGCCATTAGTTAAATATTCAGTATCATAATGCATTGTAATTTGGTTTGGGTTAGTATTTTAAAAAGAAAAACGTGGTCTGGTAAGATTTATTAGTGCTTTCAGGATGTTTTCGCCTGATTTAAAAACATAAAATATGTATAGACTAGGCACTGTCTGCGCGTATAGATATGTCGGATATCTAGATTTTCCCTTGTTTGTTTCAATAGTAATTAGTAATGCTTCCTTTGAATAATTTATGTCAGATGCAAGTTCACGCGGCACGTATATAAAAATTAACCAACTACAGTAACTACCTACATAGTTTCTGAATAAAGTTATTCGAACAAAACAGAAACTATAAGCAAGCCGAGAGGTATTAATTTAAATATTTAGGTTATATAGTATTTACGAGAGTTGTGCCTAAAATGTACTATGATGTGATTTACATTTCAAAGGGAGCCCGACATTGTTTCAAAATTAAATATTTTTAATGACATTCTACAATATACCGAGCGCGCACGATGGCTCTTTGGTCTTAGTTTTCAAAAATAATAATATTGACGTGTAGTGCTTCTATAGCTGGATCTCGTATTCTGGGGGTCCCCTGATGCAAAATATAATTTTGGCCAGGTTAGGCTACATTCCTACAAAGCGACGGGAAAATCCGGCGGTTTATCCACCGGCACTTCTCACTGGTGGTAAACGACGACGACGACGACGACTCGAAATCTGCAATATTTGATCGAGAACCGGCAAGTGAGTATAATAAATTATATTAGTAACTCGGACGATGTATATAGTACAAAACGCGAACGGCTAACGCATTAGTATCAATGTGCAAATCGAATAATTTTACTCAATTCAGCCAGTCAGTTATCGTGTAGGTACATCTGAAACACAATAAAAGACTTAATATTATGATACGTAATACCAAATACCTGCAATCTACACATAGTTTAGTACATATTGTACATACGAATAGAGCATTGCACGGACAAGGACGCGTCGTAGGTATATATAACGTAGTCGAGCACGGAGCTTATATATACGCTAGCGTTTATAATGATAAATAGAATAAAGTCTATAATTAAGACATTCTATATACGTTTTGTATGTGCATCTATATACCTATGGGGTATATATATATATTTATATATTCACGCTCTACAGCAACTCCGTCGCAAACGAGGACCGCGCGAGGTAATAACGCCGCGGCCGTGTGGGGGGGCGCAGACGAATCTCGAGGGAATTTCCCGCCGCGAGTGAGTGATGGGCGGCGGCGGGTGCGAAGGGTGTACTTCTCCTCCGTCGGCGCGACAGCTCGTCTACCGCGCTCGCCGGAGGAGATACGCGCGCGCCGGCACGTGTGCATGTACAGAGCGATGGGCACCGCGCTTTCCCGCGCGGACGGCAGACGCTCGGAAAAGCGCGGGGAAAACTCCGCGCTGTATATATATATACGCGGTACGGAGACCCGGTCGGTCGGACCGACGGCTACGGTCCCCCGGGAATTCCCGGCGTGGTAGCAGTGCCGTACGCCACTATTATACACAATACGATATATAGGGGATGATTCGTGCGACGGGAGTGGTGGTTGGCGGGGGTTGTAGGCGTATAGGGGTAGGCATATAATACAGAGACGACCGTGCAGCAGGGTGAATGTACCTATATGTATATAATACACGTTTTATACCACTGCGCACTGTATAACATAATATACTCTCCTCGTTAGCGCGTTACAAGTCCGCGGCGCGTTTGTACGGGACGAATTGGGTTTTAAAAATTAATCGGTACTCCGCTGCCGGTGATGCCGAATAACACTTCGGAGAGCCGACGCCACCGCCTCGCCGCGCCGCTCCTATATGACGTCCGCTCGAGGGGCTCGGGTGATCTCGTTCGAATTTGCATGACGACGAGGCCTCCTTTGATAATATAATACACAACATATTATAATATTATTATTGTCATCAACATAATGACGCGAACGTTCGGCGGCGATGGGGGTGGACCGATTCGGCCGTCGTCACTTTTGTCATTTCCTCTTATACCCCCCATCGGCGTGTTATCGGTCGTCGTCGAACCGAGCGTAAGGCCTTTTGAGATTTTTTTTTTTTTGCATTTCAAACGGTCCTTTAAGAGGCGTACGCGGTACGTACGTACGAGATAATAATATTATTACGCGGACTCTCGTGCGCACACATACAAACCTATCTGATCGCGGGTTCAAACGAATGTCTTTCGATCGACGATATTATGCCCGCGATAATAATATATATACGCACGGGCGGGCGCAGGGTCAGACGGCGGCGTTTGAAATCGCCCAATCATCCGACGCACGAACTGCAAATGTGAACGAAACTATATCTAGACCGGAGCACGCGGCGTTATATATATATATACACACAAGTTGTCATAGGGTTTTCCTAGAAAACATCAATATGAATATAATATCAAATCGCAAACGAGATAATCGAATAACGCGCGTATTCCATTCCGTTCGTCGTGTACAGGGTGAGCTACCGTCGTTCGTTCCGTCTTTGCAGCCCTTACGCGCGGGAAAACGGGAAAACGCGGCGACGGCCCACCCTGCAGCGCCGCAGTACACACGATTATATTATATCGTGTTCACGATTTAGAAAACAATATATACGTATGCGCGGCGTGAGATCGTATATACACGGTTAAGTGAATATTCGATTGGTAAAAAAAAAAAAAAATAAGAAAAGAAATGTAATAACTCGGTTTCGACAGCATTGAGAGTAGTGCACAAAATTTGATTCTATTATATACGTCGTTCGTTCGTTCGTTCGTCTGGCTTCTCCTTGTGTCGTATTGCGTTCAGAATAAAAAAATATATAAACGCGAAACAAAACACAGACACACACGCACACACACACACGAAATAAACGTAAGAATAAACCGGCGAAAATAATCGATAAATCTAAGTTTTTACGCCGCGCTCTTGGAATTCGCATTATACGCCGAGGAAAAGCTTTAAAAGAACATTAAAAAAAAAAAAAAAAATTCCGTCCTGTTCAAAATGTTATTTCGCGCGGCACGGTCTGACGAACACAAGGCGCAACTATTTCTGGTTTTTGCCGCCTTCGAAAAAAAAAAAATACGCATCATATAGAAATAAAATAATATTATATATAATATCGTGACGAAAATACATCATGCGTTTTATACATACGCGTCATTATATTATTATATACGCGTAATATGCCCAAACACTTCGTTCATTGTTTTTAACGCGACATTCGTTTGTGATTATTATTTTCGACCATATCTCGTGTTACGTAATATATATATATTTAATTTTTTTTCGGCACCGTGCGTAAACGCTTTTTCAGAAACAAAAAAAAAAAACAGCAAAATATGCGTTCGAAAACGTTTTGTTAAAATCTTGACCTCTATTGCTGTTGCAGCAAAACGAGACAAAAAAAAAAAAACGATAGGTCGACATAATGGTGTAATATAATCGAGCCACTTGTATGTTGCTAATGAGCCCGTCTCGATAAAACGCTGCGTATACCTACTTATAGGCGAGCGCTCGCACGACTCTGTAGCTGTAAACATATTATTATTATATTATTATTATCTGCGATGGTTGACATTTTCCGTGACATCCGTAAAAAAATTCGGTTTCTCATAATAATTCGCACGACTGTTGTAAAATATAATAACGCGCGCAATATTATAACTATATTATTATGTATATTGTTGAGATGTTGCAGATTTCGTACCGCCATTATATTATTATATACTATGGATAATTTGAAAATTGTTTTTTATATTTATTCTAGTTATACAAGAAATATACAATCTTGGAGAAATATATTACTAGCATTTGCTCTACGCTGAGGCAGGACCTATCTTGTCGCGGTAGAGCGAAAGTACATAGGTATTTTAGTATACTTATAAAACGAAAGAGAAAAGAGAAAAGATAATATATAACAAGAAAACCAAAACGGTTCTTACATTAAAATAGTATGGGTACAAATGAATATTATAATAATGAGAGTGATTTAGTGTACCTGATAAACTATATTATAATAGTCACCCACTCACTGATTATTTTAATGTTGTTTTTTTTTTATATTTAAAAGCTACATTTGCAGTTTTATCAATTTATTAGTATACCAATCGTATGGTATATATTATAATACCATTAATGATATATTATATTGATATTTTATAATAATCGCAATGATAATATTATTCTATATCATTGCGATTATTATTAAATACCGACCAGCCTGTTTAAAAAAACGTCCGTCTATATACATTATATTATGTATCGGTACCCATATATATATATATATATAATATACGAATTAAATTAACAAAACGTATTTCATAACAAAGTTCTGCTCGATCCCTATCAATTGCATTAATGCCCTTCTTGTTTATTCCCCCTTGCAGTTAACTGTCTTACACACTCTATACATCCGGACTAAATGGAACAAATCCCTCTTATATATATATACAGCGTACATTAGAGTACCTACCTACTACGGTGTTTAATAATTCAATTCCCCGCGCAGTTATAGATCAAGGAAAATAGCGATATTAGTAAGTTCGTGTATATGGTGTATATATACGTATACGCGAGACTCTCGTCATTTATTTATTTGTAAATTACACCCGAAAGTGTAAAGGGACAAACTGACAAAGTGCGAGTATATTTGCATAAAAGTATCGTGACGATTAATTATTCATTTAACATTATATATTATAATATCGACGTCATTTATACACACATTTTACACTGCAGTTATACGCCCGACGGCCGTTTTATTATGACCGAGGGCGTATACGGTATAAATATTTTACAGTAATTATCGACGGCATAGCAATGATGTATATTATTATATTATACATTTTATAATTTAATTTTAAGACTGCGGTGTGATCTCTTTATACTATATAGGAATACAAGGCCGTATCTGGTTAGGTTAGGTTAGGTTCAACCCCCCCCCCCCCCCCCCCGAAAATTTGTTCCTGCTACGGCCTTGTAGGAATACCTATTTATATCGACGAATTATTACCCGTCGGTCGGTTTATAACGACAATATTCAATTACTGCAGTCATATTATGTATAAAGAGGTTCTTGAATTAACCAATATTACAATACTATAATATGTGGATGCCGATTTAAATGTTTCTCTTTCAAATCGACAATTATCTGAGAAGCTTAATCAAAACTATTTCGGTGTGACGTATATACATGTTAATAACTACGTTCTCCGAGCGTGATCGCTTTTCTTGCCCTCTTCGCCGTTTGGACGTATTAATAAATTCATTAATAATAATACATTCTGAAAGGTTTCCGGAACGAGTGCGCGTTTGAACACGGTGTTTAGCGGCGGCGGCGGCGACGGTGGTCTTCGGGTACTTTACTTTATTATAAGGAATATAACTGTGTGCATTAACGACGACGGCGACGGTCCGTATACGTATAATCACAGAACGCACTATAGCGACACACGTGAAAGTCTTTTGGGTAAAATATAATTATATCGTACACACACAGTTAAAGTCGTATATATATAAAGGAAGTCTGGAAAATTATGTCCTATTATCGACGAGGACGATGACTGCGGTCCTGCGAGCGTGTTATGTTTTACTATATTATTACCGTCATTGCAGCGCCACCGTTCGAATCAGACTATATATACTTGTGAATGAAATCAAACGAAATATTGTACATAATACTATTATATAGCTCCTAATCTCCATCATATATACGCACGGTAATATATATATATTTTGTATATAAAGTGAGAAAAAACAGAAAAATAAACCGTTCCTGTATATATATATATATAGCTGCTACAGGACGGCGCGGCGGCGTAATATACGAAATTCGTTTCGGGTAACGCAGAGGAGAACGCCGTCCTCTCTCCGGTTTATTTTATCACATATTATATACTTATATATAATCGTACTGTACCTACATATATATTTATTTTTCAGCTCCTCGCCTTTTTTTTTTCAGACGCTGCTTTATTTTTTTTCACCGACTACGCTCTTCCCGGTCCGGAGCACGTCGTCGTCGGCGAGCTCGCACAGCCTTCGCGCGGTCTCCCCGGCGGTGTACATAATATACCACTGCTCTCCGATATAATACGCGTATTATTATATTATATATTATTACACGACGCGTACCTATGCGCGTACGTCCGTGACAGTATTTCGCCGGTTAAAAATCGATTATACGCCATCGCAGCCGCGCCGCCGGTTCGGAGTCTGCAGCAGCGTCCGGAACATTACTCCTCGGAAACCCGAGGCGGAAACGGTCATCGAAACGACGACGACGACGTCCGATGGAAATCTCGATCGAACAACAATTCAGTGTTGTACCGAACCCTATATACACGAAGTAGAGCCTTGGCCCGACATTTTTGAAAATTTAGGATGGTGGCCGTTTTAAGTTTTTTGTCATGCGGTTGGTAGGGGGTAAAACCACTTATTGCATTACCCGATGAAGTATATTATAATCCTCGGAGAAAAACAAAACTTTTGCGAAACGCCGTCCGCGGGACTTTTCCACGAAGGATATAATATAGGACCTCTATTATACATAATATACGAATAATATACAAATAATGTAATTCATCGAGCATGATGATCACACCCATTTTTTTTTTAATAATTAATGTATTCGAATTATTGTAATTTTTTTTAGTACCTATATACTCGAGGAGTGTCCCATGGCTGTCCCCCCATTTTTACTGTCAATTATTTAGTAAATAATTTTTTTTGAAAATGTTAATGTAACAAATTCAAATTTCGAATGGGGAGTTGTTTCCCGGTTATTGAAACGTTAAAACTTAGAATATTAGTCTTTAAAAATGGTTTTATAAAAACATAAAACAGATGCGTAATAGTGGATCTATGGTATTTAATATTTATTATAATTGAAACATTTTTACAAATTACAAATGTTGATAGATTAGTATATTAATTGCTACAGTTTGTCCAAATCATCATAGCATCCCCGCACATGTCTTCCAAGCCATTTTTTATGGATCTATTGCGTCCTCAGTGCACGAACAGTTAGATAACTCTCTAATAGCTACTCGTTCGAAGTTTTCAGAAAAATTGTCCGCTAAATAAATTACGGTTGAAAAGGGGAGAGTTCAAAAAAATAAGAGTTTGTATCTTGACCATCAGGCACACTCCTTATATTAAGCGTAGGCAGTACAAAAAATTCTCAACAGTTTTAAGGTCGTATATACGATCAGTAGGCGCGAGACGTTTGAAAATTTAAAAAAATCAGATTTTGAACGACTGCATTTCGTTTGAGAAAAAAAATGTGGTGCGCTGCTCGCGACGAATGCTCGCGGCCCTGCAGTATTCCGGCGGCGCCGACGACGGTACCACGCGCCACTGCACGGAAAATAGGTCGAAATCGTTACAATACGCGTATAATTACCTATACATCTCATACTCTGGCGGTATTCTTTCTGGGGACACGGCCTGTATAAACGACGACGACGTGACAATACGACGTTAACGCGCTGTCATTGCTATTATTACAATATATTATTATATGAGACCGCGGTCGAAAAACCGAGTAAACATTATAATGTACGCTCGTTTCTCAGCCGCGCGAACAGGAAAAGTGCGGCGAAAGTGATGGAGCGTCCGTCGTCGCGGCGCTGAATCGGCCTAATTGGCTCCGCGCGGTGTGAAATTAACCGATTTCGATGGAAACGCACGCCGCCATTATTCAAAACCCGCGATATTTGCATAAAAACACAATCTATATATTATAATTCTACACAAACCATATCGTGCTCGCTCGTATATGATAATATAATTATACACCTACGTAACAATATATAGCGATAATAATATATGCTTTCAGACGATATATTGTTTTCGGGTAAACGGCCGATCCCGTATTCCGAGCGCGCGTCACGCGACTTCGAGAAAAGAATAATATAATATATCTAGAACAATAGTCGGCATCGTCGTTACATCGAATTTAAACGTCGCCTAACCTATGATAATAAAAATAAGTAGGTAGATCGTCGTAGTGATAAAGGTAACAGTTTCCTTAAATATTATATCATAATATATTATATTATTATAGTCGTTCATTTGCAGACGACCATCGCGAGTAGTTAATCGAAACGAAAACGCCACTGCTGCAGCGTTTAATATATAGTAGTCGAGCACGTCGTCGATTTCACTGGCGCTACTATTACGTATAACATATATGATCATAATATTATATAAATAATAATAATAATGTGTATATTTTACCAATATATACTGTGAAGTATGAACCACATAATATTATCTTACCTCATGACACCTTATACACTATATATATAAACACTATTACACTACCATATATAAAAAAAATATAGCCGTTTCTAGGTGAACCTGTATATATAGGCGTATATTATGTATACCCACCTGTATACCGTAGCGGTAACTCGTAAGATTTTCAGTTTAAAGCCACAAACACATATAATTATATATTATATTTCCATCTCGTTTGCAGTGGATTGCCTCGCGAAACGCAATATCGTTATAATAGATACATATCGAAATCTCGTGATTTCGATATAATTATACGCACGATAAGAACTCAAAAATCAAACGTATATAAACGAATACGTATTTTATTTACAAAATTTTGAGTTTTTAAAAAAATAGAAACTAAACGATCGGTGACGTACCTATACTTTTCCAAATGTTCGATATTATTTATATACACCTACCTACATCCCCTTGCGTCTTATTATATATTGATAACAAGCTTTCTAATAGTCGGCTGCTTGATGGTATCATATCAAAACGGTGATTTAATGACATCCCGTCAGTAAAAAATAACATTTCAAATATTTATAATAGCGTTTTAGCTATTACAAAGTAGTTTTTATTATCATATTGATAATATTTATTTGTAGTGGGTATTCTAAATAGATGCGGACTGTCATATATGGCAGACACGATTTGGCATAATAAATTGCTTATACACAATAATCGAGGACTGCCGCGAATCGATTAAGATTTTTTTTTAATCTATTATATCATACTATATTCGTTTGCATTATATTATTATGAGCTTGTTTTTTTTTTTTTGTAACATTGATGTATTACGGTTGTAATGTGAATTTGTTTATTTCTGTGTACCTAACACGTTTTTTGATTAATTTGGTACGCGGAGATAATATGCGAACGACATTATATTTTAAATTAAGAGTGTACCAAACGTCATAGGAAACTGCTTTATTTAATACGTATTAGTGTATTATATCAACTTAGAAAGATAAATAGGTTTCAGTGACGTATATTTTTTTTTTTGGAGCGGTTATAGTGCTACTTGAATTGTGTTATAGGTAATTGATGTATCTATATAGTTTGTTAAATCTGAATAATTTTCGTGTAAAAATAGGCATCAATAATACCATAGTAGAAATGCATATATTATTACTTTAATATGCGTTTATATAGGTGTAAGTATTATAATATTATATCAACTATCAATATATACTTATATACCTATCGGACAAAACTCTTTAAAGCTTATAATATAAAGTGTATATTATGCATATTATATAGAGATAGATCACGCAGTTAATCGAAAATATGTGAAGAATTTGATGAAAAAAATCGAAATGTTTGAGTTTAAACTGAATTTTTGCCAAAAAAATAAAAACCGTTTGACTATCAGATAAACACGATATTTCAGAAACATAATTATTTGAGCAACATGTTTAAATATTGGTTTATTCATTTAAAACGAAAAGGTTTATGTTGTTTTGAAAATTATTATAACCGGTTGTTGTTTGATTTTAATACGTACGTATTTAGAAACCTTAAAACTGATTACATCTGCGATTTAGTCGGCCGCGTTCTGAGATAGGTACGCTAGATACTCGTCGTGCGTAAAATAATAATTTTTTTCCACATATTTTCTCGTAAGCCGATGCCACTCGCGTGAAATTCAGGACCGTCTTTAAAGATATATCCTCATCCTCGCGGTTGTCTTTTCGTCGAAATATTTACGCTTCTCGCGAGTCGCGACCGTTTTGTGAGCGGCGGCGGCGGCGTACCTACCTATCTATATATGTATGCAATAATAATCATAATAATAATATACCTACCGGACGAATGTTTAGGTACATAAATATTTAATATACAATAATATAATAGGTATATACGGATACACTATACGCCGCCGCAATCAACTGTCAGGTCACAAATTATTACGAAACGCGTATTTGAAATTAACATGTATAATATTTACGTTACCGGACGTATTAAGTTATAAAAGTGTCGTGAAAAAAAAAATATTCATATACCCGAGCGAATATTCAAAGACTTGTCACGTCATAAACATCCAGGTCCGAAGCTTGTACACACACACACACACACATTAAATAATACGAAAATGTGTACGTTCGAGTTACAACAATATAATAATGCGCGCGTCTCGCATCTCCGGGCAATTAGAGATGGTATTGTGCGTATAAAGAGGAGAAGGCGGCGACGGCAGAATAGGATCGACGGACCGGACGGACCGACGGACGGACGGGAACGGTTGTTGTGGGGGGGGGGGGGGCTGAGAGAAGTTAAAAAACAGTTTTTCTCGTTCTGTTCGAAATGCCCGCCGTATATATATATACGCAGGCCCGAGCTGCTGCAGCAGCAGCAGCCGCCTCGACGGGCGCGCACCGCGCACATTGTTTATTTACTGTTTTGAATAAAAAACGAATTTATTACGCCAAGTGGCTGAATATTATTAATAATAAACTATTCAGATGACAAACGCGCCGCCGCCTACATTCGAGGCGTACAGAGTGTTTAAAATATATATAAATATATATTATATTATAATAAAATAATATATACACAAGCATAATAATATATAATATAATATTAAAAAAAATATATATATATATACGATAGTGCGTATGTGTACATGTATACAATATTATATAAAATAAAATATTATGGTGTGCGAGCGCGGACTACCAGTTTCGTGCGAGATGTTTCGAATTACGACACACGAGCGGTCCGCCGCCGCCGCCGTCGCTCAACTCGTTTCCGTTGAATGGATGTTGTTTTATAGTCCGATAAAAGAAACAGAAGAGGGAAAATAAACGAGAAGAAGAAAATGCGCAAGTCACCCGGCCGCGGCAATATTTCCATATCGGGATGCTGATTGATTGGCCGACCGCGATAGAACCGCGTTATATGGGAGCCAACAGGTTTCCGATACACATATATGTATACATACAATATTACTTTACGCATAATGTGACGGTGACTTTAACGCTTGTAAACGTTGTTAGCGCGCTCGCCGGCCGCCGCCGAGCCGTTGTCATTAATTCGCCGTTGGTTTTTTAGTAAAAAAAAACTTAAACGGGGTGGGTTAACACCGGTGGGCAGCAGTGCATCGTCGACGTCTCGAATCCGCCGCGCCGTTAACGAGGACAAACTATATAATAATGATATTATTATTTTTTATACAAATAATATAGTGTTCGAGTAGTATTATAATATATTATTTTATACCATTGATTATAAATACCATATTATAAACAATATAGCAGCGGTTCCCAAACTTTTTTGGTTCCCTAAAAATAAAAATAAATAATCGTGAACAAATTAATTACGAATTTCGCATTATTTAAATATTCAAAGGTTTTACGACAAAAATCCAGTTCTAAATATTATTTAGTATTACAAAAATGATTTGACAAAAAACAATGACTGTTGTCTGTTACTACATTGTGAATAATTGAATGTTGTTGAATGGGCTTGTTTTCCGTTTATTAATGCTTCACAACTAGGCAGCAACGTTGCTACTGCCACTAGTATTTCTTTTTCAAAATTAAGTTTGGAGTTTGGACCGATACATGGATTTTAATACCCCAACGGCCCAAAATCCTCCTTCACACAAATACGACGTAGAAAATGGTATTAATATATAGTTTTCAGCAGATGAACGTTTCAACGAAATTATCGTCGATCTAAGAATATCAGATTCAGTATTTACTATCAGTAATATAGTATATATATATATATATATATAAGATTTCTAAACACGAGTTTAAGTATGTTTTACGCCCGTCCGCTAGTTCTACGAGATCGTTGATATTAAATTATTAATATTTACTGTCCGTAATTAATAAACACAAATCATGCGCGCTCGGCACTATATTTATAGCGTACCTATATATAGTTACTATTGCGATTTTATTAAAATATACGTTTAGAAACCGCGGGACTTTAGCTGCGGCAGAGTGAGCTTTCCTATATACAGATAACTCGTTTTATATAATCAAAACGATATTACGCACTGCTGCAGTCTGCTGCAGATACCTATATACTAATTCGGTATAAATAATACTATATATATATAGTCGGACGTATAATAATAATATACTGTTGTATGCGTGTGTATAATATACGTGTAAGTCGTATATCTGCGCGGCGGCGCGGTCTCGCGAGTTATTGCAGTCGCGTTGTTGCTTCCGCGATTTGCGTTTATCGCGTATATGTTAGTAATTATATTATAGGTACGTAGGTAGGTAGGAGAAAAAAAAATTGCGTTTTTTTAAGATCGCCGAACAATATTTCATTCCGCCGCGTGGAACTGTGTGTGTTTGTGTGTGTGTGTAAGCAAATGCGCGCGTCTGGACGTATGGGAAATTGAAAAATATATATCGTTATTTAAGTACATGTTTAGAAAACAAATTTCAGTGTATATACATTCAACTAGAAGATGAAATATTATTATTTTACGATTTATCTCGCACGTACTTATTTTTAATAAATTATTTTAACTTGTTCATTATTTTTTTAATGCAAATATAAATAACGTGTGCATTTATATGTACGGTATATTATAATACGACTGTGCAACGGCAAACAGTTGCGTACACACACACACACACACACACACTATTTATTATAAAATATGCGTATATATGAAGTATAAATTACGATGATGAATTTCATTAAACCGCATTTATATTGTAAAATACTTTAATTATTATAAGGATATATATGGATAGTATATACACGATATTATATATGTACGAACATGCAGTTTTTATTAATTATGAAAATCAAACATATATTTTATAAATCTTACACATATTATAGAGGTATATCTGCAGCGTTATGTTAATCAAACAAAATATGCAATTTAATAAATGCTGTAAATGCGGTCATGTAAAATAAGATTATTCCTGTAAAACCAATCTGCAAAAGCCATGAGCCGCCAGAGGTAGAATATAATATATTTACCGTTAAAAAATATTTATGTTTTTATCGTACTGTTCAAAATTTGTTATTTATATCAATTTATTACTTTATAATATGTATTATACCAGGACGGTGGGTAGGTATATAATATTATATTCCACTTATTATATATTTTAATGATATAATATTTATGCGATTTCGTTTGTGCTCGAAATGTACACGTATAAACGTACCTACATAATATTATAATAGGTTTAATAATTCCCTAAAATGTACGGTGCATAGGAGTAAATAGGACCTGTGTGCTAGTTGCGTTATTGTATACAGTTTTCACGAGTATCCGAAGTTGACCTATAAAAACACCTATATAAATACATTTAGTGGGTACCTATACCTACCTACCCATAAATATACGTATTTCGGTTCAATAATTCAACTTTTTTCTTCATAAATTATTAAATTAAAAAAAAAAAGTAATAATAAAACTCGGTTCTGCGTGTGCAGTGTACAACGTATATTTTTAATACCTACGTTTTATTGTCATTCAAATTTAGTGCACACACAAACACACACGTTCGCTACACGACGGCGGTTGTAAAATGTTTAAAAATGCAGACGGTCAAGGAGCGTATAATAATAATAATAATAATAATAATAATAATAATACATACACATATTATTAGCCGCGCACCTTATTATACCTTAAAGTCGATATAGGTATACCTCACGCGGTTTTGGTATTTTCGACTGTATATAATACGGGAACGAGCGATAAAAATAAAAAATAAAATAAATACACATAAAACGGCGTTATTATATTATTATTATTATTATAACGCTACAAACAAATGATAATTTAAATTTTTATCGAAACGACCGAATTCATTAATCTTCTTTTGTGACATACACAGGTTTTGGCGTTATCTCGTATATTATTATTATATAGCGAAGAAATACGACGTCGTAAATTAAAAGAAAATACTCGGCCAATTGACACCATCAAGCCTCGTATATATGGGTCCGCCACGAAAACTCTACATTATATAGTGGCCCACAACCGAAAACCACCTCGGCGATATTATTAATAATACCACATTCTGACTTATTATTCACGATTTGGCATATTATATTGCTACATGCCTATATAACTCGTATCATCACACCATATATATATATATATATATATATATATTATTACATACCTACAGTGATACGAAAATTGGCTGATTTTGAAATATGAGACGGACACAAGCCGCGTTTGGATTTTGGAAATTAATTATTACACGGAAAATTGATTTTAAATGTTTTTAAATGTAATTTTTATTTTTTCTCAATCATTTATATTAGCCATTAATATTTGTTATATATGTATGTGTATATTACAATATTTAATCCCGCTAAAAAGTTATTTAAATATTTTGACAAATTAAACAAGTATTTTATTTATTTATTTTTTACATCATTATGTAGTCAGAAGTAGTCGTATCACTGCGAATAAGTATTTAACATGAAAGAAGGAAATTTAAATTAAAACCCATCAAAATATCGTTGTAAACAAATCAAGTTCTCATCTGTAAATAATCTAAGACGATTGAGGTTTTAAATATTATTATTATGTTATATTTTACTTATTTTAATTTAAAAATAAATCTTTCTCAGATTTCTTGATAAGGTGCACACGTTCATAAATCTAAAAAAATTATATAATTTACTTTGAATAATAAAGCCCCTCGAGATTGTACACCGAATCGTACTAAAAATCATAATTAAAATTATACATCTCTGGTTTAGTTCAAGTTTTAAATCATGCCAAAAACTAAAAATATTTATTATTTCACTTTGCCAAGTGAAAATGTTTCTTTGTCAGTGGAAAATTAATTAAAACAAGTCGTTTATTATCGTCAAATGAAAACACTTGAAAATAATAATAATAATAATAATAATTGTTACTTATAATAATATACACTAAAAATTGTATTTTATTTACTCGCTCGGTTGTATTAGTTTTCTTATCTTTAAGACTATTGCATAGATAAACACGTTTTACCAGTCGTGTTTGTATAATGACCGAAAACTGTGTATACAATATATATAATATAATATAACATATAAGTTATACATAGGTATACCTATATATATGTGTGTGTATATTCGAAACAGTTAAATATTCATGAGTTATATACCTATATATATATATGTGTGTGTAAACCTATACATAAATAATAGGAATTTTAATTAAACGTTTCTGTTGTACATATACGTATATACATTGTATACACTATACGCAGCCACTCGAAAAAAAATTTTAAAGTTCTTCTCTATATAATATATGTTTATCATTCGGCAGTATCAATCAAACATATATTATGTATATATAGATCATTATATATTATTTTATTCCGTGCATGTTGCGTGTTATACGAGCGCTGCAGCAGAGACTCGCCGAAAAGATTTATATAATATTATATGCTCGGACACGTTTGCAATTAATTATTAACGAATAGGTACGCGTGTATATGGTGTGTATTACGAGCGATATATGTAGCAGGTATAGGTATGCGAATAATATAAATTATTTGTGGGGCGCATATAACATTATATTTTAGTACATCTATAGACACCACCTAAACGATTACAATAATAATAATATATTATAACCTATTATTTATCTAATATTATTATGTGCGAACGGCGGTGGGAGCGATCCGAACAAAAGCTTATTAGAAAAAAAAAATGTAATATAATTATTATATACTGCTGCAGCGGCGGTGTAGGTTTAGGTATTTTCGGACGATCGTATTCTCTCGTATTCTCATATTATATTTTATCACGTTTCTCATCGGTATACCTTATACGCACAGGTATAAGTTATGCAACCGCGGTGGTTCGTCGTTCGCGTATTTTTCGCGAAAGAGTAGATCATGACGATTTTATTATGTTCACAAATCTCAATTTGGCAGACGATAAATTCGCACCACTGAGTTTATAATTATTATACATATTATAATAATATACGAATGTATTGGAGCAACCACACGAGAATAACACGATTCTAGCATAGGCGATATTCGTACTCTGACGGAATTTATAAAAGTGCACATGATATACATACACGACCATACATATAAAAAAGTGGACAGAGTGCCTCAAGCATGTTCATCCTCCATTTTTTTTTTTTAAACTACCTACCTACGAATTTATTTGAGTTCTGGTTTTTGGAATTTTTGAGTATACTCGAAATCCACACTGTTTTGATCAGTTGTGTTCAATGTTGTTTTTCTTCAAATTAACCTTTTTTCTGTAAACTCTGAAGTAGATGCTTTATTTGAAAATTATTATGTGTATCGGCACAACACGGTTCCTATATCTGAATTAAAATTCAAACAAGTAGTTTCTGAGTAATTAAAATGTATAAATAAATTTAATGATGAAAATTATCTTTAAAAATGGCATTAAAAAACTAAACTCGTAATATAAAGATTATGTAATATTTAATCTAGTAGCTATGTACTTGTATACTCGGAGGATTTTTACAAAATATTAAATTATTATCATTTTCAAATCATCGCATAGCCCCCACAATATTCCAATTTCCAACCTATGGTATGGACCTTTTATTTTCAACAAAAAGTTAAGTGACTCCAAAACTATTCGTTTGAATTTTTGTTCGGATTGGTACTATTACATCAAAACTTATGAGAAAATCGTCTATTTTACGATTCGTATAGGGAAAAAGTGTTTATTCGAAGGGAAAAAAGTCGGTATCGCCGCCGCAAGACACTCGTTGAATGGTAGGCAAACAAAATCTAAGTATTTGAAAATATAATCATTATATAATTAACATATAGTCAAACATTCCAAAAAAAATTGAATAATATATATTCATTATCAAATGAAAAAAAAATAGGGGTGTGCCCCTATTCTGCTGTCTATTTCACGTATATACAAGAATATTAGTATGGTCGTATATTATGCGACCGTAGACCGAATGCCGCCGCCGCCGCCGCCGTCGACGACGTGGACTCGAGGCTTACAATATCAGGTACCCACCGGAAATTTTAAATCGACAGAGCAGGAGATAAAATTTAAGACGCCAGACTATATAACAAAACCCATTATATATTACGTATATATAATATTATTATTATACAACGGCGTATATAGTGTTTTATGTGCATAATATATATATATATAATATTACACGCGTTCCTTTATATATTATTCGGCGAGCACTGCTGGGATTTGGGCGAAGAAGACGCCGCCGAGTTGCCGCGCCGGTGCGCGGGGAAAGACGAGGGCTGCAGAGGAAGAAAAAACAATGCGTCTGCGGGACTACAACATGTCTCTGCGAATAAAATATACACGCGATTATAATAATATGCGAGGACACGATATTATTATTATTATTATTCGGGCTACGCAATTTATATTCGTCGTCGTCGTCGTCGTCGACCGGAGGGAATTTACATGTCCATCTTAGCAGTCGTCGTCGTCGTCGTATACAGTCGACGCATTTTTACATAATATTATGCGTTTATATACATATAAGCGGTCCCTATATCACACACGATGGGTAGGTACCTCTATACCTGCTGCAGCAGTATAAACTATATATTATATTATTATATTATGCGATTTTATTTTCGTAAGCGACTGCACACGCACGCACACACGCACACAAACGCGGATAGCGACTGCTCGCCGACGACGACGAAACGAATGCGAAGGCGTAAGGTGGACTATATAATATTATATACATTATAATATTATATGTACGTGAATATTATAATAGGCATATGAGGTATATACACTACGGTATTACACTGGGTTTAACGAACGGGTCGCGAAAAATCGTTTTGTATTTTTTAATATTCGAGTAGGTACAGAGCTGCAGTATGCGCGAGTAAATAATATTGTATATTACCGTGCACGCGTTGTCGTGAAATCAGCATAATATATTATCTATATAGGTATAATTTGGCCACCGATACAGACCGCAAGTCCGCTAGACACCACTCATTATACGCTAATAGCATAATATATGATATATTATACCTATTGATCGTGCATATACATTTTCTGAAATTTTGAAAGTTTTCTCGTATTAATTTCATATCAAAAAAATCCCTCGATATCATAAAGTGATAGTATGCGCTTATAGTTTCCATAATTATTATATTTAAAACTGTGTACTTGTATACTTGCTTTACCCTTTTACCCATTTTAATATTATTTTATTTATTTTAAATCTGTGTTTGAAGTATAAACGTTTTCCTACATTTATTATCCTTACCACAAATAATACAAATTTAAAAAAAAAAAATTTTTAATTTTTTAGAATCTAAGTGTTTGGTTCGAAGTCATACTTGTTACAATGTAAACCAACCGCATTTTTGTACCAGCCGTGTAACCTCAATGATTAATTATGTCAAAAAAAAAAAATACATTAAAAATAACATTTTCAAAAAAAGTTAAAATGAACAGACAATTTCAATGAAATCAAAATAATGTCCAACCCACATCTCTACAGAGTGCATCATAATATTAAAACAGTATCGAACATCAAAAAAATACAATTTTTTTCCTCTTGAAACCTCGTGTCCTTTGCTCTATAATATATGCTTATATCCAGATATCCTCGTTACATATATATGCTACTGCAGAATATGTTTCTTTATCGACTGCACGCGCGGTCCTGCGCAGCACTACAGCGACAATGTCACGAACGGCATACATATAACCTCCCGTCAAGCGAATAGTATAGCGAATTATTCGGAATAAAACATTCCGACGACGTCGTCTCCGCCGCGACCGCCCGAAGTCTCCCTGATTGCAGATTCGCGACTTCCGGCCAAATCGCCTTCATCCGGATATTCCGCGCCTAGCCGTTCATTAGCGCACCTAAATCGGAAACGGCGCAGAGCTGATCTCGTTTGACGGTTAAACAAATGAGATTAGCTACTGCAGCCGCGGAGTTCCGTCAACGGACGGTTTTTTTTCACTCTTTATATCGAAGCAACATGAGCTCGATTATAGTATTTTTTGAAACCGTACTTAACAGTATAATAGTATATATATACTTTTCGTACGTTATTGCTTGTTATTGTACGCAAACAGAAGTAAATAGTATTTTCACTACCTACTCTCTTAAATTAGACGCTCTTTGTGCAGGATTTGCACATCTCGCGAGGTCGATCGACTAAAATCGGCGGTGGCGTATACACACAAAGGGCCGGTTCAGGGCAGTCGGGGTACGGCCCTTTATATTATATAGATATACTTTTTCAAAGGCGTACCTTTCTCTTTTATTAGTCGATTTATAAAAGGACATTACGGTAATGGTCGGCGAAAAGGAATTAGTCAAAACCACTACTGTTTTCAGGAAACGGAAAACTTTTCCCGACGAAATCTATACGCCGTAACAATATAATATATGTTTTGCGGCGAGATGGCGCAATAATCGAAAAACGGACACGTTGACTCGTTCAGCTCTTTTGGGCCGTCCAGTTTAAAAAGGTGTTAATACACTTCGGTGTTACTGATTATATATTATAGTCTCTTCTGACAATACGTAAGATATTTCATATGTTTAGCCTCCTACGACCAGGCCATTTAATCGCGTCTTAGAGTGCCTATAATAATAATAATCTTATGTGGCACCTATACCTCTATACGCATCGGAATATCATTAATATTTTATACACAGGTACTCTCCGCGCAGTGCCGCTATTGGTTATCAATCATTTTCGGGTCGTCCGTTTGTTTATACGTCGACCGTCGTACATCTCACATAGGTACACATTATATTATTCACGTGTGATGATGATGAGCGTACCTCTAATATTATATATTATTATCTTCACTCGGTGCCTCTCAACAACAACAATAACAATATTGTCTAATATATAATAATATTATGGGCCATCGTCGCACAATCGGACGCCGACACGGGTGAAAAAAAGGTTAATTGAGCTGACCTCGCGCTGCAGAGACGTCGTCGTCAAGAGTAGTCTTGTCAGCGCGCAACGGTACAGCGGCAATGGCCACGCGCAGTGTCCGCGATATAAATGATTATTCGTTCATACTCATTTGCCGTCACTACATAGGTATGTATATCTACGTTTATAATAATAAATTACATATTTGATACGATGTCTAGCAGTATTAATATTATAGTAATATTGTGATAATATTATTAAACGATCGGATGTCGATGACGGCGAGTATTTTTCGCAGGCGATTGCAGAGAGACTTGCCGACTGCAGGCGGACACGCGATATACAAAATCTACATGGGTATTCATTCTACGTATAGTACATTATAAACTCAACTGGTACTCGGCAGTCGGCTTCTCATACCGCGGTATACTTACAATGATTGTTACCATTATCTATTATAATATACGTATATCGAACAAGCCACAAATCCGAAAAACCGTTCACGCGAGACTGTCCAAGACGAGTATTAGGTAGTATTGACGTATTGTATATTATCGTATTATATATTATATTATCATATTATTATAATATTATGTAGATAAGTCGAGTTTCAGACGACGAGACCGAGCCGCGTGCAAAACGGATTTTCCTACGCGGATCACTGTGCGGCGGGACTCGGCGGAAATATAGGTTAGGTTAGGTAGGTGGGTATACGTGATATATATATATTATATTATTATGTACGATTTCGTTACAAAATATATGTTTCTAGACACAGCACACTGGCGCAGTCATATTATAATATACGATTGCGAGAACTGTGTCACGCGCGTTATATATATCCCGTCTGCATTAGAATAGTATATACATCATCGTATTGTAACGAACAAACAAAAAAAAAAGCGCGTTATTCTAGATTTTTCTTCTCCCCGAACGAATAATATAGGTACCTCCGTATCCTACCTATCGAAAATTGTACACGCGTACTCGTCGTCTATTATATTATTGTTTTTGCTATTATTTTTAAATAAAAATACATACATTCGGCAGATTTCGCGTCGGACATCCCGGAAAACGTTCATAAGAATATCATCTTGTATACCGTTGCAGTTCAGTGTGTGCGTGTGTCTTTCTATCTCCTTTTTTCTTTTCCTCGATGGCTGCATTTGACCGACGTCATCATACTTAGAAAACGAACTCCTATCTTATAGCTATAGTCTGCAGTTACCATATATTATATATAGTATCAATGTAAAACATTACACATACCTATGCGTTTTACTGCATCGTTGTGTGTACTTGGAATATTATGTATTTCGCGAGGTCAACGTACTATATACAGCTAGACGAATACGCTGATGTAAACGCTCGAGTGCAATAATTCTGCATTATAGTGCAAGTGCAGCATAACGCAGTGTCACCGCGCGGAACATAATAATATATTGTTATACCGACGAGCTACATGAATGATAATGAAATATTTCGCAAATTGATAATGACCAGTAGACTCATTATTGTCACGCGTTACCGTATAAATAATAGGTATATATTGATACTATATAACGCTACGAATGCGTTTCGCAGACTTGTACAACAGTGAAAATGACTGATAAATTATTATTAAAATAATATAATAGGTACCTATAAGTATCCGCGTGCATTGCGTCCTGGGTATATAGTTATAGGTAGATAGATATAAACGAGATCCTTCACGGTGTACGACAGTAGCCGACCGACTGCAGTTTCGGTGATAATTATTATTTCATCATATATTATAATAATTATTATTATATATCTCATAATTACACCGCCGTGGTTTGCCGTATTTTTGATCCCACGGGTACGATGTAATAATGATATTATTATTTTAAACGATATCGCCGCCGCGCTCAACACGATTATTATTATTAGTAAACAATATATAGCTATATATATCTACAGGAGTATGCGTATATACGTTTATCCCAGCCATTTACCTATGTACTCGATTATCACGTCTTTCCCGTCATCGCGGTCGAGGACGACGACGACGACTCAACTCGCAGTGCAATGCACGCCACCGTCACAGTCAGACTATAATTTTTTTTTTCAAATTAAAAACTAAAACGAAAAAATAAAACACGCCGTCTCATTTTACACCGCTCTCGTGTATAGGTACAGTACACGCGGCCCACGGAGAGTCATGGGAGATGGTTGTAATGTAGTTATCGAAAAAAATCTACCTGCGCACGTTTGTGCGGCGGTCTTTTATCGGTCGTTTTCTCGAATTAATTACGCGCAAGTACATCGCGATCGCCGTCGTTAATATATAGTTATTTGCTTGTAACTTCTAAATTCCGGTCCGGCTCGAAGGCGGTTCAAACTGCGCAGGGCCCCGCAGCGTGATGCTTAAAATCTCCATGGCTTTTTGAAAAAAAAAATTATCGGGACCACGCTATAGTGTTCGCATGTATTCGTCTGACAACTCAGATTAAGACCGGACGGTCTCTGAGGCCATTGAAGCGGTGAACTCGCAATATTGTTCATAGGGTAGTTTAGTATTTCTACCCACCCGACAGCACTAATAATGCTCGATAATGGTATACTGTAATAATATTGTATATAAACAACCTATACCGTATAGTTATTATTAGGGAACGGATTTGAATGCAAATTGCATTTTTTTCTGAATGTCCGAAAACATTGGTTACCAAGCAAAAAGTTCATTTCATACATCAAGGAATTAAAAAATGTAACTTTTATTTTGCATTTTTAAGACTTAATTACATTTTTAGAGCATTTTTTGACATTTTTAGAGCATTTTTATGGTTTTTAAGTCATTTTTCAACATTTTTTTAACATTCATTCTAAAAAAATAAAAATACCTAAATATTTATCATGTTACGAATTTACGAAATTATTATTGACACGTGTAGACACAAAACACATACATATAAGTTACAACAGATTATTACCCACATTAAGATAAAGATAAGATAAGCTATTTATCTAAATTGTAATTTTGTATTGCACTGTTGAGTTGAGTCAATTGTGTTTTTATTGAATATAAACACATTTTTAATGTTTTTTAGGGCATGTTTTTAGTGCATTTTGTTTGATGTTAAAGCATTTTTTTAAGGCATTAAATCGTATTTTTTTAAGGCATTTTTCTTGTTTTTTAGAGCATTTAAATCCGTTCCCTAGTTATTATACTAAAATACTTACCATACCGCATAATGTGGTTGATACTGAAATCACCTATTGCAGGTCGTTCGGGACCCACCACCCCTTAAAAAACTCAGAGGCGGCTGCCTCCCGATTACCCCCTTTTGGCACGCCACTGTCAGACCCCAAAGTAATACCGAACACTCACTAAATAGGACCCAATATGATATTGACGATATTTGATGTACCAACCAATACGTCTACGCACAATAATTAATATAATACTGATAAATACGCACGATAGCAGCTATATAGTATATAGGTACCTACTCATATTATATTATCCTTTCATCGGTTCGTATAATATATTTTATATATTATATCGTTGCAGCGGTCTAAAGCCCGTCACGTATGTTTTCCGTTTAAATTAAAGCCGCTGCGTTTGGTTTTCTCATTTACGATTTAGCTGGTAGGTACCGCGATTGTTCGAGCCCGGACGTGCAGTACCTGTAAGATATAATATAATATAATATTCTTTCCGCCGGTCGTGCGTTTTTCGCGAAACTCCGATCGGCGGCCCGCACGCAGTCCGAGACGGCGGCTCCACGTCCGAGACACGCCTTTACCCGAGCTATACAATATATCATTTCGATATAATATATTAAACGTTTTTCAAATATCGCGGCCTGAACAGTCTTCCCCACCGCCGCCGCCGCCGCCACCGCCGCCGCCGAAACGTTACAACAATAATAATCTCGCCAGAACACTGCTGTTGCCCGAATATTCGGTGTAGGTACCTATACATCTATCTATATCTATATATTCGCTATATACAATATATATATAGTGCGAAGCTTCACGCCTTCTGCTACATTTACCGCCCGAAAAGTGTCCGTTCATTAATCTATGTGTTTTATTTTTATCTGCGCGTTCGACACACGGTCAATTAACCGCGCGTTATATACCGAGGTATACGAGGCTGCGCAGAAAACGGGCAGAGTGTATATATGGTGTATATCGATGGTATATGGTATACAGGGTGATTCACCGCGATTTTCGTAAAACCATTTTTAAGGGCTATATTATCTTTGGTACAAACATTTTAATAACTGAGAAACTATGACTATTCATTTGAATTTTGAATTAGGTACATCGACGTTTTCAAAAAAAATTATCCACTAAATAGTATACAGTAAAAAAGTAGGTTCTCGTTTGAAAAACAGAAGTCACTGGACACTCTTTAAGCAATACAAAAAAATTAAAGAATTTGAAAAAATCGTCTACGAGTAAATTTAAAAATTCCAAAAATCAGAATTTGAATAGATTCATTATTAAAGGAAAATGGGGGTGAGCATGATTGGTGAATCATCCTGTACACATAATATAGAATTCGCGGTAGACATGCGCGGGTATATATAAGTAGGTTACTTGCGAGTCGGCCAATTACTTTTATTCCCTCGAAAAAGTAATATTATTACCTATTACGACATCGCTGTATAGGTATATTAATAATAATAACTTACTGCTGAGCTGCAGGGTAAGTCAATGATTTTTGTATAACTCAGTTATTCAGTTATTATAATATAAGATGCATTAATAAGAAAAAAACAAAAGTTAATTTAATTTTTGGTTATCTTAGTTTAGTTAAAAGTGAATACAGAGTTTTTTTCGTAAATACAACACTATATGTAGCCTATACTTTATTTTTCTACCGACTCAAAACTGTTTAGTGTTTTACAGTATTTTTATATATAGTAATACATTGAAGCTTTCCGTCACTAAAAAAACAATTCAGACCGCAAATATAGCCCGAGATATTGTTTGACACGAGAACGAAATCGATTGAAATGTAGGTAATAAAATAAAAAAAGTAATAATTAACTGAACTTTTTAAAATTAAAATTAAATTTGCTGATTGCACGTTAGTTAAAAACATAATTATGTTAAATTAGTGTAGTTTAACCGATGGAAACCCAAAAGTACCTAACTAAAAAAGTACTCGAGTTGGAACTCAATTTACCTTCTTTTACTCGCTAAATGTCCAGCTTTGAATAATAACAATAATATGTACCTCCTTACAACAGTCGCAGCGTACAGCTATATAATAACGATTTTCCGATTTTTCTCTCGTGTTCATATACGTAACAATAAGTCCGTTCGTACAACACACACGTTTCGTCTGTTCGGTTATGTTATATGGGTCGATACTAACCTCGGTCTAACAACCCTGGTCGATCTGCACCTCAAATTGCCGCAGCATACAAAATATTCAACACGTGGTTATATCTGCGTTCTTTTGGAAACGATGGTCGTCATAATAATATATGCGCATAGGTACATTAATCGTACAGATTTCCGTCGTTCACGCACTCGTCGACCGACTACAATATTGTACAGGTACAGGTGCACCTGCAACCTGTACATTATATTATATGAAATAGGTACCGGCCACAACTACACATATATATACGCTTAACCTGTATAATATTATTGTGCCGGACGAGTCATATTATTATTATTGTAAACACACCGCGAATCGAATCGCGGAAGACCTCCCACACGCGTTTATATTATATGTTATTTTATAATATTATCAAAACCCAACGTGCCGCCGCGGTTGTTGTGACTCGCAGCGGCTACCGTGGCCGTCGGTTCGCAGTCGTCGGACGGTCTGTCGGCGGGCAAACCGTGAAATCGTAAAAAAATTACACTCAAAACTGCATGTCCGTCTGGCGGCGGCGAGCTTGTGTGTTTTTTTTTCACCTCTACGTCTCTATGTATATCCACGCCCAGGTGTGCAGCAGCTCTGCAGGCGAGTACGACGTATGTTTGTGCCGCGAAACGTTTATATTACTCGTCGTCGGTCAAGGAATCGTTTCTTAAGGTATATATACACGACGCTATACCGAAAGAATAATGTAAACGTGATAAATAGCGGGGCTCGTATGAGTTATACGAGCCAAAAAAAGCCAAAATATGCGTGAAAAAATTGTAAAATATGCGTGAAGAACTGCAGTTAGATAATATGCAAACAATTTAAATAGGTAAATATAAATGCATAACAATTATTCAAAATTCAAAAAAAAACATCTAATGTTGTTATTAATATGCACAAAAACAAATGGAAAAATAAATTTATAACATTTAACACATTATGGCGAAAAACTGGTTGGCATTTTGACATTTTATTGAACTGAAAAAATAGTTTTTAAGAACATTATAAATCGCAATAATTTTATTATATACGTTAAATAATATCGAGTTTTATATTCAATAATAATTAAAATACACTGGTTAAGAAAAAAAAATCAAGCAATTATTGATTATATGTATATACTAATATAGGTATGAATATCAAAAATTATGCGCTTTTCCCTAAAACTGAAAAAATATGTAAAATATGCATTTTTAAATGTTTGATTTTTAAAAACACATCATTGTATATAGCTCGGATTTCCAGCTTGGTCTGCTATGAATCGAGTGCATACATAGAACAATATATGCAACCCCTACAAATTTCGAGCTCTATAGTGATTATAAATTATAATATTATATTATTGCTATACTCGGAACACTTTTTAATATTTTTTGGGATAAAAACGATATTTTATACATCTATTATATAATATTATATTATACATATAGACGATGACGTGTCAGAAAAACATAAAATGAGAGGCGTTCAGAAAAATCCGACCGTTAGACGGTATACGGTATATTATAATATTAATATTATTCGTAGGTCTAAGATATAGTATATATGCGGACGAAAATATATAGTCGAGTATGTACAGCCGACTTGTTGTTCGCGACGACCCGTCCGTATACCGTATGCCGGGCGGATCGCCGTTTCTCGTACAATATGTTATAAATAGTGTTACGCGTGTGCGGGGTGCCATATGGTCGAGCTCTCGACAAGACGATAGTTCAGTTCGCCGGCCGGTCGCGAAACGATAATCGATTTTTTCCACCCAAAACATACAATGTATATTGTGCTGTGTTCAGTGTTGTATCGGACTATAAATTATTACACGCGACGATCGAAGTGCAATAACGCTCGGTGCATGTGCTGCAGGTGCGACTTCGGTTTGGAGGGGGGTTGGCAGAATGTGCATTCTCGACTGTTTTTCGTTGTTGTAAAACCCCTTCTTTGGCATTGTCAAAAAAAAAAACCAAAGCGCCAATATGTTTTTTGGATCTCATATATTATATTGAGATTTGGGACAATATTTTGTATTTTTTCCAGTAATGTACGGGGCCGCAACTCTGTTAGGTAATTGGCCGCAAAAAGAAGCTACACGAAAGTAAACTGAAATCCGAGGATCAGAATGAGTGGTATATCGAAACCCTTATTTCATTAAACATTACAATATGCCTACACGTATTTAAGAGAGAAATGTATAAATTATTTATCTGCGGTATTGCTTAAAATGTTTTATTATCTATAGGGCCTAGGCAGTAATTATTATCTTTGCAAGAAAATTCAATTTAATATCATAGAAAACAATTAATAATTGTAAGAAAATATAAATTATTTTCACTTGTAAAAACTAGACACACAACTCCAAGTCCACTGCTTTTGAAAACTGTTGAACTGTGTTGATATAAGAAATCTCAGACAATTATTAATTGCCATCAAAATACGTCTTATCATAAAGATTTTAGAGCAAAACGAAGTTAAACATTTATTTAAATTAATCATTAAAGAATTATACAACAATTCTTTCAAATTGAGTTCAGCAAATCATCGAATTTGACAAAAAAAAAATATTTTATATTGTTGAAGTAAAAATTGTATAAATAAATAATGCAAAAAATGCCAACGGCACGCAGTGTTCCCAAGCGGTCACCCATCCAAGTACTAACTACGCCCGACGTTGCTTAACTTCAGTGATCGGACGAGAACTGGTGTATTCAACGTGGTATGGTCGTTGGCGAATGTAACGTAGAAAATTACAGTATTTAAATTGTTTAATAAAGAAAATAATATAATTAATTTTTTTATAGGTATATACTGTCGGTCCTAACTCCTTACTACTAATTCAAGAGCCTTAAGTAACTTATCTGAATTTTAATTAAATGTCAGTGTCGTGTAATGTAATACCGAAATAGTCGAAATACCTATAATCTGTATCATTGTATATTTCAATATTTGTATTATTTTTTCACTATATCAAAAGAAATATATAGATAATAGATAAATAAAATTAATATAAACAATAATAATGTATTTTATATTATCTACCTGATAAATGTTGGCACCCACTACTCTTTGTATAATCGATCGTTAATCAATAATTAAAACAGTTGGTTTAACTTATTTTGTTGTGGAAAAATATTTTTTTTTATTTAAGTTAAAGCTTCGATAACAGGGCTATTGGCTTGTATAATTACTTAAATTACTTAAACTAAATTTTACAAATTAATATGTTTCATAAGCAATACAATTATCTGATTGGTGTCTTCGTCGAGGACAAGTTCGTCGTGAAGGTGCTCGGGTATGTTGAATTTTTGACGGGCCTCTAATCTTGTGTGTCTACATTCTGTAAAAGAAAAAAAGAGATTTGATTAGCTTTTGAAATGAAATTACATTTACTCGTTTTTGATGACACATTTTGCATTACTTTTAATTAGTACAAGTTTAATGTATTTAATACAAAAGATGATCTCACACTAGTGGTGGAGGCTGTAGAGAAATAGCCTAACCATAACGTCGTGAAGTCTTTTTTTTTTTAATTTTCGATTTTTAATTTTTTAATTTTTAGTTTCAGTTTTTTAATAATTTGTTAAAAACACGAACATTTGTTTTTTTATTTTGTAGTGAGAGTTTCATAATTTGTATACCTAAAAAATTTAAAATGTAGTAGGTACACGGTTATTCATAAATTGTTTTATTAAGGATTATAAAAAAGTTTAGTTTTAAACCATATTTATCTTTTTTTTAAGGTATTATTTAAGTAGGTACCTACAGTTTTCTGCTTGTTTATACACAAACATACGAACGCACAAGCTTTGTTATAGTTTAAACGGAAAAAAGGAACCTTAAATTAAATCACTACTTAGGCGTAGACTCATATACCAACTATACTAGCTGCAGGAGTGCAGGACCGGCGGTAGCAAACTGCATAGGCAGCCGACTAGGGCTACGACTTAAAAAAAAAACCCCTCCAAAAAACTGACTATTGAATAGGGCGGCGGCGTAAATTAGATTTGCCTGGGGCGGCAAAAAACCAAAGGCCGGTCCCGGAAAAGACGATGTGGCGTAACAGATTGCCACTATTGAAACAGCTGCATGTATATAAGTGCGCGTATACCACTATATTATACCGCGGTATACCTAACCATAGCCAACTATATAGGTAATGTGATTAACTCTATGTCTATATGTATATAGAGCAGGTATGTATAGGTAGGCTCGCTGCTGTGGCCTGGTAACGGTCTTAAAAAATGGCTAGCAAACACGTTGCGGCACCAACGAAATTAAAAAAAAAAAAGACCGACACGATACTCGAACCGCGCTCGCAGTGCTCGAGCGACCGACTCGATGATAATAATATTATTATTATGCGTGTTGGTAAAACAATATTATTATTATAATATATCGTATGGTGCTCGCGCACGTGATGATTATAATGCCGTTCTCCGGAGTGAGTCTCTCGATCACGCGGCTCGTAAATCAAATCGGGCTCGATGTGTGCGCGCAGAGATCGCCGGTCGCGCGTTGATAGGGGGCAAGTCGGCCGGTCGGCGGCGGCGGCGCGGGAATTCACGTCGGTCGGAATTAATTGTCCGGTAATTTATGTGCGCGAGCTCGTGTACGGAATTAAAACCGCCTCGGGACGCGAACCGGTCAACAGCCCTCGCGCTTATTATAATATTTCGTCGGACGTCACTCTGGGCGAAAACTATTATTTCCCAAAACGATTTCGTTTTGTTTTTGTTCTCTTTTTTTGTCGGGGGGAGAAAACACACACACTCGCGATGTAAACGAAACCGACCGTCGTCGGCCCGGCGGCGGGCGCGGTAGGCACCGTTTTTTATATTTTTTCTTCTCGGCTGTCGTCGGTTCGCGCGAGTGGGTCCGCATACTGCGCACCGGTGATATAATACTATAGACTTGCCTTGGCCTTGCCTTTAAAAAATAATTTTATCCTCTGCACATTATGTCCTCCTATAATCGATTGGAAATTTAAATCTTTTTCTTTTGCGACCCCCTTCTATTTTTTCCGATTCAAACACTTGATAATAAAATGAATGAAAACGTATACGTATTGTAGGTATATGAGCGCACCGCGTAATACTTAATTTTTTAAAACGGGCGTACTATACATTTTTTTTTGTCTCAATGAAACCCTTAAAACGTCGTAGTCCACGGTGAATCTCTGTTTGCGGATTCCTGCAGCAGACTTTCCCGTACTCTACTGCAGTGGATTTATAATCTATATCTAGCATTGACGTCGAATCGCTGTCTACTCTAGTAAAAATATAATATTATGATGATAATTTGATATGTATCATCCTTCGGGCGACTGGCGGCTTGCGGTCCGGTTCGAGCGAGGGTGGAAACGGGTATATCCACCGTTACATATATACGTTATTACGTGTTGTAACGTGTTTCCTCCCTCACTCACCTGCACATCCCCTATAGAATACCCACCGCGATGATCGGCGTGCCGGTGTTTCCTGCGTAATTACCATAAAATAAAATATTATATATTATATATATACACATTTGAAATGATAATTGAATAACAGGTATATTTATCAAAATGTACAGTAGCGATTATTCATTCGTCGCCACTCGTTTATAACACACACACGGGCGTATATTTTTGTACATTCATAATGTTAATGCAGTCTCGTGTCGACGGTAGACGAGTACGACATTATAATGGTGCAGTGTGCGGCGTGCGCGAAGCACAAACAGAGCGTCTGCTCACTGCTGCAGTGTGTGGGGTGGTTTCAAAACGGTTGAGAAAAAGCGCCATAGTATATACTAGCTTATACCTATTTTAACTACCAGTTATAACAATAAGAGTAGGTACCTATATTAATCTAATCAAAAAATGGTAAAATGTTCAACCATTGTTACTATATTTGAATTATTAGGATACGACTTACATCCTATATTATAGGTATCACTTCAATGTACGCTAAAAACCGTTGTCGTCGAAGACTTTCATCAAAATAATAATAAACGTTTTATTTTATTGTAGTAATTTTTTTACACGTTCATACGAATGTTTTTTCTTGTTTTACGACAATCCGGAATAACACCGCGATGGCACAAAACTTCAAGGTTGCAGTGAAGTGGGGCCCAGCCCTATGATGACTAGGTGCAGCAGTCGCTATACATATTGAAAAAAAGGGGAGAAGAATATTCTTATTATTTCTTAGACATACTTATTTATACATATATAGGTCACTTTTAAGTTTTAAGATTAAATTCAGTCACTTTTTTTAAGTCACCTTTAACCATTCCCACCCGTGATGATACCTATAACTTAGTAAACTTAACCTATAAAGCTCCAAATGTTTGACAACGGCTAGGCATAGGCTTGAGTAGGTAGACGAGTCAGCGAGCGGAAATCACAAGAGTTATTAACGAAGACAATATAATCATCAATAATAATTGACTAAACTCGTAAGTTCGCCGCCTCACCAAATGCAAAATCAGTAAACCGTTTCGCATCGGAGGCAGCGAAGGCCGTTTCGCATTTCGTGATTGAAATTATTGTTTTTTTTATCGATAGCTATACGACAATATATTATTATTTGACGTTGTAAATAGTGAATATTTTGATGCTATACGATGCGTATAGGTACAATAGGTACATACAGCGCGTTTACACATTTCAACCGATAAAAATATATTTCAATCCAATCCCAAAACCAAACAATATTATTCATTTTAAATTTCAAAAAAGAGCATTTACACGTCTCAACGAAATTTGCTGAAATGACATCAGCATCACTGTCGTACATACACCGCGAGACTCGTGTTGTGAAAACACCAGTAGCTAATTATAGATTACTTTTTTGTGGACTCTGAAACCGGACATTTTCATTGCTCAGCAGATTTTCTTTTCGGGGCGTTACAGACGTTATTTTTCGTACCGAATTTCGCCGGCACTGCAGTTCGCATGAGTTTGCATTAAAAGTAGCGACGACGGTCATATAGAACATGGCGAACTATCGTTATTCGCTGCGTAGAGCTGTGTTGTGACCATCGCGCTGCTTTAATTTAGTGGCACAGCCAAATAATAATAATGGGTACCTATCTGTCCGGAGCGCCGCGCCGCAGAAAACAAGCAATCGTCGTCGTCGTCGTCGTCGTCCCCGTTACCCGACGCGCACTGATTTCAAAGGTCTGCGCAATAACCGAATACAAAGCTGAAAAAGGCATTTATCTCGTATGCAGTCGGGTCGTCCGTCCGGCCGCAAAGGTCGGGTCGGGTTCGGCCGCGGTTCGTAATTAAACGCGTTAGCGCACGCACACGCCGCCCTCGCTCTTAACGAAAACAAATAAACCATCAACGTCCCTGGAGCGCAGCGTATCGAGTGACGCGAGTCATCAATCGTCCATTAAACTCTTTTCGGTTCCTCCCGCGCGGCGCGAGCACGTTAGCCGCGGTTTCGACGATATAGTAATCTTTTATTATAATTATAAATGTGTGCACCGAGCAAAATATAATTAGGCTCTTTCCGGAGCGAAGGGCTAACAATATATAATTTTGATCATCACAAGAGGGGGGGGAGGAGAGTTGCTCCGAGAGTGGTGAATTTCAAATCTGCAAAGGTTCAACCCCTCCCCGTTGAAAATGTATTACTGCAGTAATCAGCACAAAAAATATACTATAATTATTGTATACACGTCATGTGAAAAATAACGACTATTTAAAAGCAACACTACATCAAGCTACTATACTGTAGGCCGTCGGGCTTCTCTTATTTTGGCTTCAAGCCTTATTCGAAGCAATCGCAGGGCATACGCATCAATCTTCAGATTATACCTTTATGAATATTCTTAAGTATTAGGTTGTAGGGTAATATCGTATTACATATGTAGTGTTTAGTGGTGACGAAAATCCCATGGGGGGAGGCGATCCACCAATTATACCACCCTCCCCCTCCCGCCACTGTTGTCATTACATGTTATTATTATATTAATAAGTAATAACGTCGCACGTACAATATTCTAATATATATAAACACGCTGTAATTTGAGGTTGTCCGGAAACGCGCACACGTGTCGGGTTCCGGGTCCTGAACTTCCGACCGAGACGTCAAAACCGAATACGATACACGCATATATAATTATAAGATGAAGGCTAGGGACTGATTATGGGAGTTATTTTATAGCGTGTGTTACCAGTGATCGTTCAAAACGCATAATATTATTATCTATAACAAGCGACGTAGAAATTCGTTTCAAATATGGCATATATAGTTTGCCACGTGCGTATTTCACATATATTTTGAAATTCTAATTTGATTTCCCTTTAAATCGGCGGTAAAAAGAAAGAATAAAAAAGTTGAACGATATTCCAAAAGAGGAAAAATGTATGTTTACCTGTAGGTACTTAATTTTAATAACCATGTTTTAATTATAATTCAATTTTAACAGGTACCTTAATAAAAATTATAACGATGCTTCCATTGTGTGTTTATTTTTAAAATTACTTTAGTCCTTACCCCTAACCATAACGTTATTAGTATATTTTGTTTAAAATTATTTTTTGCCATAAGTACACCGTGTAAATTTAAACAGTTGATCGACTGAAATTCCGAATTCGTATAGATATAGCGCAAAGCAATCGTGTAGGTATATTATTTTGGCGAATATTTGGTGAGCGCATTTTTAGGATTTTCAGGAGACACGGAATCCGTAGCCTCGTAGTCATGACATCACGATACCCGTTGACGACACGGCGGCCGCTTCGGAAGGAAACTTTGCGTTTTTCGCGCGGTCATCTCGTTTTATTTCCCCCCCCCCCCCCCGTTATTCGTGTACTATTAGACTGCAGAAAATCATCACGATACGGATACACGCACACACTCGTCGAGGCCCGCGTTCGTCTTCCGGGCCCAGAGCCGCGGTCGACAGGCTCGTAATCAATATTAATGTCCGAAATTCGACGGGGGGAGCGCATTAACCCGGCCGCCTCACCGATTCTCGCCGCATACTCGCGTATATAATATTTTATGGCGAAGAGCTCTCTGTTCTTCGCGTATATTGATGCCATAATGGTCTTATAATAATACGTTCTAATCATTTGACGATCCGTGTGTGTGTGTGTGTTTTGCTCCAGAAATACCGGTTTTGTCGTCTCACGTACTTTTTATATATACACTACATAACTCATTGCGAGCGTTTGTGATATTATTATTATTATTATTATTATTATTATTATTATTAATATTTGTTTACGTTCGGGGGGCCGCAGCGCCGGCCGTATTTGTTTTGGCGAGCGCGCGCGCGCGCGCGAGAGAGAGAGAGAGAGTGATACGGCACAATATTATTATCTGTAACTCGCGCGCGGTAGTCGAGCACCGATTGTAAAATAATAATAATATTATAATAATAATACAATATAATATATAGAGTGGTGGTTGTTCGCCGGGAGAAAAATCCGGACTCGGGGTCACGCCAGCACTACTACTACTACTACGACGACGACGACGAGGGCAAAACAAATAAATCTATAATGTTATGATAATTTTCAGCTTAGTCATTTTCGTACGGGTTTCTTTTTTTCGGTTATTTCTTTTTTCATCGTATAATATTATAAAACACGACGAGCGGCGATGACGGGGGGCGACGGGTACCCATATACTATACGTTGGTTCGTCCGTTCTCGGCGCGAACGTTCCGATTTTTTTTTCTCCGTCCGAAATGACTCTGTTTCCTCCGCCGACGGTCGTTCAACGTGTGTGAATATTAATAATAATATAACGACACTGCGCCGTCGTGAGAAACTTCGGCGTACGCGTCACGATCGCGCGGGGTCGCGTCCGAGTCATATTATTATTATTATTATTACCGCATCGCCTTGTCGAAAGGCGTCCAACCGACCGTGTCGCACTGCATAGTCGTATACCCTCGCGACGCGTTGTGGGTATGTGGGTACCATATACAAATATACAATAATACTGTTATGACGACATCGAAGCGTGTTGCACACCGTCATCTATCTATCCGTTCGTCGTCCGCAAACGAGAATCGAGTCTATCGTCGTTCCCGGGCGCGGATTCGGGGGAGGGGGGGCTATGGGTGCTCGGGCACCACCGGTCGGCTAAAACCACCAATGAAATTAATTTGTATTAGAAATTACGCAATTCATGTTATTTTAGGTTAAATCTATTCATTTTTGTTTTTTTGAAGCAACCTCTGGATCCTTGCTTGTCGTGTCCGGTAGTCGGGTGGGCCGCGGTATACGAGCGTGAGGAGTGTTCACGAAAACCGATCCGATCCGTGTCTTAGATTTATCGACGCATATTATAATATAATATGAGAAGGCCAAACACAGCAGTCTTCGGGTGTCAGGTCCCTCGTCGACGGACGAGGAAGGATGCCGCTCGACGTATATTTAGGCGGCACCGAAACGGCGGCGGCGAAATTCGTCGCCAACGACCGGTGACGCGGTATCGGGTTTCCAGTGTTTCCACTGATCGATATAATATATACCTACGCCGCCACAGCCACAGCCGCATTGTGCACAAAGAACATATAGTACCTTTTGCGGTGACTTGTATAAGACAAATACGGATTTTGGCAACTACGCCACACCGGCGGTGTAGGCCGCGAGCTCGCATTATATATTATATACACGCGTATATATATACCGAGCGGGCCGTGTGTACATCACTCACATAATAATAATAATAATAATATCCATATACCTGATATTATATTTTATATATATACGCATACCCCTCCTATGGGATGAGATTTCCTCGACGGCGGCGCCGAATTTCAAAGGTCTCTAAGTCGATTACAAAGGTCAAAAAGTCGTTTCGCCAACTCCCTCGTCCGTATATATATAATACAATATATATACATACGTATATTCGTATAGGTACGGCCCTTCCTCCGTCGCGGTCCTCGAGCGATTCGTCTGTCGAGCATATATACATATTATATACAATATAAATATACCTATAGCCTTTACAAGTCGATGCGGTTTTCTTCTCTGGAACCCTTTCACGCCGCTCGACGACAACATTATCATCCGCGTGCCATGTCTGCACAATAATATGTCAATCGATTATAATATTTGACTGCGTTCGTATTGTGCCGGGAGACCGTGTGAAATATAACTTTATACCTACATATATATTACAATACGAGTACCTATAATATATATTATAACGTATAGTGTACAAATGAAAACTGGGCCCGCGATTACCTTTATTGTTGTAGACACGGCCCAGAAATTGCGAGTAATAAAAAAGGTCGATTGTATAAGCTCGGCCCGAAAATTTTCACCCACAAGTATAATATGTTCCGCCATAAGTCATAACCAAATAAAAAAAAATACAAACCAAAACTTATGTTTAAACTAACAGACTATATATATCGTATAAACAGAAAATTCCGCGAAATAAAAAAAAAATGTTAGAAATCACTCTTAAAAAGTATACAAGTAAATAAAGAAATATCAGTAGATATAGATACGTCGAATACATGGATTTTTGATTAAAAAAATTTAATTTTACTTTCGTTTTTACACTTACAATATTTAGTTTATACAATTATTTAATTTTGCCATAACTGCAAATATTCATATTATACTTTTTATGATAAAATTAAAATAAAACAAAATAATTTTTGGAGCATGATGAGAATCGACGACTCCTCGTGGTGGTGTCCTCTGGGGGGTAATGCTAAATGGTTTTCAAAAATATTGTAAAATAATTATTAATTATACTAATTAGACGCGAGGAGATTTGGGCGTATTATTATTTTTAATCGGCCGAGTTAACGTGTCAATCGTCTTTATCTGAAAAAACCAGGCCGAGTAGTCCTTTTTAAATTTTATTTTCGTCTTCCCCTTACAATCGCACTATATATTACAGTCGGGTGGACTGTAGCTGATTTCGTCTATATAACGAGAACAGCACAAAACAAAATGCCGTTTCCTCGAGAAAACCTTTGCGCAGAGTCATCCGCCCAAAAACCTCGCGGGTCTTTACTCTTTTGTGTACCTACCCAATATCGCATGCGATATGGGCACTTGCGAGGAATGAAAAATATGTAAGTCGCTACGTTTCGAAGTATTGTGAGCACGATGCCCGCAATCGAAATATTTAGTCGCATCACGTACGCCCGGAAAATGTATTTCTCCGTTTCATTTGCGAATACTATATATAATATTATATAAGCTAGCGCTCTATATAGGCGATCGTACTTTTTAGACCGTAACAATATTACCGAGACATCAAATTATTATAATATATTTTGAGATCATTATTCGTTTGTTTTTTTTTTTCAAAAATCTTTTTTTTTCATTTTTTCGTCGACGATTCTCCGGATTTGTTTATTTCGAACACGCAATACGCTATTCTACATAAATTACTTTGGTAACTTTTTGCAGTATTTTTTTTTTTTATATCGAATTTTTATACAAGAAAGATTTTAAAATAACAGTAATCTCGCGTTATAATATTATAATCTCAATTCGATTACACTGCTGTCTTACATGATATTATTTTTATCCGAACAATCCAAAACTCTTTAAGATTAAATTATCATATTTATGAATTCGTTATTGCAGTGCATATGTGTAGTCCCGAAGAGAATGTGTTTCTTCGCCGGTACGCTCAATAAGGATGCTCACGGTGTTTGGTTAAGCAAAAAGCTACACACGCGTGTAGGCGCATAATAATGCGTTGAACTCGTCTACCTACCTACCCATATAGATAGTATCGAACTATATATATGCGTTATTTGTCTGAACCTCATAATATACGTAATAATATTATGTAGTCTGCATTTTGAATATTTTTTTAACTGGCCGCATTTATGTTACGAATAATAATAATAATAATATGTTTAAATACTATACAAATACGACATTTAATGGTTTTTTTTATTTTCAGTCGATACTATGTATAGGTACTATATTATAATATTATGATGTTTCTGTGAAAATCTCATTATAAATACACGGCGACCGCCGAAGAAAATGTCCCGTCGGTTGTGTACTATTGACTAGAAAAAGTTTACAATAAAATAATGTTGTACGTAGGCTTTGCCGTTTCCATTAAAATAATTTCAAAGTTTTGGTTTGCCGGACAGAAATATAAATAAAATAATCAAATAAGACGAGAAAAGTTATTCTTAGATACGAAATATTTACAAGACTTCATCTCGGTAATTCAATCACATTAGAGAGAAAACTTACAACTTTCTCCCGTTGTCCGTAAACATTATAGTCACTGAGAATATTTTTTGACAAGAATAACGTCAATTACTGGGGTCTGTGTGCGTGTCCACCCTTATATTTTATAAGACTCGAGGTCTGCAGAGATATTATACAGTATTAACTGTTATAGTACAATATTATTGCACATTCCGTCTTAATTTTAATTGGATTTAAACATCACGCAATAAAAGTCTATTCGAATTTCGATTTTCAAATGGCGTACTCGAGTGTAAAAGTCGACTAAACGCATAAAAGTGAAACTGTACTCTATAAAGTATAATGTATATTACTTGTCGCTTTATCAGTTTATTACCAATTATATTATATTACCTATACATTTATACCTATATATCGTATCATGTCGATGTGAGATGATCTGCGATGATTTGGAGATAGGTATATAGGTACCATTATGTGATCCATTTAACGTAATTATTTCAAAAACTACTAATGATTTTGAAAATTATATTCTTTTTACATAATTTCGAGTCGTTAAAAACAATATTTTTCTAAAAAATATACATTCTTTCTATTTTTTTATCATTTTTTTTTTAAATTTCTTACTATTTTAGTGATAACACGCATTATTGATTTCTTATTTTTTAGAGTACTTGGATCTATACAGTCATATTATTACAGATTACATTATTTTTAAATAAAATATAATATATATACGTAAGTATGTTTCTGAAACAGTTAATGTAATATTATTAGGTACCTATAAGTTATTGGTAATAACACTTTGAGGAGGTATTTTATTTCACTGCAGTTATTTGTTTATTCTGGCAACTAGGTACTTGATTTTTAAAAATCGATAAAAAAAAAAGCTTTTAGAAACTTTAAATGTTTGAAATCGTGTAATAACTATATTATGCATTACAATTTTCTTATCAACCAAATTGTTAAGTAACAATGTTTTGTTATTATAACTTTTGATTATGTTGGTATTTTTGATTCTACGCGAAATAATGCGTCGTCGCTCGCCCACCGCTGCTATGTATAATATCATACTTACCCTCTCGGTTCTCACTTTGCGTATGTACCGAATATATTGGAGGGAAATAAATTCTTTGTCGGTAAAGCGGACCGTAATAATAATATTTATCGTCGACTGTTTATTATTTGTTTTGTTCACTTGTACGTTATTATAATATATATTACAAGAACAATTATTATTATTCATTTAAGACAAAGAGAGGTTTCGTCGTATCCTCGATCGTTTATCGAATTGTATACCGCGTGCGTACTCCGCGATGAGTCTCCTGCGATGTATTATATTATTATATTATATTATATACAATATAATATAGTGTTGTAGTCCCGTAAAAGGTTTATTATATATGTTTTAAATTTCCTTTCTTCATGATTTTGTTTCGTGTTCGCTGGTCACGGTGTGTCGGGGGGGTGACAGCGGCGGCGGCGGTGGTGTATTATAGCCAACCCGTATTATGTTACCCTTCTTCGACCGTTCCCTTCGCATTATTATTGCGTATATTATATTATTATTATTATTATTATTATTTTAGGTATGACGTTTATACTCACATAATGCGTGCGCGGCGCGGCGGCGGCGTTCGGTAATCTCTCGTGCCTCGATAAACGTTCAATTAGTCTGCACTTCCTTTGTTTGATTTCACCTGAAACCGTGTGACTGCACTCTGCAGCTCCGTAACATACTTTCATCTCAATAACGTCGTACTTATAAAACATTATATATTATACTCGATCACGATGATTTTTACAATAAGCGCTCTACACACCACTGAAGTGGTGTTATACAATACACGCAGACACCGACGACCGACTCGAACAATAATATTCGACGTCATTAATATATTATAAAGGTGCATCGTTTCGAACAATATAATAATATCTGTACCACGCGTCAACGTAGCCGCGGTAATCCGCCGCTATATAGAATAACCACGAAATATATAGGTATTGTATAAAGTGTTAATTATTACGAACTTAGGTATATATAAAGAAGAGGTGTATATATATAATATACGTTTATGTACAGTGTATAAAGACGGCGATATTGCGATCGTGGAGACCGCAGACGCCGATCGCTATTCGCGGCCTGCAGAGCGTGTTTTACATATATAATATATATAGTATTTTATATAATAATATGTACACTATATATTATTATAAGTCCTTAGAGTAAGTTATGAGTATTTCGTCCAACCATAATGTTGTCCAGTTTCGATTTAAAAAAAAAAAAGATTATTAGATTTAATAAATTCTGCACTTCTTCAAAAAAACTTTTTCGTAAAATCGAATATAATATTCAGAAACGAAATAGAGGAAACTTAGTGTCTCATCAGTCTGTGATATTGGACTCCGAGGATTTCGTGTAAACCTACATATAGGTGATCTGTCAAGTTTATTTATTCTCTCTGATCGCCGTGTTTGATACGTTCACCGATCAGTCAATACAGTACCTTTCTCTGTATCGTGCTTATAATTTGTGATACTACATCAGCCGATGGAGCAAATCGAATCCGTTGATTTGATTACAGTGTGTCCACTCAATATATTATTATATATATAGGTGATTAATTAATATATACGGCATACTCATTACTCTTTCGATATACCTATACTGAGATTCCCTTTCAATTTAAAATAATAAAAAAATCACAAAAAGTGTATAATGTGTTTTTTAAAATATCCCGTGTTATATACGATAGTGTGTGCGTAGAATAAGTGAAATTTAAAATTATTCTAATTTATAGGCGCGCGTATCCCACCGCTTTGTCACACCTCGGTCACGATCGCGGCTCATGCAGAGTGCGTTCGTTTGCTCAAAACAGCGCGTACTGCCTCTTAATAATATTATGAATTCGGTTTGTAAAACAAAAATGGATCACACGCGCACGTACGGCATATGTCAGTGCAGCGGGCCTGCAATATTATCATCGCAGTCGATGTATAATATTATTATTATATGATACGCAAAATCGACGATATTGCGGGCTCGATCGGGTATTGAGGTACCTGCGGAACGAGACACGGTGGCGGCGGTGAAAAGTGTTTGAGGAGGGGGGGAGGGGAGAGAGAGAGAGGCGCGAGCGCCGCCGCTGCAGTTTCCGAGCGTGATGGTCCGCCGCGCGGAGAGGAGTGCGCGTTTGGCCGGAAATCATCGACGGTGTGCGTTTAAACTGCATCCGCCGGACCGTGAAATTGCCAGGGATATTGCATCCATTGACGATTTTCCGCACGCTCAACCGAGCCCGTCGCCCATCGTTTAATTACTCCCTTCCGCGCCACCCGCGCCCGAGGCACGCGAAGCTTCCGGAGCGGACGAGGAGTGGGAGGGGGGGGGGGAGCCGGGCTAAGTCTTGCAGCGAACTGCAGTCGTTATAGACTCGACACAGGTATACGCACGTCAGGCCGCCTGCAGATCGTCCGACGGCCGTCCGGCGAGCTTCGTCTCGGGAGGGTAGTTTTTTTCCCCTAATTTGCCCCGTCGGCGCACCCCCTCCCCACCAAATTACATTGTATAGGTGCAACGCGCGCGCTCTGCAGCTTTCGCCGGTTAATTGAACGCGATTCGCTGTAATTCGCGCCACGCCGCGCATATATTATTATACCAATTTCATACATTATTATTGTGATTATTATTGTCATCACGGTCATCATTATATTATGCGCACTCGCCCGCTACGAAAACAACATGTCAGATGCAAAATTAATATTATAATAATGACTCATACAAAGTATATTGTACTAACGAGCGTATTAGCCGTAAAAGAATACGTGCGAGAAGTCCCGGACAATACGCCGCCGTGCTGCAGGGACCTCGCGGTATCGTTACAGTTACGAATTATAATGATATAATATTAAATATACCGATTCTACGTTTTTACAAAAAAACCATTACTGGTCTCACAAAAATGTGTTTACGTATATTATATTATTATTATGTATACAATAATACACTGACGTCATATATTATTATACCGTACACGACAAATCATTAAATTATACGATTATTATTACGCAGACGGTCGAAAACAAAAAACAGTGCATTTTTCCGACTGCGTAATATTCGTAAATAAATATTACAAAATATTCTTGCTCGTGGGTAAGCGAAATTCGAATGCTACGCACGTCGATTCCTATGTAGAAAATATGTATTCGGCGTATTATTTTAATCAGCTATATAATATATACATTGTCCGTATGGAATTTCGTAAAAACAATAATATTAAACGCACTAACGAGTCGAAAACTTTATACGATTCGGCGTTTAATAATAATAGGACCTTGTGCCGTTTCTACGGTTTCTCGACGTAGAAAATAAGATATAGGCACTCGCAAAGACACAATAATAGAGAGTCGGCAAAGTATATATTTTCATATGTAGTGATTGGCAAACATCTATTCTCGTTTTGCATATTGACCTATACCGGCCACCACAATATGGAAAAATCAATCGGCAGTTTTACAAGCACAAGGGCTACGAAATTTTTTCAAACTCTATAACATCAGAACACTTTTTTTCCGCCAATTGCTCTATTTTTGGGTTATATATTCATTTTAGTCTCTCAATCGATCGACCAACCGGAAGGTTAATTATTTATGTAAAAAAAACTGTGTATACTCGTATTATATTCGAATTTATTGCAAAGATGGAGAATTCATCGTGTAACGATATCCGTATGATTTTATGTCATTGTACACTTAATAAATTATAATAGTGCTAACAATATTATTAGTTTAATTTTAATTTTGAGTTTTTCTTCCATAATACTATAATAAAATGTATTTGTTATAAATAAGCCCACTCATGCATTTTTTAGTCTGATATTAATTTAGTGAGCAATTCTACCAAATATAAGTATTTTAACTTTTAACTTTTAACTCTTACTTAAATTAACGATATACAATATATACATACATTTATTCGAACATGTATAACAGTCAAATGTGAATCAAAGCGTCAATTAAGTATTATTTTTTTTTTTTGATCACACAATCTGTACAATTCGTTATAATGAGTTCAATTTAGGTTATTAATTATAGTTCTGACAAATAAATAGAGTAAAACAAATTAATTTAATTGTGTCAATATGTACACAAATTATTCAACTCGGTACTGTTGATTTGATGTACCCATTTTTTAATGTTACATCATAACTTATATTATATTTACACATTAAACGCATTACCTCCGAAGCCATGTTTTTTTTATATTAAATGTATTGCTAAAAATGAATTTGCTTTGTACAAAATCACTAGACGTCATTATAAGTATTCATTTCATCGTTCAACACGACTATGCTAAAGAATAAAGCTCACATCGCTTTTATATTCTTGGAATATATAAATAAATAAACTTTTATAATTATTACTTTTTGAAATTATAACCAAAAGTCAATACTAAAGCTTCTTATTTTAAATCTAACACTGTAAATTGATTTAGATTTCAAGAAAATGTGATGATAATAATATGATATTATTAATATTTGTTTGCCGTTATATCGTAATACATACATATATATGGATCGCGAATTTATCATTCAGTACTGCGTAATAGTACGCTCTAAGGGTTTATAAAATATGAATTTATGATTTAAATCCCACGCCGAATCCCACTGACTACTGACATTATGCAAACAATAATTAAAACGATTTCGAAAATTATAATATTGATAGTGTGTATATACTTTGCTATTCACTAAAACATGCAAACCGAAATCATACGAAACTCGATGTTGTAACGATAAAATATTATTATATCCAACACCGTCTGCACAGTTTGATATAAATAATTCGATTTAATCTACTTCGTGATATTATATTGAATGTTGACAATAGCTCGCTCCGGAATAAACAAACACATTTGCAGCAACATAAAACTAATTAAATGTAATCAAAAACATATTTTTTTTCTTCGCTACTGAATTCGGTTTTCACGTTTTAATTAGTTTAATATATTTTATTATCTCGACCTCTTAAAGTTTTCTTTCAAATTTTCAATGCGTAGTATAATATCAATAATAATATGTAAGACAAACCGTATTTCAATCACGGATTAAACACGGGTTAATTGCTATAGTTAAATAATTGTCCATAAAATAGAACTTTTCAATTAAACGTAATAATTATTTTCTAGACACCCCGAGCCGTGCCTTATCGTACATTATGGTTTAATATTTTATAGTTCCTAGGACGATGAATTACGATGCGATTATTTTCTAAAACTGAACGATATATGTATTCAAATATATATATTATGTGTCTACAAACCATCTTACACGATAAATTTAAACGATGGCATATACATCTTTAAAACATAAACTGTGATTTTTAAAACAATATTAATATTTTAATAATTTATGTTGACGTTTAATAAACAATAAATAAAATATACAATTGACACTGTACACAAAAAATAATAATTTGATTTTTTTTTCAACTTGTTAGCGCAATAATAAGAATTTAATATTATACAAATATAATATCTAAGCGAGTATAACACATTTTGAATTGTATAAAACACATACCATTTCGAATGTAATTTATGATATTATTTGAAAGTAACCGATAAATCACGCCGTACACCAGCTGCAGCACGCTAGCACTGGCTACAGACTACAACTATATATACGACTAATGCACAAAAATAATAACAAAAATAATAATAATATGATTTAGTCAATACCTACAACTTTAATAGCCCGTACGATTGGTGTTATATTATTTTAATTATTTTAACAGCTCTTGTTTTCAAGTGGGTACGCATCTTCGACGATATATATTTATTATTCGACGCGGTAACGACCGATCTATCGAAATACAATAATAATAATTATTAAAAGAAACTATCGTAACAAAAGGTTATTATGTCGTAGAGAAATCCTATAAAAATGGCACACGAATAGACGTTTCGTAATAATTTCGGTAAAATTCGAAAATCGACTTTTCATATACATGTGTAGGATATTTTTACGACGTATAATCTACACACCGCGGTTTATTGCGAGAAAGCACTGTTTGATCTCGTATCTGTAAACGTTAAATTCGTATATTATATATATATTTCTATTATATTTTATGCGTTATTGAGCGTTATTCTTTTGTGTAACGACCACAAAATATTTACTGCCACAGTTAACACGAGGGGATTTACGACGATCTATAGGCTATATTCTATATTATTGTAAATATAATAATGTATTATTATATATTATGTTTTCGTTTTTAAAATTAATATCAAATATAAAATATAATCATCACGATTTCGTTTTTATCAACCCGTCTAAATCTTCAGTATCTATACACGTAATATATTATGCGTGCACACATAGTAAAACGCATTATAGTCGTACCGAATAATCCAACGACGTGTTAAATAATATTGTAAACACGATGTGAAATATATAGGTAGGTAGGTACGCACGTCTTTATAATATACGAAGGGAAACATTTTGAATTCGGAAGTTGTTTGGATTTCAAGACATATATCTCATAAACTGGATATCATTAATGACTTCGGCATTTAACTATATATAATATAAAACGTTTTAAAATACCAACAACTTATGATAACATTTCACGTTTCGTTATATACGACAAATAAAACTTTAATTCGGTAAAATATTTTAGTGAAATATACTTGAGCGGTCACATCGTTAACGTAATGTTTACGGTTTTACACGAATCGAGGATTCGAGAAGTCCGACATAGGTGATTTTTAAATTCAGACGCTTATTAATTTATGATTATACGGCTGCAGCACGAATCGAGCTATTGCCAAATCTATATTATATCGTCGGTGTACAATAACATAAACAATTATGAAGCGCCGAAAGGAATATTTTATTTGGTCCATTAAAATTGTATTTAAACCGATTATAATTCACGAGATCGGTATCAGAACGCATAAAGTGTGATTTTAATTTAAAGTAATTCATTCAAACGCTGTTTAGTGCGCGAGCTTATAACGTCGTGTACCTACGTAGGTGCTAAAACCTACCCAAATTATTTTAATCGTCGAAATAATAATTAATTGTTTCCGGTCATAGAATTTTGAATTGAATTCGAATTATTCGTTTTAAATAAATTATGCGTCAATGGGACTTGTATAATAATACATATATACAATATTATATTGTGTAAAGATGGGCGTCGGTGTATACACGTTAATATATATACTAATGCGCTTATTATACCATTATTATTATTTTTTTACAAACGTTATATTTATAATTATTATTGTACTTTCTTTAAATATATTTGGTCGATCGAAAATTATATTTTATTACAGTGCCTACCTATACGTATTTTATAATATATGGACGTACCGGCCGGGTACCTAAGATAATATATAAATGTGAAATATTATCGATTCGTGTGTGTGTTTAGAAGAGACGTGTTTTTCTTTCTCTCGCGATATTAGTATTCAACGTTGATGTCCGACGTCTGCATAGCGTATGGCCGATGGGTCATCAACGGTTTTACACGTACGTATTTCTATAGCGTGTGGAGATTTTAATTTTATTCCCCCGGCTAGTAGGTAATAAAAATTAAAAACTCGTTTAACGTAAACGGAAATAATTAAATTCCCGATCGACGGAGATAATGGAGCTCCGCGGTGGACCGTGATCCCATCGTATACCTAGTCATTTCTCCAGTGTATATATTATTATGCGATATTTCGGTTTGATGTAACCACTATAATGCCTATACGCCGAACAGCGCCATATTGTCGTGAAATTATATGACGTTTCTGTTATAAATAAAATAAAAAACTTAGAACCACTATACCATAATTTCTATTGCACTAGGTATTGCAGTTGCGTAGTAGTCAATTCGTATTTGAAACTATACATACGAAGCGTTTTGAAGCGATTTCAAGTAATAATATGTATATAATGTGTTTTTAATTTTTTCACCTAACCGTTTTCAATATTTCATTTTTAGGAATCGCTCCGGAGATCGTATTAAACTTTTATGTTATCCCGTTTGAACATATCTCACAAAAAATTAATGGCCTATAAAAATAGATAATAATATTATGTGAATAACAGCCCATTTAAGGAAATTTAATTATGTACTGTAAACTACTAGTACAGAACATAAAAAATAATGTATTTTTATATTTTATTATTTAACAGATAAAATAAACTAGCATAAATAAATTACATAACATTGGTATTTATATTTTAATAACTTTAAATCCACATTTATTTTTACCATAAGCGCAGGCTAATTTATTATTAGTGTAATAACTAATTGTTATTAATAAAAAAAAAAGTTTATCTTCTTGTTTCTATGAATTTAGGTTACTATATTACATTTTATAAAATTTACTACAACATCCATAGGTTGCGAGTTGGAATGAGTATAGTACCTATGTACAAAATCGATTGATAATAAACATTTTCAATGCGTTTTTATAGGTAATATATAGGTAATATGTAATTAGTAAGATCGTTGTAAAAAATATGCAGTTATATTAGCATATTACACGCAATAATACAGCACATACTGTTAATAATAATAATATAGCCCTTAACTTCAGTTGTATTATTATTTAGATCTTAGATGTTTAATAATTGTTATTTAAAATAAATTTTTTCCTAATGATAAATCTTGTTGTTTTAAATAATATTAATTGACTCGTATCAGAATATTAACAAATCTAATCGCACTTGAATTGAGATTTTTTTTTTTTTTTTAAACAACAAAATAATTGTAATGGTTTATGACTCATCCAGTACCTACCTACATATATTATACCAAGTTGATAGTTCTAGATATTAGGTTAGTTGTACACGCGTGATATTATGATGATGTCGAGATGTTTTTTACTCGATGACTGATACATAGATACATAGATACATATATATACAACAATATTTCTATACGAAAATTAAACGTTTTGTGGTGTAAACTGCTGCGTTAGACAAAAAAACTCATTATTTTCCAATCTAATTATTATATATTATTATTATTAGTGTTTTTCGGGCGTTCAGAGATAATTCAGTCACGTGTTGTCTTGTAAATGAGACGTCACATTATAATTATTATGGTTTTCTTCTCCATAGTCTTTTGAAGGCAAAAAAAAATAATTCCACAGTACATTAAATTTGATGAATACTGCGGCGCGCGTCGGGCGCAATGGCGTTCTGAAGGGGGATTTATAGGTGTGTTACAAAGTTCATTATAACCATAAACAACCGCGGAAGGTATGGGTAGGATGTAAAAATACCATAGCAGGTACATATAGCAGCAAACAGGGAATTGAAACGGCGCGAGATATAAAAAAAAAGCGAACGGTGTGCAGGCGCAAAACGTAAAATATACAATAATAATAATAATAATATATATTAGGTATATATACACTCGTATATGCCTACACTAATAGTATATAATATTATTGAATAAATATTATATCCCCGCACACGCGTCTCGTGGCCGCCCGGTTTCGTAACGAAATAATAGATGATTTATGCCGTTTGTAAATTTATTATTAACGACGTTCTACAACTGCACGTCGCGAAGCAGTCGTTTGAAAACCCTTTGGAAATGCGACTGCGTTTCGGGGAGGCGTGCGAAATTGAACCGACCGCCGTGCTCCGAGGGCGGGGGTGTTTAAATAAGTCGGGTGAGTGTATATTTCGTATAACCTTTGAACGGCGAAAAACCATATTATTAAAATTACGACTGCAGCTCGACGCGACGGCGGCGTCAAAAGCCACAATAATTTAAATTTTTTTCACGCCCGATCACAATAATTATAATACGTTTATCTCAATAAATTGTTATGCATCGTCGTCGTGTTGAGTTGCTCGCATTTATTATAATAATATCGTACACAAACGTAATTTAAACTCGTCGAGACTCGCGTATTATGAAAATAATATAATGATTGTAGGTACCGCAAAGGCCGAAGACGGCGAGGCGAAAACCTGGTTCACGAGGGGGGGGGGGGGCGACGACGCGCGAAAAACCGACGATCAAATACTTAGACGACGAGCAGCGGCGGCGGGCGAGCGGAGAGGACCGCGGGGATTGCGCGACTTAACGAAGTCCATTGTGTGCTGTGGACTTTCCGAATCGCGCGCGCCTCGTTAACAACAATTATTATTAACGTGTACTGCAGTAGATTTAGCTTATAATATAATATGGAGTTGTTGTTGTTGTTGTTGTTGTAGTCGCCGTCGTAGTCGTACCGTCATATTAATATTATAAATTATTATAATAAAATGTATAGTGAGTAGTTTAATAATATATACTGCAGCAGCAGTGTGTGTGTGTATAGTGAGCCCGCGCATGTTATTTCGTGCGTTTACTTGATATATTATTATCATTATGCTATAATATTCGCGCATTTCGAGGCGGAGGCGTTCGCGGTCGCCTTTGCGCGGGAGAGTCGGTTGGGGCACCGGCGGCGCGGACAACGCAAACACGCGGTGGCGGAGGACTTTTCATCACCCGCGCACACGTCATTATTATATTATAATAATAACGACAAACTCGCCCTCGCCCCGTCGACGACGACTTTCATACTCAGAGTGTGCACCTACCCAAATTTTATTAATAATTATTATGTACGGCACAAGACGCGTCGTATATATACGACTCGTACACGGCGACCGGCAACAGTGTGCACAGAACTATATAGCGACTCGGACGCAGGTAAACGCGTGTACGGAGTGATTCAAAATGTAAGTTACGGCCGTATTTTCATCACATCATACATATTCAAAATACAGTAAAATGTATGATACGAAAGTTTTTTGATTTAAACGTTTTATATAATTTTGTACAATATTTTACGGGTGTTTTGATCGGTCAACTGTATACATTAATTATAAATACTTAATATTATATCTCTCGAGCCTATATATGAGTGTTGCATTAATTCGACGTGTTGTTCAAGCACTTGAACGTGTTAAAAAAATGTCTCCATAATATTATTTTTGCAAAAAAGTAAAGGTTCCCGTTTGAGTGTCTATGTACTGTTGACCCCCTAAACCCCCCTAATATATTGTAAAAAAATTATAAAATGTACAAATTGTTTTAGATATTTCTGAATCAAAAAACTTTTGTATTACCTACACATTTTTCTGTAATTTGAATATTTATGTGATAAAATTGCTGTACTATAAATGTTGAATCACCCTGTATATATATACATATAATACGCGTATATAGGTTTGCGCAGTGTTCGAGTGTACAATTTATAACATAAGTTTATACCATACATTCATATACCTAATTTATATTATGATGATATGTGTACGCGTGTACGGTGTACTTACCTATATAATATGTCGTGGGTAGGTAGACATTAAGCCGACTTTTACATCAGCTCGTTTATGCGCCATAATATTATACAAGTTGATTCGCCTGCAAGCTCAACCCCATAATATCTTTCTTTAATAATGGATCTATTCAAATTGTTACGATTTTCGGAATTTTTAAATAAACCAAAAGACCACATTTTCAAATTCTTGAATTTTAAGAGTGCTATCTATAATATAGTGTCCTGTGGCGATACAACATTCTGTTTTTATTCATACGAGAACCCCCTTTTTTAAACTGTAAATTATTTAGTGGAGGTTTTTTTTTATGTTGACGTAGGTACTCGCTTGCTTAAACATTCGAACGAGTAGTTCCTCAGTTATTAAAACTGTTTATACTAATTAGGAATTACTGAGGACCTAAGGATAATAGGTAGTTCATAAAAATGGTTTTCTAAAAAATAAAAATATTAAATATTAATTGTAATATTGGATCTAGTATATTATAATATTATACTTGGTTTGTTTTTACAAATTATTAATGTTGATGTATTAATATGGTAATCACTACAATTTTCAAATCAAGATAGCACCAATATCTTCCAAACCCATAATCAATAATCATGGACCTATTATCCTTATTCGGACACAAATCCTACACACATACCTACCTCAAAATGTACACGATTGAATTTTGATTTTATAACGTTAATATTTTCAAAAAAATATCCCCAAAATTATTTACAATATTATTGAGGGTTCTCAGCTTAAAACCAAAAGTTTGTTTGACTACAGGTTACTTTCCGAGTAGTACAGAAAAATGTCAGGAATTTTAAATAAAGTCTTTAAGTATAATATTTAAAAATTTAAAAAATCACGTTTTGAATAACTGCGCAATATTGAAAAAATAAAAAGGGGTGAGCGTGCACGGCGAGTCACTCTGTAAACACTGCTGCGCGGAAAAAAGAAAAGCGTCCGCCCCATCGTCTTCTTTTGAGATGACCGTGTGTTCTTTTTGCTACGCATATTTTTTTTTCATCATTCACTCCGTCTTTTCATATATATATATATATATATATATATATATTATTATAATATATAAAACCTAAATATATAAACCGGCTGAAAAGTTACGGTTTCCCGTCCGGCACTACCAAGCCGAGTATCCACTATATTTCATGCCGGTTGAGGTCCGCGGGGCGTGCAGGGGCTGCAGGTCCGTTTTCCCCTCAGATCGATATTATAATATTATATTATTATTATAAAGTATATGCGTCCGCGAAAACTGCGACTTTTGATATGCACACCCACGAGGTATACATTAAACGGTCGCCGTCGCCGTTATATTATTATATATATACGCGTCGTGTATCTCGTGCGCCACGTGTCGCGCCTATATAAATTATTTATATACGGCCAGCTTTCGATATAATATATTATACATAAATAAATACGTCAACGTATTATGCTTTTTTTTTTTTAACTTCGATATCTCACGTCGTCGTAGCAGGTACGTCCGTTATCCGTATCCGAAGACGTGAGATAAAAAACATGTTAAGAGCCCATATCGACCGTCGGACGACGACGACGACGTAATACAGCACGCAGCATCGTTATAGAAGCAATCCAAAGCTCGAAAACACCGAGCAAACGGTTTATTTATGCGAAACGTGCGATCCATAAACTCCACATAATACATAATATGTATAAAATCCTTTTAAAACGGAACACTTATCGTGTCCCCTGCACCTGGCACTCGTAATTTTCGTTCTCGAGCAATCGAAATGTTTATATAGGTATATATTTTGATTTTAATTTTGGAGTAGATATATATTTTGAATATTTGAATTTTTAACTAATGGGTAGTTTTTGAACCTTTCAATATTCAAAGTTTAGATGTGTCAAGCGCTACATCGTCAAAGTAAAATTATTATCGGATGAAAGTATGTCTATACAGTATGTACAGCCATTATGTATGTCGCATAGGTTTTCGCTGTATACATAGAAGCTGGTGAACGGAGGAAGTCGGTAGGTTCTGCAGATCAAGGGACAATCTGGTCGAAGACTGTTACGTCGGTGACTTTTAATGAATCTGGGTAAATTAGTGTGTGACAATATATTGTATTAAAATAATTGATGATTGATAATAATATGGTATTGAAAAAATAATTCTTGAGCATTTTTGTTTATGTGTGTTAATATTGTGTTATTGCAATTTTGAAATCTGAACTCTAAATATTGATCACGTGCGGATATTTTGGTTTTTGATTTTTTACATTCTGATCTCATTCGATCTGGACAAATGTTTTCCCTTATTATTTTCTATGTTTACATGCGACATATTGTTCGTAACAGACTTGCGGTATAAACGTACGAGCGCTGGAATATACGTTTACATTTTATTTAATACGAATATTACCTACATATTATAATATATAGGGTTATTGATTCCCGTGTTATTCTATCAAATTTTATCGTCATAAATCTGTTCACTAATTGACTAGGCCTTTTCGTGTCAACACCTTTAAACAACGATGGGAACGTCGAGTTTTTTCGGGTGAAAAAAAATTATCCGTCCTACCCTGTAAATCGGCGGAACGGATCTCGACAACGCGTTTTTCGTGGGTTCGGAACTAATGGATGCGTTCCAACACGTCTTGACTTATTGATTTTCAAACACCGTTTATTGAAGAATTCCACAGCGTCCAACATAATTGAATAGTATATATACGTATGTATATAATACGTATATGCGCATAATTCGAGACGTTACACATAGAAATATTTCTGTTTTTTTTTAAAAATATTTTTCTCGAATTTTGTTATAAATAAATTATTATCAACGTCTCGCACCATGGATAGGAGGACTTGACCGTGCAGTCTGTTCACGTCGTATATTGTTAACGAAAACATAAATCAAAAATGAGTGATGGACTGTGAGTATATAGGTAGGTACTAAGACTATGTGGAACCGAATTTCGCCGAAAACTATTTCCTCGACGAAATCGCATATGCACCCTATAACGAAACGATATAATTATTCGCATTCCATAATATATTGTACCTACCTAAATAATTTAACGTCGCCGTGATAATTGAGTCAAGTCTATGTACTATATTTTCTGGTTTTGATTATTTGAAAAACACATATATTTTTAATTATTTAACGATTAATATAATGTAGAAATGTACAATATATGATTTAATTCTGTATAGTATTAAAAAATAGATCATTTTTTCTGAATAGGGTCTGAATCATTATTAGAATTAACAATTTGATTATCAAATTTCGATATCATTATCAGACACTAATGTGGGACGTTCGTAATGCTGTAAACAGCGGGACGTATATTATGCATATAAACGCGAATATTAATATCGCAGTGCATTATATACGCAGTATATATATCTATTATTATATGGTGCAACTGCAGTAATATGCATCTTCGTAACACGTACTATATTATGTTATATGCCTGGCTAGTATGGCTACCGCACTGCATATATAATACACAGACATACTACAACGGTAGTTATATATTATTATGACAAAACGATGACCGGGGGCAGCTTACAACGGTCTTAGAACTCGAATACCGCGAGTATATTATACTATTGTAATTTGTAGGTGTTATTATATTATTGTTATTAATACGGTGTAATATATTATAATATTATCGTATAATGCTATGTCTCTGTGCTATTCCTACATACAATAATATTGTAATATAGTATAGTACACAATGGTCCTCTCCGGCCGTAAATTTTATTCGCATTGTCGCGGTGTGCCGAAAAACGAAATCGCCCGCGTGGCGGCGGTTTCGGTTTCTTTCACTCCTCTCGTACGTGTACATAATATACAAATCGCACGTACAATAAACACATACAATAAACGATATATATATATATACACACAAGCGCGAGAGCGGTGATAATAAAATTTACTCGGCCGATCGCCCCCCCGCGCGCGTCCGGCAGTGCGACGCCGACTGCTGCAGTGGTCTCATTTAAGCGCACACACACACACCGCACATGTGCGCGATACACATATTATATACGTACGCGCGTATATCTATACATTTTGTAAATAACCCTCTTCCGTTTTGTTTGCGGATTAATTCGGGTCGGTTTATCAGGATTTATTCCGTCGGCCCTGTACTACGTATATACGGGAGACCACCGGCGGCGGCGGCGGTGGAGGTGGCGGTGGCGGTGGCGGCGTGTTAATCCTCCGAATCACATTCGAGACCTTGCTCGGTTCGTGCAGCAGTAGCAGCGGCAGCAGCAGCAGCAACACTTCCCCGCAAAATCTCCTCCGCCGCCGCCGCCGCCAAAGGGTCGGCAGTTAAAGTTTGCACAACTGACGACGCAAGACGGCCGCGGCGGCGTCGTCGTATACACGCCACAGTGTACGGTCCTCATCTCCTTTGTCGTCGTATAATATTATCTGTTTTGGACTGCACACGCAACGTACTGCATATGCATCACGCGCACAAAATATTTACCGACCATCGACGTACTATATACCTAAATAATATATATTTATCATGCACACAGATACGGGGGGAACGCAGTACTGCAATACGCGCGTTTGTTTTTGCGATTTCGCAAATATATATACTTATAACAACGGTTTTGAGTGTAATTTCTACGTAAATATATTATTATATCGGCGTACGTGAACTAGAAATCGACTTGATACAGATCAGACTACACACCGCTATAATGTCACTCGTCTGGGTGAAAAATAGCGAACTGATGAATCAATGGATGAGTCGTCACGGAATTTCAAAAATAATATAAAGTTTGAACGTAAACCGATCAAAACCACCCTTGCTGATATTTCTTAATGGTATACTGCAATGGCAATTCGTTCGGAGAAACTATTGAAAAAATTAAAAACAATTATTTGATAAAAAAATAAGTAACTACCCATACTATATTGCGATCGCGTGTTTTTTTGATCTATAAAAGTCATGCACTCCTATATTATAATCATTGATATCGAAACGGGATAAATTAAAATATACGTTTATTAGAAATTATATAAATTATAAACCATTGTTAGAATATTTGTTTTGTACAATATTTATTCTCCATGATTTATTTTTATCTTAGAAATCAATCCAAGAATTTATTGTATCCGGGCTATTCCCTTCAAATGGTAAACGCCAAAGTCGTATAACGTTTGAATTCAAAATAACGATAAACGCAAAAATGGCAAAAAGTGTAGACTGTAAATAAGGTAAAACGAAGTTTTTTTTTCCAAACGCAAGTCTCCCGGTTATAACAGCATTGTCGGATATGTATATACCTACGTATATTGTTAGTACCAAATGGCAAATTTTAATGATATTATAATGATTCGTATAATATAATATATATATAGACAACGCAGACGTCGAGAACCTCGTTAAACGTGACGCGCACGTGATTTTGACCAAATGATCTGACCGAGCAACCGCGGTATAACACACACACAGGTTCATGGTCGCGTACGACCTTGGTAAAATAATATTATATTTTATTGTTTTTTTTTACGCACAATGTCTGAAGTTTTTTGCGATTGCGGAACACACTGTTTCGATGACTATTCGTCAAACAACATAATATTATAATATAGTGTTGCGATTATGTGCTCTGATTTACCGCCTGCACGTAAACATAGTGGTTTTGCTCTTATATAATCGACCGCAATACAAGATTATTATACCGATAATATATATATATTATTGACATACGTCCTAAAAAGTGTTTGTGATTACATTTTACACGGTACCAGTGAGTTTACGTACGACAAATGACGATCGTATATTATAATATTATCATACAATATCATCTATCACGAGTTGCCGTCAAGTATTACTTCCGCGAGGAGCGTATTATAAGGTATATAATATAGGTTAGGTTATATTATTATTATGATAATATACAGGTTTATTTATTTTCTGTTTGACAGACCGCTTGTTTTTTAGCGTAAAAAATCGTTTTGAAAATAGGTAAGTGGTATACACCTCTCTACGTAATATATAGTGACTATTATCTAGGAAAAAAAACCACCTCGTACGTATTATATACGATTCTTCAATCGGGTCGAACATCTGAAAAATATAATAATCTCTCCCTTATTTAGCAGCTCTTTCCCACACACACATATTATCCATCCGCACCATCAAACCGTATATATATACGACCAATCGAATTTTCAAACTATAGCTGGGATACGACGACGACGGCGACGTCGGGATTTATATCACATATATAAATATATTACTCTATATATATATATATATTAGGTATATAATATATTTCGTTTCTATATATATAATATTATCTTGTCCGTTGGAAACCAATAATAGCTGCGGCGGCGATCTCCGGGGGGAATAACGCGACGAGGTGATTACTATTTTGCCGCCGCTGCGACGGGATTACGGCGCGTTTTCCTAAAACCCCGATGGGTTTTTTTTTTCGACACTCGTCGTGAGAAAAGAAAATCGCGTTCGCTCGCGCATAACAGGTGTACGCGGCCATGATATTATGTATGACATCGCATCGTCTTCGTCTTGTTATACATATATTATATATTATTCTCACGCGGCCGTTTTGCGCGATCCGCCGAGTCCGCGCGCCCATATAGGTTATATACCTCGTAGAACGGAGAGACGACGACGGCGGAGACGATGGTGATGATGATGATGATGATGATGATGATGATGATGATGACGACGACGATCATCATAATAATAACACGACTATATGCCTATATGTATATATATATACGCCGCTTTGCCGACGGAAGTTTATACACGTAACTGCTCGCATATATATAATATAAGTACGCGTACGCGACGGAGAAATATTATATAAGAACGAGGACCGCCGCGGGATCTCGAAGGGATAAAAAAAAACGTTCCGGGAACGATATTATGTGTAACAGCAACAACACAACAATAATAGTATGTAAACGAGTCGAAACCGCTCCGGTCTGAATAAAATATATTGCGCGCGTATATTACGAGACTAGACAATACAATATTATAATATAGTTTCGCAGTCGGATATAGGTATACCTATACATATATAATGGTTTATAACAACTCGCCGAAGTTTATGTTATAAAATAAAATATGTATATAATATTATACTTAACTATGACGTAGACACGAGAGTAAACCGAATGTATATATTAATATTATGTCTGTACTGTTTACAGTAGTCGCGGGCCACGCGCACAGCAGAAGCCGGTGAAAACGGACGAGCGTTTATTTCATTATTATTATTATTATTACAGCCTACCTGCCCGCAACTAGTATAATATGGTAGAAAAATATCAAAAAGAGTATCCAATCACAATGTATTATATTATTATATTAAACAGTAGGCACTTGTAAGTTATTATATACAGCAGAAGACGTACTGCAGTGCGGGCGCACCTGCCGCAGTATACCTGCACGTGCAGTGATAGGTGCACGGCGAAGAACGTATATAGCTGCTGCAGTGTCGAGTTAGGTATAAGATGAAAATATGTGAACGCCATTCGGTAATAATTCGGCACTTTTGTCGGCTTTGTAAACAAATTATCGGTTCAATATTTGAACGCATCGTTTTGTGAAATATACAAATGAAAATATGTATTATATTATTTAAAACAAAAATTAATTTTAACATTTTACACTTGATATCAAACAATTATTATAATAATAACATCGCGGTATACTGCTGCAAGGAATAATTGAAAACGCACTTATATATATGCTTGTGTCTGCGTCACATGTATGTGAAAAAGTGCGATAAACTCACCCGAATATGATGCACTAACGAATTATTAAGAGACTGACAGGATTCATATACTCGTATACCTATATATGAAGTTGTGAATAAGGCAAATCGATAAACAGGGCAGTGGCATTTTTTAGTTTTGAAACAAGTAATGGGTAAAACAAATACGTTTATTTTTTTGTAAAGACCATCCCCCCCTTGACTGCTCGTCAACTCTGTCGGTTAACACTTAAATAGTATATTATGCCAATGTTATTATTATTAATTTTTTTTCCATAACCATTTCTTTTATAATATACGTACAAAATATAATATAATATGGTATAACAGAATAATTATGTATATATATACACCCGTCGAATTGCACGAACGTGTCTGGGTTGACGTGTCTTGGAGGTAGAAATATATAATAGAATCGCGCGTGAAAAGCCACCACCACTACCCACGTTCTTGTTTACATAATATATATATATTGATAATAGTTCGAAAAACCGTCTTCCGGTTTACGCTTTTAGGCTGTTTTCACACCCGTCAAAACCGTATGTGTATGTATGACATTCTCGCGGCGCATTGTTCACACGCACACATTTCAGGGGGCCGCCCCCGAAAACACGTGCTGGTTGACAAAAACGCGTCGTTTTGTAAGCTCGGTTATAATAATAATAATAATAATAATAAAATAGAGAGTGGAAAAAAAAAAAAACATAACCGTAGTTCTAATTCTAAACCCGGCCGGTCCTAAAAACCGCCACGGTCCCGGCGGTGCGTGTGCATTATTATAATCCCGACCGCGCCGCAAACGTCACGTTAACGGCGTCGCACGACGAGCGAGCAGCGCCGTTCAAGTGATTTGTCCGCCGCCTCAGCGCAGCGCAGGACGACGGCGACGTGCGTACTTACTTTATTATTATTATTATTTTAATATACATAATTTGTCGCAGCAGAGGACGATCGAGAGACAAATCGTTCGGTTAATTCCGAAATCCTCTCGGCCCCCGCCGAAATGGCTTACACGTGTGTGCGAGGGCGGCGAGCTGGCCGGGATTAACGCGCGTTTATTTTCGGTCTTCCCGGATAATATTCTTCTTTTCTACTTTTTTTTTTTTTTTTCTCCGTTCCTCATCTCTCTGTCCCGCCGCCGTGATATACGCCGAGCACATACATAGGATATATACGCGGTGCGGGCGAGACACATAAATTAACCGGCAGTTAATTTCCTCCGGTTCGGCGCTGGCACCGCCGCGCCGGGTCTGTGTGCCGCCGCGCGCGACGCGCCAAGTTGGTTTTTTTCCGCCGCCGCCGCCGCCCGAAATCGTAAGAGCAGAAAAAAAAACAACACGTCGCGCATATAACTTTGTTCGGCTGTGAGGATAGTATGGAGGCCGAGAACAATACAGCTTATATATATACACACACACACACACACACGCCGAACGAGCGAGCAGATGGTTAATTTAATCTGGTAAGCCGCTGCGGCGGCGGCGGCGGCGGCGGCGGTGGAGGTGGCGTGCTGCAGTAATGCGCGTAGTGATCTGGCGATATTTTTTCCGAGTACTTTGGCAGAGCTTGGCGATATTTCACGAGACGCCACCGCAGCTCCTGCGATATACCTACTCTACCTATATGCTATCTCCGCACGAGAGCTGCCCTGCTAGTTACCGCAAGAAGTGCAGTAACTCTAAAAAGTGAAATATCGGGTAATCGTGTTTAAAGGGGTTTTTTTTTTTTAATTTTTGACCCATAAGTCATTATTTCTTAAAGATTTTTTTTTTATAAATCGTTTTTAAAAGATATTCAAATTATTTGTTGATATTTTTTTTTATACTTTATTCATTTTTTGTATGTTTTTCACGACTTTAAAACATATTAGTTGAGTTACGGCCTTTTTCCTTTGGAAATATCCCACATTAAATTTACAAAATCCATTCCTATGGTTCTTAATTTTTTTATATTATGTGCACTCGGCAGCAGCCTCCTACTAAAAAATGGAGTCAAACTAAAATATAAAGTCGATTGAGTTAATAATCTGTTCCCGGGTTAGGTGCATGATATTATGTGGAAGTGTGGAACTCGTGTCTCGACGACTCGTGTTGTTTTGTTATCGACCGCCAAAACTGCAGTGTGATAGTATCATCTCCGTCAGTTGTTAGGTTAAGATTAATCAATCTTAGAATACTATATATTATTATGAAGTACAACCATATGGTTGGAATTATCTAAACCCAAAGATATTTTTCTGAAGACTATGTGAAAAAGTTATTTTGTACATCCTAACACGGAGTTACGGCACAGAAAAATATCTTTAAAATGGTAATTTTTAAAAATAATTTATTAGTGCACCCTACGTCTTAGTACTTATTTAAAGTCTCTATCTATCATAATATAGTTTGGGCTGTGCGTATTGATTATAGTCAGTATCAGGACATCTTCTTTTTATCGCGTAGACGAGTAATTAATCATAATTACTCTCAATGGACGCATCTAGAAACGCCATGCACTCAATCTATGCACCCTTCAGATATTAATGAATTTATGTTTCGAGTTTCGTGAAGATTAGATATATCAATAACAAATCGCATCGAACTGGAGGATAGAATAGGACTATATACGGTTCGCTCCGCCCAATAATCGAAAATAAACTCAAAATTAAATAGATTATGATAATATCATGTATATGTTTTTATATCCACACGTAATTGGTTATCCAGTATAGGTACCTACGTAATATATATAAGGCCCAAGACCGAAAGTAAAACGATAACGTCAAAATAAATGTATTATTTAGTATTAGTTATTATCTGTAATATAGTACCTACCTAAAGTAGTTTGGGATATTATAATAAGACGCTGCTCAAAACCTACATAATATTCTAAACATTTTGATACTCTTAGTAATGATTTACTATGTGTTCAAAGGACCATCAATAGCTGTAGTAGATTTTTGTTTGAAATTTCATTATCAGTGTTTATTATTTTATAAACTATTCACCAATCGTATATTGCATTACATATTGGCACAGAAATAAACTTTATTATTTTATTATTCTACGAAACTATTTATATTTTTCCTAATAAAAGTTGTAAAGTTTTTACTATAGACTCTTACATTAATTATATTAGGTATGACGAAAAAACATTTTTATTTTTTATTTTATTGAAATTATAAAAAGGCCAAAGTAGATTTTTTCGTAGAAAAACAATAGAAGTATTTTCATCCCGTATTTTTTTCTGTAAAGAAACCCTTACGCGTAAGTTTGTCCCTTATACATTCACTGTAGTGCTCGTTACTCGGCACTTAATATTCAGTTAGTAAGGTAAACAAATATCTAAAAAACATAGTATTCGGTCCGTGTTCAAAAATTTGAAAATATAACAGAGTTATGGTAAAGAAAAATTTACTCAGTTTTCAATATCAATTTTAAGAAAATCTAATAAAAATGCCCTATGTTTGTGTTTTTCGTGTATTACAAAGCACTACGTTTGTTGATAAGATTATATTATTATGAAACAACCGGTGCCTCTATTATATGTATTCGTTAATAAATTAAATATTGTAATCAAATGTAATATATATTCAAAATATGCGTGTATAAAATAGCAAATTAATTTTAAAAGGTGAACTTGTTTTTTCCGAATTCTGTCCGTCCCGAATGTAAAATATAATATTGCCTTACATCATACGGATAATCATATTGTTCGGCTCAGTTGAGAACATAATAACAACCGACGTGGGACGAATGTTCTGCACGAAGAGTGCTCCGACAACGAGGTCTTAACGTGGTATTAAAATTAGATAAAAAAAAAAAAAAAAGATGCGTATTTCCACCTGTTTGCTTACGAGTCGTGTATACGCGGCGATAGTACATATTATATTTTATTATATGTATACACAACGCGAGATTCTTCCAGTTGCGCAATTACACTTCCGCGGTCGGAATGTTCCGTGGCGCCTTCCCAGGGCGAAGAGAGACAATGCGGTATTTACCGGTCGTGACGGCCCACGCTTATTAAGGGGGTGGGTGGGGCTCGGCCGGAGACCGGAGGAGAAACAAAAAAAAAAAAAAAAATGAGAAAAAATTATACCGAAGGAGGAGGAGGAAGAGGAGGCGAAAAGTATCATTGGGTGGTCCGGGGGCCCCGAGGTCTTATTACGTGACGTCACCGGACACGAGATCCGGCACCACGTGACCGGTGCCTTGCTCTGATTACTATAATTAAATTGTAAGGTAAAGAAAAAAAAAAAAATTAAATAAATAAATAAAGACCGTATGCGGCGGCTAGGAGAAACTGGTGGGGAAACTCACGAAAAAAAAAAATGAATCCACGCGGTTTGTGTGTGTGTGTGTGTGTGTGTGTGTGTGTACAAGAGCAGGGAAAAAACAAACAAACCTCTGGCCGTTTAATGAGAGAGCCGGCGCGCGGTATATACCTGTATATACATGACATAACAAGCCGATGAGATCGTTTCGCTCCGGGAGCCACCGTCGCGGGGAGGGTGGGAGCGGCACGGTTTTCCGGTTTCGGCGGGCCACGCGGCCAAATATCTCGTTTGACTAATTGAACTTAGCACCGACGACGACGACGACGACGACGGTCCAACGCGCGCTCATAGTATTTTCTATATACCGTTCGTTCGCTAACAACACGCATGATAACGAGACTCGCGCACCTATATAATATATTATATTGTAAGCGACTTTATACCTTTTTTTTTTTTTAACAAAATTTTATATACCGCCATCTGTTACAATTATTGAACAATAAGCTTAAGTGATAAGATGACTTTATACCTACATAATATAATATTATTCACCAGTCGAGGAGCTGCCCTTTCGGGGGAGGTGCAGGCCATCTAAAAAATATTACTGCAGTTTAGGAGTTGCAGCGTGCAACTAACGTGCGCAGACGGGACAGTAAATAATATTCTTATTACCTATCTCGAACTCGATTCCCCTCGAATTAATAATTATTATACAATATTGTGATAAAACTCGATTTATCGAACTTTTTTCTGTTTCCCTTCGACATACGAGCGAGTTTACTGCGCAGTGCCGATGTCCCGAAAACAACCGACTAGGTAGGTAGTATATTGTTATGTATATAATATTAATTATTATTGTCATCCGGGCGCAATCTATATCATCGGTAGGTATTTAAAAACCATAAAGTACGAGAAGTAATATCATTATTATTATCATTATAATATTTCATTCCGCATAATCTGTCAGACTCCTCGCGTGCACTCGGGAGGTCCGTTTCCAAATTTATTGCCATTATAATTCGTGCAGCTTTCGTACGATCTACAGTTTTATGACTCGACCGGACATTAAAATAATAATAATAATAAAATTATAATTGCAGAATCGTACGTTCGTTTTTATTTTTTTTTACGAATCAGACCAGCCGCATGTATAACGGTATAATATAGGTATATAACATATGTTATACAATATAATTATATAGGCTTCCGGATAATTGAAAATGAAGTAGGTATATTATCGTTGGACAATTAATTTGTACGTTTTTCGTCCAATCACCTGTTGTATCCTGACTCGAAAATCCACTTCGCTATCGGACCACGACGAGAATGTGTTACATATAAAATAATAATAATATTATAATATATACGTGCGTACATCGCATGATACTTGCCGCCGCCGCCTGCACGCCGGTAGAACAAACACGTCTGAGAAATTTATTACGTAGATCTAGTTTGTTAACGATATAGTCGGGATAGGATCGGGATGGAGGTAATGCATATTATATACATACATATTATAATATTTGATAAAAATAATAATAATAATAATAACTCGTTCTCCGGCGATATGATTAAATACTAATCGGGTCGAAGAGCACCACCAGCTATCGGCTTACAATATTATTATTATTATTATTATTAGATCTATTAATGGGGACCGATAGTTTCAGTCGAGGTTTATCGATCGCAGGACGGTTTTGTAGATGTGTTTCAAGAGTGAACGTATATTATATATAGATTTGAGTGTATTATAATGTTAGGCAGCCATACTGCAGGTCGGTGGTGGGTATATAGGTATACCGCGTGTGTTGTGTTCGAACAGATTGTCGAGCCGTTAATGACGTTTTAAACAAAGTGTGATTATATAGTTTAAGCTCACGATAAATGGAGGACGTATATTACATATCATGTCGGTCGGTGGAGGTGGAGTGTTGCGTTCGGCTTAATATACGAACACACGCACGTCGTCGAATAGGATCACCGAGTCCAGCTGCATATTGATTCGAGTTGCTGCAGCACCTACTAAACAATAATAATATTATAATACGTGTATAAGTGGAGATCGTTTGTTTTTAAGAATGTAAATTTATTTCCAAAAACACGTAATGACAGTGAAAAAGAAGGTTTGTAAAAGGGATAAATTATCGAAAATTAACGAGAAGCGTATATTTTATTACGCCTATAACAACATATAATATTTTATGTATGTACATAGTTATTATTTTGCTATGATTTTCATTTTTTACGGTTTTTACAATAAAACTAAACTATTATCATAATAAATTGAAATTAATATTTTTTCATAGCAAATAGTATCTAATTAGAGTTCGGTGTAATTGATGATTGTGAATTTTTTATTTGATTATTTGCTTTACACCATTATTATTATTATCATCATTTTTGGAATAACTCATATACCTAAAAGTAATATACCTATATTATATTATTATATATATTATACGTAATGTATTAAAATACACCTACTCATTAATTACGCCGGCCAAAATACTGTAATTATAATCTTTATAGTTTTGACGTTCTAGGGAAGCATTACACGTCATATATATAGGTATGTAAAAAGTTGGTTATTATTCGAATTGAAATAAACCAGATTGTTGGAGGAATTCCAAAGAAGGCTCAAATCCGAGCGGTTAGTCATACTTTAGATGCGTGTTGATAACGTTTTATGAAAAATTACACGTATTTAACTGGGCTGTAAAAAAATATAAATAAGTCTATCACGTAGTGATAGCATTAAAGTAGTAGTAGTTGCCCTCTTCATCTCGACGTCGGTTTAATATTAATATTGAGTGTGTGTGTGTGTGTATAAAATGTTACTTTTGAGGACCTCTAAGCGAACAGATGTTCCGACGACCGCCATTGAGTGGTCTGTGGTACGGTAGGTGTATAATAATAACATCGATAATTATTAACTATCGATGAAACAATAAAATAAAATTATAAATTATATTATTATTTTTAATCCGTCTATAAGATATTTAACGCCGGACCGTCGAGAAGACGTGTCGGACAAAACGCGGCGGCGGCCCGTTGAAAACGTCTATTATCGTTGTTTATTATTATTATAAATTTCGTCTGTCGGTGCGATGTCCGGACTCGATTTTTAACGTCACGACGACTGCTCCGAACTGCGTGGGCGATTCGAAAATATTTTAGTCGAGTTATGATGATGGTGTGCATGGCGTTCGAGAAAAAAAAGAAGAACGAAACGAGACAATGACGTGTGCCTATTATTATTATATTATTATTATTATTATTATTATTATTATTATTATTGTATATTAAATTGTATACGTCGTCGCGCGCACACTAGAAAAGTCACGCGTTTATCAAACGGACGAGACAACTACCTAGGTACCTACCGGTGCAGCAGTCTCGTCAAAAGTTTTGTTTGTTCTCCGTCGTAGTCGTCGGGAAAGTTTCGAATCGATTTGTATAGGTATATAGCCGGAATCTTTGTGTTTTCCCCCCGTCAGTCCGTAAGACGACTTCAAGAGAAATTCATTTTTCACAAATAATATATACATAATAATAATAATAAAGTATAATATAATATACGTACTATATACCTATATAAATGCAAAAACAATACGACGCGAGTTATTTTTTCGAAAACAATAGATAAGGCTACAATATTATTTTCATTATTTTATTCCTCAGCCGCGTTTGCAGTGCCTATACTACGAGCGATGCGACATATTTAACTTCGGCATCGTTGATTCGGGAAATTTAAGGAAATCTCTCTATAGACATTGCGCGCCTAATTTAAAATAATGACGTGCTTACACAACGAATACCTATAATAATATTCGTATATAATATTATATTGTGAATCGTTATGTATATAATGTGGACGCGGGTGAATTCTTATAATAAACGCGAGCGAAAGGACGATAAAAATATACAATCCATGTTGGCGAACGAATAGAATATTACGCACTCCGTAGAAATATTCATACGATATAATATTATAGCAGGGCTTGGGAATTATACGGGAGCTACGCGATAAGGCAAAATATGCGCGGAAAAATTGTAATTTATAGGTATGCACGAAAAAATGCGGTTAAATATGCATGAAAATTATTCGTAATGCCAATAGAAAAAAAACCATTTATAACGTTGTTAAATTAAAATGTAAAATGTGAAATATGGAAAAAAAATGTATTATTGTTTAAAATGTGGTGAAACACTGAGGGTTGGAATTTTGAAATTTGATCGAATTGAAAAAACAGTTTAAAAAACATAAATCACGACGATAACAATACATTTATATATAGGTACCTACGAATATTGAATTCACTATGATTAAGAAAAAAAAATTAATTTTTTACAAATCATCATTGAACAAATGCGCATATAATATGCTCATAGAATTCAAGAAATGTGCACTTTTTCCCTAAAAAAATATGCGAAATATGCATTTTTTTAATTTTTGATTATTAAACTCGCCATTGTATTGTATAATATATAGCTCGGTCTGCTATATAAATCGAGAGCATACTAGGTATAGAAAAATATGCAACTCCTAAAATTTCCTATCCCTACATAATACGACATATAATATAATATAGACACATATGTACACCTATATATGTATGTTTATACCTATATATGTGTACAAACCGCGCACACTGGTAAAAACACACTGGTACGTATAAAAACATTTTTTTTCCTTTTTTTCGCGTGGCCAGTGAACTCGCGACGGTATTTAAGGGTCGCGCCGAGGAAACGACACGGCCGGAGGAAAACACGTTTCGACCCTCATATATATTGCCGTTGTCATATACCAGAGTAAAGTACGGCGCGGGACGCTTTCTGGTCGCAAGCCCATATACCGGGCTTACCGCAGTTTGAAATCTTTCCTTTATTTATTTTTTTCCCCGCGCTCTTTTACTCGGTCCACTGGTCTCTGCCCGGACCCCGCAGTTGACCCGACCATGTCGTCTGATTATCCTCGAATATACACACACACACACGTTGCTATAATGTTATAAATCACGTAATATAGAAGTGCTTTTGAATAATACAATTATCGTGCACCGTCTTACGAGTAACATATTATACTAATATTATGGAAATTTAATAAAAAATAATAATAATAACAACGCGGACTTCACCTTCCTACGCTATATTTACATTCGAATTATTGATTATTTATAATAAACCTAGCGCATATATTATTATGAAGTAAAATGTACGATTGTACGACCTATTAGGTGGTAGGTATATCACATAAATAATATTATTCAATACTGTCACGCTGCATCTAATTATAAATAATTTATCGTTCAATAAATTATAATTGAATAATGATCTACATTCCATAATCGTGTTTCTATATTATAACTACGTGCATTCTGGTCAGAGAAATTTCCTTTCTCCGTTTAAGTGCCTACGATTTAAATATTATATATTTGTCGACCGTTTTCCCGTCCAAACCTTACCAATAGAAAAACGTGTATATATGTATAGATAAAGGCGTGCTATGCAGGTTCATATTATTAAACATAATGTGACTCGCTGCATCACAATATAATATTACAACGAGGCACTGATAGTATTTAATCAAAATTTAAAAAAATGAGGTACATCACACCTATAGCCTATAGGTATATAGGTGCCTGCAAACCACAATTATTATTATTATTGTTGTTGTAATGCGCGAAGAATTTCTGTGTCCGCGAGTAAAAATACGTATAATAATATCATGTCTGTGTGTCGCAATAACTCTTAACTAAATACAGTAAGAAAATATTATAATAGACACGATGCATATATAATATATCCACGAGCCATCGCCGCGGTGGGTTTGATCACAATATTATTATCATAATAATATAACGTGCGCGTTTTTCACTAAATCCGTTCGGTTTTCGGGCAAACGGGAGGAAAACTAACGGTTTCGAGTTTCGGGCGAATATTATATATTATATTCGGTCGTTCGCAATAAATCCACCACTGCGCACACCTGTGAGTGTGTCTGGCACCCGACGGCCGGTCCGACACGTCGCCGCGACTGGTTCATTATATACCAATAATAATAATAATAATTATTATTATTATCATTATCATAGTATACGCATGACCATACATTATAATATAATATTATATACGATTCGTCGTCTGTGGGGTGCGCCCGACGCGCGATTTATGCTAAGTCCGACGTTTTCATTTGCCGCGGCGGCGGCGGTAGCCTTTACGGCCGTGGGCGTACTGGACGACTGCCAACAGATCGCCAGTCGGAATCCGCCTTTTTCGGATATCCGTTGACCGATGATTAATGTGTGTGTGTGTGTGTGTGTGTGTGTACACCGGACACGTCGGTTTTCCGTGAAAACAATCGGCAAAGACCACCGACACTACATAATAATATTCTATTACGACCACCGCCGCCATCGAGTATTTTGTTTGGTACCTTATATATATATATAGGAGGTATATTATTATATTATCGTGTGACAAAATGCCATTATTATTATTATTCGTACAGCTGCGCCGCAGCCTTTGAAATCCTCCGTATCCTCTCCACACACAACCCGGAATCACGACGGTCTTGTCCTATACATATAATATTGTAACCTGTCACGGCGATCGTCGAAGCGGATGGCGTGCCAACCCTGCAGTTGTATACACGCTTCGACGCCTTTGAGTACGCCTCTTTTTAATGCGGGATTGGACGAAATCCGAACTTGCACATCACATCTCGAGTCCAGAACTGCGCGATAAGCCCGGCGAGGCATTGTTCGTGACACGACCTTCGCACACTTACAGGTATATATGTATGCACACACGATATTATATGCATATTATATAGAAATAACGGCTGCAAAAGAACCGAAAGGTTCACATATTATATACTATTTGATATTATCTTTATTCTATCCGTTTTCTGTCTAGCTTATCTAGATATATATCAATGTAGATTCCTCGTGACTACCTACAAAAGTGTTTTAAACTTCTTTCTTCGACCACTACGGGTTGTGCTATAAGGGGTGGCTCACACATGTCATTCGTTTTGGCTAACAAAAATCAAATCATTATTTGTTTACAGATAAGGTAATAGAAATAAAATTAAAATCGGTTAGATTGAGTTAGCCGGCCCGCCATGGGAGCTATCTCTATATACGAGATTCTGTTTTTAATAAGAGAAAATAATATCTGATATCATAGACTCAAAAACTATACTCGATCGATGTCGACAAAAGTTTTAGAAATTGTTCTCAGAGATATCAGAAAAGTTTAGAAAGTATAGTTGAACCACGTTTAAGAATATACGAAGTGCGCTGTATCCGATCCGCTACAGGTGGATTACTCATCTCGGTCGAATAAGTTTACGAAGCGAGGTTGGCCGATGACGGTTTGCCCGTGAACTGAGGTACATCACCGCGATTGTGTAGCCGCTCTATTTTATGTTGATTCCATTTTTTTCCGGCCAAAGCGGTAGAATTTTACAACCAGTATAATATATTATATTATTGAGTATTGAGCTGTATATAGGCATGAATCTAAATATTAAGGAATTTAGTTAGGTACCTAATTGTTTTATTTTATAGTACGAGACGAGATCCAACTACAGTTAAAAACGAATATTCAAGACGAAACATTAAACAATATTATATATAATATTATACATAATACGGAGTGACCTACAATGAACTTTGAATAAAAATAAGTCGAAATGACAAAAAAAAAAATGCAACTATTTTTTATTTACGGTATAAATAATGTAGTATATCATATAGGTACTTAATATTATTATCAACGATATGGCTGACAGCATAAAATTGCTGGTTAAACGGCTAAAAAAATATGTCTTAAATCATAAACTAATTGGACGGAATTCTCTATATAGTTTTTGATATGTCATATTTTTCATAAATTTTTGAGCTTATTTTTTTTTATTACCAGTCCAAATACGAACTTGTTTGTTAAAGTTTATCACGATTTATTTTTATTTTATTAGACAGAATTCAATATTCTACCAACGCACGGTTTTTTTTTGTAATTTCTTATTTACAGACAATTTTATATTCGTAAACGTTAAATATAATATATTTCATCATACTCGAACACATACGCACACACTTGCAAAAAAGTTGTTATGAAAATTTATTATCATTTTCAGTGAATTTATTGTGACACATACTCGGAGTTTTTATACCAACAAACAACTTATGCTCGTACCTATATATAGTGTATTATTATTGTAAATAGTAATTAATTCAACTAAAGACCTTGTTTAAAACAACACTGGGTATCATATTTTTAGATAAATCATTTTTTAATTGCACAAACATATTTTGTTTGTACACATTATATTGCCACCCAGGCCCAAACTAATAACACATAACATGACAAATTATTCATTAAAAATTGTTTGTAACAATATGTTTGGCCATAGTTTTTAATTTTCGGCTACTTAAATATAATAATAATCTGATAACATAAACAAAAAAAAAATAAATGTTATTATTTAAAGTTTGAAATCGTGAAATAATACAATTCATAATTCCAGAAAACGTATTAATTCTTTAAACGAGTAATATATGACAGGTAGAAACTAAACCTAAACGGTTCGTAACTATTATTTTTATGACAATAAATCAAAAACAAATCACAGCACGATTACTATTTTGCATATTATTTTATTACACTAGTGTTTATATATGGTAATTTATTTATTATTAGTGTATAATGGTACAAACTTATTACGTACCTATATTGTACAAAATCGAATTAAACACATTTTCATGGTATTGAAAAAGATTGAGCATTTTTATTCTTACAAAATGAATTTTGATAATATTATCAAAACCCGAATAGATCAAAAACCTCGTTGTTCTTATCAGCTATATATTCTCTCTGATAAAACGTACAAACCGTATCAACTCAAAAACGCAGCGAACGGAAAAGTCTGTGAACACAAATTGCGACCGATTGTTCTGCTGTATAGCAGGTATATAGCTAGCAGTTCTTATTTCGTTACTATCACGCGCCTATAACGAAATAAGAACGAGCATGCCGGAAACGCGATATGGAAGCGTGTGTAATGCGATCTGTGTTTATATAGTGAATACATAACAATCGTTGTGTATACGCCTTTATCGTATTTTGAAAAAGGTAAATTGAACTTAATTTAAAAAATTCGGTCGGTTCGGGGTTGTTGCGTTAGATAAAAAAAACAGCGTTCATAATGCCTGGGCCTTTACTGCAGAATATCTAACGAATTGGTTCGTGTAGTTAATTGATAACGATCTGATAATACCTTCGATATTGATTTGGCAAATGCGTAGGGTAGCCCCTATATAGCTTTCTTGTCCGGTGGCCCCGAAAAGGGCTGTTTTTGGGTCGAATCTTTCGATTCGATTGTGTTCGGTTTGATTGCATGTAACCAGACTGCAGGAGAGCGTTATGAACGCTATAGTTTGGCCACCGAGTTGATAGATCTTTAGCCGTTCGTCTTGAGAAGATGCAAGACTTTGCCCCGGGGGGTACCACGCGAGGAGGCGATCTTTCATCACCCCCCATGCCCACGCCTATCGAGGTCCCGACTGTCTCACAACCCCTCCCACATTTATTAAACGGTCGGAGGAACTTGAACTTAAACTCTAATACCAATCATATTGTTTTGCTACCTCATTAATATTTTTCACTGTTACCCACACTACTAAATACCCATTTTTGTTTTATCTTTATTCATCTGTTATACATTGATTACATTTATTTTACGTTACCATACGCTAAATAAATAAATTGATAACGATGTAATTATATTATTCACAGTTCATATCATACGAATCTATATGCGTAAGGGTATGTAGTCAAACAGCTATATATACAGATACAGCAGTTCTATACAAGTCGACGCACAGCCATAACTATTAAAGCGCTGTGTCCTGTGTGTTTCCTATACGATTCATAACTGCAGTGAAGTCAATTGAAGTATGATGTTTACACTTCTATTTTAGGTAAGCCGCAAACAATTTCATCAATATCCGCTACAATGTAATTTCATGAAAATCGTATTTCTCCTTCTTTTCGCAATAATAATAATATGTCGATGAGCTGCAGACGTGCGCTGTAAACCGCCAATTCGCATTTCGCATATTCAACGAATCCGATCGATCGATTTGATACCAGTTTTGAAAATAATTAAAATTAATTATACAATATTCGTGCACACGGACTTTGATGGATTTGTGGAAATAAATACGATCGGCAAATAATTTGACAGGGTACATAATATTATATATAAAGATTCGCGATTGCCGCACTTGTTGGTGGTCTACACGATTTGTAATAATTTAATATCGTCGTATTATGAATATTCAATCGACCCGTAAACCGTTCGCGGATTTCGTCTTTAAAATAATATACCAGAATTGTATTTTTATTATCCTGTTTCCTCGGCCCTCACACGAGCTTCGCGCGTACAAAATGTATTTTACATTTTAATTAGACGGCGAAGAAATAATAACGAACAAAGGCGTTTACACGGGCTACATGAAAAACTATTCGTTTTTAACGTTGTGGAAACAACTTTGTAATTAACATATTATTATAATCAAATGAGGGTCATGATTGTCTTACATTGTGAGAATTACTCTTAGTAAATCAACTAATTCCGCCGCGGCGCAATCAGTTATAAACTCATCAACGAATTCAAAATGGTTACGCACAGTTAGCTGTATCCGAAGTAGCGGTGCGTGTGTGTACGATGCATACGACGGAGTCGAGTAATTATAAATAAAAAAAAAAAAATACGCCAAATAAGATTGTGTGACGAGTTAATAACTGCGTTAAAATAAAAACCAGATACCTGGGTATATATGCCGCGCGAGGATCTCATTGAAATTCAAAATATCTTTGTCGATTGTATACGCCTTGCCCTTCCTGTTTTTATTTTCTCCTCCAAACCGCACAAAAGAGTATTCCGGTTTAGTTTAAGTACTTTAAGCTACCTATCAAAAATAATGCTACTACTCTGTGTATTTAAATTATAATAATCATATGGCTATTAGAAACGAATTTTCGCTACTGTAATGATATAGGTACCTATATTTATATGTATATATTGTATGTTCCGCGGTGTGTTTAAAACTCGAATGCCATCAATTATCGAGTCTTGAGAGTAACTATTTCTAATACTAATAATTATTTTCTATGTATGCTCGAAAATTAAACAAACACAAATTCACCTACGTAAAAATGTTTAGTTTTGAAACGCGCTTGTACAAAACGGCTTTGTAACGGCTTTAAAATGTTACTTTGGGATTTACTTTAAATTAAAAATAGAAAGTTATATTATAGGATTAGATTGAAATACTTTAACAGTTTAGGCCGGCATTTAATGAAACGTTAACTCTTAAAGTACATATAATATAGACTACTGAGAAGATTAAGTCGTTACTAGTTTCCGATGTATTTTTAGAGCATTAACGGAAACTTTTCGGGGATTGTACGAAACAAAAAAAATGTATAACTTTGTAAAAACATTTGAAACAATTATTTAATTAAATAAAAATAAAAAACAAATGTTTAAATAAAAACAATCAACACAACATTGGTCGGAGTACGAATAATTATATACGTAGGTATGTGAAAAGTGATTTGCATATTTCATATTTCCGTAAAAGTAATAGTATATATTATACCTAGCATATATTAGCGTTCATTTTTGAAAAAATACGCGTATATTATTGTTATTATAATTTTAATAATAATATAGCGACTAAGATTGTCTAGATAACCGTAGTACGATACTATACGATAGTGACACGGGAACATCGTCGTCGACGATGACCCCGTCGTACGAGAATGCAAATATACCGAAGAAACGCGTGTAAGATAACAGTCATCGCGCGTTATGTCTTGGCCTCTGATCGAAGAGATTTTGGTTTTACAATGATGTTTTTTTTATTGCCATCTTCTTCTTCTTCTTCTTCTCCTGTAAACATTTTTTCGTTAGTACTCGAAACGTTTCGTATATACAGCACCCATAAAAATCGAATTATTTTAACAGTCTCTCTATACTGCAGAACACGATATATTCTATAAAGTACCTGTATATCGAAGACGAGGTCGTTTGCGGATTTTCTCCCAGTTTTTCTATAAACCGTATTTAAATATATCGAGAAATTCCGTTCAGAGTTCTTACTCTGCGGTAATTCAACTTATATCGTCGATTGATATATCAGGTACAACGGTACAACATCACGCAACAAATCACCACTTAAATCCTGTCCGGCTTTTGGTGTTATATTCATAACTCGCGGGAGTAATACGAGCACGATTGTTATTCATTCGGAAACAGACGCCGCGGCGTACGGTCGAAAATACGAAAAGAGAAAACCCATAATATACTGCAACGTCTCGGACGAAATTATTATTTATACTGGAAACGAAAAACGCCCGAGTTTGACAGCTATTCGGAGTGATCGATAAACGACCACTGCGGATGCGACCACTCCCATACCGCAAACAGTGTATTGCGTATATTAGCAATAGCTGGAAAACCGTTTCAAACTTAAAAACGAAATAGAGTTTTACGCGTTTCCTTCGCCGAGAACGACAACAACAACAACAACAATGCACGCCATATTCAAAGACTATAATAAACGTAAAATACCTTCACGACTTCAAATTTTAAAATGGATTTCTTCGGTAAACCGACGACGACGACGACGACGACGATCTTGTGTGTCCGACATTTGTCTTTTTTATGAGTCTGCAGGGCGTCCGTATACGCCCAGTTATAAGTCGTAATTTTGTATCCTCGAATTTCGGACAGCGGTACGGTGCACTGCTCGGCGGTATACCGCGGTATAGTCTGTCGGTGGTTTCCTCCGCCGTACATGTAAGAATCACTACGACCGACGGACGCGAACGCCCTTGAACGGTTAGTCGTGTAGGTACGACGACTGCTGATACGCGTGCGTATAATATACTTTACATATTATTATTATTATGACATATATTACACAGTGTTTATGCGTTTAAACGCGACCGCGGTGTGCGAGTATATATAATAGTATAATATTATGTGTACCCGCAACAGTACCTATACAGACGGCGAAGACGACGACGACGATGACGACGACGACCGCGACGACGACTCGACCGATAACATCGCCAAACGACTCGCATAATATTATATTATATAATTTATACTACCCCTTTGACCCGGCGGCGGCGGCTTCGGCCATCGTCGTGTGCGCGCACACACACATAAGTATATGTATATATATTATATTCATATTCATATTCATATTCATACATATATAGGCGGTCGGATTATTATTTACAAGCGGCCTCAAGTTTTTTTTTTTTTGTTTCGTGACGTGGATCGCACAATAATATTATAATATTACATTATATACATTATATCTACATACGAACGGAGTTATGATAATATTACGCGCGTAATATCGTATACACATATAATCGTAATAATAATCACAATAATAATATATAAAAAAGCCGATGCTTGCGTGCGTGTTTGTGTGTGTGTGAAATGGACAAAACTGACCATCGCCGTCGTATGGCCGCGTATAGGTAGATAAAATATCATAGTATTTTATACGGTCACCGACGAAGACTAACGAGCGATTATTATTATTATTGTCGTCGCTGTTTTATTCCGCGTCTCGTCCATGCTCGGGATAGAATATTTTAATAAAATATAATATATAATATCTACACAGGACCGATCTGCCGCCGCCGGCGCGCGCTGCGATGTACATAATAATATGTATAATAGGTATATTATATTATTAAATATGATAAACAATAATAAACGGTCGCCGGGGCGGCTGCGTGGTTATCGCGTCGCGGTTATTACCGACGAACAAATCGGTCGCGCCGCGGACAACGACCGCGGGACTCGACAAACGGCCAAGAATATAATATAGGTACCGATAAGACTGGTAACCTGACCAGTGGTAGCTGTACTGACGATGCAGTGGCCGCGTGTGGCGAAGGGGGTAATCGAGAGGCGGTTTACCTCTGAGTTTCTCGAGGAGTTAGTATTAACTATATACATAATAAATATAAAAATGGAACAGTGTGAAAAAATATTTCGAATGCAACATATTATTGATTTTCTCGTATTTATTTATTATCGTGTTGCTCTATGCTATTCTGTTTAAACTGATAGTTGTATTATTTATTAGTAAGTATTTGTGTAACTCGCTCACGAGCATTGAGCTCGAATTATTTCACTACCTTTTTACTCTATAAACATTTTTGAAAAAAAAAACATAGCGCTTTAGTAAAAACTATGACAGGTAGTTCAATAATTATTACGACAGTGAATGATATGCCTTTATCGAGTTATCGGTGCTGTTGCTAGATGGGAAACATATATTAGACTAGTCTCTGAAAAATTCCAAGTTCGTCACGCCACTACGTACTGATCATAGATTAAATATACTAGTATATTTAATCTATGGTACTGAATACTGATGTACATAATAATATGTATCTAAGTACGATGGGTGCTTATGATAGCTGTGATTATCTCCCTATGACTCACGGAAGGAGAATACGCTGCGGTGACACTCGAGCGACCAGGAGGGCTGCGGTCAAAAACTTCGTCGAAAACGCCATCATCCCCCACGCGGCACAGCGATGAGACAACAGGTGCGGTGAGATACGCGCCGTGAGGATATACCGTGGTATAGGTTGTAGAAATCGTCGTAGTCTATACCTATCGCGAAAACGCGGTGGATGTTTTTTTACGTCCCAATATTTTATTATTATTATTATTATTATGTATTCGACCGCATGATTATAATTCGAAAAAATGAGTTGTCGAAACTAGTTTCGGTCGATTTCGGTCCGGGCACTGTGACAGCGTGGCATAGGTGTAAGCATAATCAGGCACCCATGCATGTCGCATAAGTCCATAACTGTATATTTTCCGTATGCATAATAGGATTTTTTATGAATAAATCATGTTGTTTCTCATACGCGTACATCTATAGGTGGTACAACGCCGAAAAATGGAATACGGGTATTTTCGAGGATTTCCTGATGACGGACTACGTTATAATATAGTATATATTTATACGATCCACCGAAGCAGTAATACGTACGACGACGTATGAATTCCGACTATGAACACACGTCGGAGGAGACGACGAAATTTTTTATTCGGAACCTATATAGATGTTTCTGTGTGTGACCTTGAGTTGCGCGTGTGTGCCGACTGCCCTCGAGAGTCGCTCCGCAGCTTAGATATTATATTATACTTACTTATATATATATATATACCATACACTCGTATTTAGGTACTCAAAATATCTAAAAAAATATTAATATATACTTGTAATTTACTCGTAACGTCGGGCGGCGCGGTGGATGACCCGAAATTATCTCGTGCGATTCGTACTATACAGTCTAAACATATATATATAATATATATATATATAGACGTCGTCGTCGGCACGAGATCGTTATTATTATAATATATTGTACTATATGTTGCTTTCGAAAACTATTCCGCCGCCGTACTTTGATGTGTTTATGTATGTGAAACCGTCGGGTACACTATAGCAATAATAATATTATATTCGTTACTGTATTATATAGGTATTTTAAATCACTTTGACAAACATCGCGTACCCTCTTAAAATGTGTGTGACTATCGTGGAGCTGCAGGGTAACCGAGTACCGGGCACCTATATAGCTGGTCAGTCGGTAGTAATAGTGTATACATCATAATATATGATGAATACAATAAGGATTTACCGGAATTTCACGCGGTTTACGATACTTTATAATAATATGATAATAATATTCTCGTCGAAAATATTTTATCCGACGCGATTGACACGTTTTTGAGGACGTACATTATGCAAATTCGATCGAAATCGAGGCGCGCGTTATGATGCGCGGTCCACACTCGCAGCGACAGCCGATCCGCGAGTGCCCCGCGCGTGTGTGCAGCGGTTATTCGTTACAGAGATACGATCGGCTTTATGGCTTCGAACATAATTTTATAAATTTTATATAGCGCCCGTAAGTTTTGAACATATTACTATACGATACGAGCTATATAGCTGTCTAGGTATATTTCGTATGTATTATAAACGTCGTCGTCGTCGTCGTCGTAAGTGTGTGCAGTGTGTATATTCGAGCGCCCTCCCATGCACGGGCGCGTATTAGTTAGGTTAAACATATTATATATATTATTATTATGTGTGTATATGCGATTATATTATTATTATTGTACGTACGTACTATGTATAATACGGTCGTATACATAGTAATACATAATATTACGGTCTCTTTTGTTTTGGCCGTTTGCCATTAAAAATTATCGGACGTTTAAATCCCGCACATTAGTCTGTCGGGTTTATCCGCCGCAGCTGTACGGCCGCGCGACGCTTTGATCCACACGTAATGCGAGCGACGTGTGAATCGCGTATTATGCGCCGCCGCCGCCGTGCACACGATACATATTATTATAATATATGTACGCCGAAGACGCGTACCTCTATAATACGTACGCGTTATAATATTATATATATTATACGGCACGTCCTCACGAAATATTATAATAAAGACGTCGCGAGCGGTACGGAAAAACAAATTATCATTTCGTGATGAGCGCGTACGCGACGCAAAACCGCATATAACGCGCGTCGGTTGGTAGCCGGCCAAAAACAAAAACCAAAAAAAAAAAATCAGTATAGTACGCGCCCAGCTTTTATGGAGAGCGTCGGCCGCGTGTATGTGGGACTACGCGCCATACGGATTTCAACGACACTCTCGGGGACGGTATTTTTTTTACACTCCTCGCGGTGCACACACACAATAAAACATCGTTTTCCACGCGTGGTGCGAGCTGAATATTATATATTTATACACGACACACACACACACACCCATAATATATTTGTGGAATGAAAACGTATTGCCGGGCGCCGCCGCCGCGTACTTACCCTATACCGCGTTAGAGCTGCTGCAGGGAACGACTTGACCGCGGTGACGATACCTATATGTATTATACTGCGCGCGTCCAGAGCGATCGGCCGAATCTCCCACACCCCAAAACGTGTGCGGCCCAAAGTCGTATTTTATTCAAAGTCTCGGAGGATTGCTTTTCGACTTACATCATGTATCGCTGCGGGAAGGGCGTCGTGTACGCGAGCTCGTAGGGCAGCTTATACAATGTCCATATACATATATATAATATATATTGGGATTGATTTTTTACATTTTAGAAATATTGTTCACGGCAATATTATAACAGCAATAGTGTTACGACTGAAGCTGCGCGGGCAGTGTATATACAGCTGTGAGTACAACGATATTATATTATATATATATATATATATGCGAGGAGGTGCATGCGGATAACGACGTGCGTCCGGCCGCGGCAAAGGATTATAGACAGCGCCGAAAATCGGGGTCGGTCGATATATATTTATCGTAAGCGCAGTAGTACAGTATAATATCGTTCCGATTATTAGATTAGATTTATTTTCCACCGCTGCCCAGACAGATCGCGAGCGTGTGTATCGGAAACCGTCGCGCGAGTATATGGCTATAGAGCCGCCGAGGGGGTGAAAAAAACCGCTCGTGCCGTGCTGCAATATGTGTGCAATAATGATAACAAATGGGCACGTCCCCGGCATCTGTATTCTATATTTTATTAAAAAGCGACGGCGATTTTCTTCTCGGTCCGTCCGATACATCACGTACACGCGGCGCTCGACGAAGACGGTTTTTATTGTCAATTAAACGCGAAAACGCACACGCCGGGGGGGGGGGGTGGAGCCGCTCGGGTTTAACCGGGCTACACTGCGCACATGTGTATAATATAATAATATTTGCGACATTTGTGCGCTGCCATATAGTGATCGGACGGTCCGCGAGTTTGATAGTAAAAATATATATTATGATCAAATATTAATTTACTTCTTGGCCCGTGAACATTCAAATGCTCTGTATGATATATATGCGCAGTGTAGGCACACGAAATCTTTGTTTTGCCTCTGTGTTAGATTAGGTCATAACATTATGTCACAGCAAAATAATATATGATTTTAAATTTTACGATAATTTAACGTGCCAATGACGGGAAAATAATGAGGATTTAGAAAAAGATAAATATCGAGGGAGGGATGACTTAATAAAGACATACGAGTGAAGAGGTGGTTTACGGGATTATATAGTGATGGTCAATGAAAGAGAATATACGTTGAAAACCACAAATAGCTTCCTCGTGGTAAACCAAGAAAATAGATGGGGAAGAATTGAGAAAATAACGACGAAGAGAATGTTTAGGACAAGGTTTCGTCTAAGATGACGATGAGTGTAAAAAGTAGTGAGTGATTTGGATGATATAGTAATATTCAAAAAACAAATGGAAAATATCAGATTTTTTTATTAACAAAAATACGTTTTAGTCCTTATTGTTTTATGTAATTACGTTTGGTTTGGAACTATCAAACAACGATATCTCGTCATTGAGAAACCCGTCAATTTAGTTGATGAATATTGGAGTTACCGACATTTTATAATCTTGTAATCAAAGTTATTTCTATCACAACACATTGCCCTGCTTATAACATTATGTCCCCTGTATATAATGAACTGTATAGAGCCATATAGGCTCAAATAGTGTTTGAGATTTGGAGGTGGGAGGATAAAGCTCGGGTCCATGTCAGACTCTTCAAGGCATTTCTGGAATTACAAAACCCATGAAAAAATTCTGTAACTGTGTAAAATGTTCAATTATTTTTTTTTTGGGGGGGGGCTATTCTTTAACCACCCCCATTCTTTCTCTTTACGCTATTTGCGCCTAGGTGTTGGGAACAAATAATTTCGTAATATTACTGAGGAGGAGCATGAAGACTGTTGGAGTTTTGTCAACGAAGAGAAAGTCGAGTTGGAGAATAAAAAAAGATAAGCTTGACCGAATAACTTTTGTGTTGGTAAATTACTATACACATTCCAACTGTTCACAAAGGTTCTGAACTATCAAAATAGCAGTCTTCAGATGCTCAAACTTTATGACTGGTAAAATTGTATTGCCTTAACTGCAATACACATACATTTGCAGTACATCACAAGAGAATGAGTTGATTTGGACGAGTTTAATAAGAAACACATAACAAATGTCAGAATTGGTTATGAACAGCGAAACACGAAGCTATAACAACATAGCGAGTTGGCGATGGGAAAAAAAACCAAATAAAATTTGCCAAAAATCTCAAACGAGTGCAATTTTCTATAATAGATACGTATGCATATAATATAATAATAAACGTGCGACGTATGAAAATGTACTCGGCGTAAAAATCTTCCGGGGAAATATTCTCTTCCAAACGACGCCAAAATCACCAGGAAAACCACGATTTGGTCTTACTCTGCTGCCATTTGCGTGGGTATATAACGTGTATTTTATACCTAGGTGACGCGACGTGAGGTACCTATACCTACTTTGTGCGTGGACATAATAATACAAGCGGATTATGCGCCAACCCATAATAATTTCTGCTATTATTCTCTCGCTGCACGCCACGCAATATAGATTAAAACGTATTTAACAAACATATAACATTATTATTTTCGCGTGTTAGGATGTTCCGCATTCGCCTAATTTTGTAATAACCTGCCACAAATCGCACGTTTTAATCGATTTCATCGTTCGACGTAAATTTAACGCGGTAAAAAACACGTTTGCATATCGCGCCGCTCATGATATGCGGTCGTCGATGTCTTCGCGAGACGTCGCGCATCTTACCTATATTATTATACTTGTACGACACGTCATATATACCTAGGTACCTACCTACAAATAACGCGTATACGAATAACATAATAATATTATGTCATATATAGAATCGACGCACGAAAAATAAAACGCTCAAACGAACGGCGGTTGCCGGCAAAAATGTGTTCATATAAAACCTAATGACCCGTTCGGATATTATCCCGCTCAAGAGTCATCATAGGCATAATCCCGACCGATTCGCATTTTTCCACCGTCTCCACGACTCGAAGACGTTTGCACGCCGTGTGTGCGTGTATTACCTATATATAACGAGTATATATTATACACCACAATCATGTGTGTTCGTATGACCATAAACTAATATGTATATAGGTACCTACCTATACTATCTTTTTCTTCTTTGCAGACATATTTAAAAATACACGAGGACAGATAGCCGAGTAAGAGAGAGAGAGAGAGAGAGAAAGAGAGATATCGGTTTCGTATAAATACCGATTTATAAGACCGTATCGAGTAAAATAAATTATTCTGGCGCGACGGCGAATAAACGCGGAATTAATCTTCGATCGATACACGGGGTTCGCATATTATATAGGTATATATATACGCCGCCGTAACCAAATGACTCTATGGTATTTTTTATTTATGCTTTGGATTACCATAAACTTTCGTAAAAAAAATAAAACATTGGAGAGTCTTATGCGTATATACACGTCTCGTATTATAATATTATTATATTATGTAGTATAATATTATATTATATTCCGTCGCGGCCTAAACGACATATTATTATTATTATATAGGTATAAGCGCGAGAGCGTCTTTTGAAATCAATGTCGCTGTTATATACGTATTATTATTATTTGTAGATCGTGAAAAGTCACTTTTACTCGATATTTTATTACACGCGCGTTAAACGATTACAACACAGTAACAATAATAACAATATAATAATACCTATTGGCACACAAATATATAACTATATATACGCTATATATATGTAGGTAAAGACACGACTCTCGGATTGAACACCTCGTTGTTTGCGGCCATTATTTAAAAAATTCGTCTTTACATTATATTATGATATGTGTGCAAATCGCGTTTGTCTGCTGCCGTATTATAATATATTACACATTTTTTATTACACTGTACGCGGGTGTACTATATATATATATATGCGTAATACGTCCTATACAATATGTAATATTCCAGTAATAATTATAATACATATTTATTATATAATGGCGGCGCGCCACTCGACATCGGGAGGAAATCATATTATTGATAATACAATGGACGAAGTCATCTGACTTGTCATTCGGACACGATTCTTATATTTTTTCACAAAGGATTCTTTTTGTGCGTCGTCATTTTATTGTGTCGGGCGTTTCGTACGGAAACTCACCTTTCACCGAACAATCATCAGTGAGATATTACCGGGGAATTGTCAAAGTCTAAGAAAATGCAATCGGATTTCTGAGCTTTTTGTCAACATTTCATCAAGTCATATATGTATTATACATACAGGGTGTCCCAGGTCTATTTAACTAATGCAATAACTTTTTTTTTCTGTTCAATATTTTTAAGTTTTTTTTTTTTTGTAATGATTTGTAGAGCTCTGCGCTATAATTTGTATATCTTATATTTTATTTTATTTTTTTACAACAAAAATAAATAATTTAAATTTTGTATTTAATATGTTTCTAATAATCCAAGATAGCTATTTCATAAATAAGTATTTAAAAACCATTTTGGCGTTTAAAACTTTTAATTTGGTTAAGTCGTTAATTTTTAAACAATTTTCAAAGTGTATTAAAATTCAAAATTATTTCTTGCTAATCACTGTTACTGCTGTAAAAGTTATTGCATTAGTCAAATAGACCTGGGACACCCTGTATAGTTCGAGGTAAACAAACTGTCATATTTCCTTTCGATGTTTTTCAAAGATTAGGTTTTATTAAAACTTAAAATTGAAAAAACTGCGTACTGCCTGCTTGAACACTAGCTTAGGGGCGTCCCGGCACAAGCCCGTTCGGTTCTACTATAGTATTATTATTTTTTTTTTTTCAAAGCTTAATAAAAAATAATAAACTGCGAGTAGGTAAACCTATTGGTATTTTGACATATTATACTAAATATAATATTGTTTGAACAATATATAATGATTTTATAATAGAATATTAAGTACTCACTCCGTCGTATCGACCCAAAATCACATAAGAAACTGCAGCTGTTCATCGAAAGAAGTATAAAAACAAATATAATAGGTCGTACATCGTCTTTAAACGCTCGCAATTGTCGACTTTATGTTATTTTGGGCATCAATTTCTAGCTACGTCGTTCGTAATTATTGAGACGGTTTGTACTTTGTGCAGTTTCTGGTATACTACTTAAATAGTGTCCTGCGGTGATACAAACGTCTATTTTTCAAATGAGAACTCCATTTTTGCTGCGAATTATTTAGCGGATGATGTTTTTTAAAATATTGATGAATCTAAATCAAAATTCTAGCAAGTACAGTTTCTGAGTTATTAAAACGTTCATACTAAGGACCAATAGTCCTTAAAAATGGTTTTACAAAAATATATATTGATGTAAGTATTTATCAAACCATTTTCATAAATTGTTTATACCGATGGATCAATAATATTACATATCTACCATCATAGACATCATTATAATATAATCTTTAGTATACACAAAGTTATACAACTGGAAAACTACTCGTTCGAATTTTGATTTAGATATACATCGACATTTTCAAAAAAAAATATTTGCTGAATAATTTCAAGTGTATCGTCACAGGGTCATCCTCAAGTGGTACAAAAAATCCAAAGAACTCAAAAATATGGTATTTGAAAATTTCAAAAATCAGAAGAAATAATATAATATAATATAATGTGCGTCGATAAGCGTGGTGACAACAAGGTGAGCGAGCATAAACAAAATTACCTCCCGTATACCCCTTATCGCCCGTACGCGTCTCATTGTTTTTGTGTCGATATGATATAGAATATTATAGACCTACCTATTTTATGCGAATTCCGAACGTTTAAAACGCGTTACAGTCAGCTGCGATTTACTCGGCGGATGGACGTTGTGCGGTGCAGTCATATTATATGCACTGCGATTTCGTTCGGCGCCCGCCGCCGATATATAGGTACACATATTATAAACGTATATAATATTATATGAGTAGAATATTCGTATACATAAATTATATACCGCGGCACGCGCATTCCTTCGGCTGAAAACACGAGGTCAGTATTTACATATAATATACAATATACTGCACGCGTATAATATTATAATAATATACGTACACGCGGGTATGCGGGGGACTGCGACGGTCCTTTTAAGTCGTCTGCTCGTACCCATATAATCCGTTCTGCTCGCCGAGAAACCAGCTCGGCCCGAAACCGCTCCGGCGGCGGTGTCCTCCGCGGAGGAGGTATACGCAGCTCGGCGATAGTGCGGACAAACGATCGCGTTTCAAAACGGTTCGATACCATCGTCGTCGTCGTCGTAGTCGTCGTCGACGATGCTGCAGAATATTATAAATTATGTCGTGTGTTCATATTATACTATCATTTATTATACTATAGGTAGGTACTTTATACAATATGGCCACATTAATTATTTATGATGCCTGACCGGCGTACGTTTCATATAATATAATTATTATTTAAAAAGCACTGCATCGGGCTGCTACTGTTCGGAATAATATATAATATTAATATGATATATTATATTATTATATTCGCTGCAGTACCTATATATAGACCGACGGTCCGTATTATATATTATGGTTATCGCGCGACATTGTAACAATATATTATATTATATTCACGCGATTACAAAGTATCGTCACAATAATAATAACGTACAATATTATATCGTATTAGGTGTATTTATATTATAGGAATACCTATATCAAACTCACGTCCTTTTGAACCCTGCATGTGCATAATCCAATAATAATCGTAAAATCTGAACATATTGTATATTATGTACCAATAATATTATAATTGTATATTATTCGAAAACGTTAAAGTCTCCATAATCTCGCCAATCGACAATTCTCGTTAAAAATATAATATATCATCCGACCACCACGCTGTTTTTGAGCGATAAACGTAGCGGAAAAGATGGAATTATCGGTATACACCTATACCTAGGTATAAATACTATTAATTGTACCATACGATATAATGTATGCGTAATATATTATTATGACCTGTTGAGTATTTGAGACCTGTGTGCTACATTGTCTGTTGGGTTACACTGGTGTGCTATAGACTTTGAAAAATGTTACCTTTTACCAACAATATTGTTATTTGTATTATAATATTAAAAAGATAATTTTAATTTTTTTTAATAATATTTGTTTAAAAATAACGGTTTGCTTTATATGGTTATAACATTACATTAAACAACACACGATAAGATGCAGGGCCTGTGCACAAAAAAAGAAAAAAAAATAGTAAACGAAAAAAACCGCGACAGAAAATATAAGGGTTTCTACCGCTGCGATCGAGAAATTTGGGTTTTCAAAATATATTCCATACATGTATTACAATGAACGGATCAACGGAGTAAAGATTTTTAAATAAGTACAGATTTATTCGGATGTTGAATAGTGATTACAACAATCATTGATGAATATCATAAGATATCATAAAGAATAAATGAGCAGATAATCGTACCTATTAAATACTAATACGTGACCGCTTCCGCCCCACGCGATATGACTGTCGTTGTTTTTTTTATCCGTATTAACTATGAAATATGAATGCTAAAATATGATATAGCTTCCTAAGTATAGTATCGGTACATTTGCTGAGTATATTTTTTATTTTTAAAAAAACTAAAATTGAACAGCGTATATAAAAGTGTACAAAGTTAAAATTTTGAATCCAAACTTTTACCCCATTCGCGTGGTTGACATGTTAATATGAATATCAAGGAATATTAAATAGGTATAACAACAATATTGATGTCGCATTACAGCAGCGTAGTGTTTGATATCGGTATACCTATTTACGATAAAAGATAAGTATATACCTACCTATCCAGTTAACTGTTGGGTTACTGCGGTAGGTATACCTATACTCTCGTTCGCATAATATATAACAACTTTTCGATTAATTATATTATTATAACGTTCCTAGCAGAAGTTTATAGTTTGAATAAAAAATAAGAAAAAGTAAAAATTATGATTAGATGAATACTGTTATATGTATGTATATACTAAATATATAAAGTCAAATTATTGACATGGTTATGGATTAGGAATTGATATTAATTCATTCGGCCACGCGAAACATTGTATATAGGGACCTTTATTGCCGTCGAAAAACGTTTAGTCACGACGACGATGGTCCTTCTGTATTGTAACCACGCCGCACTTTTTAAATCGATCCCATTAAAATCCATTACGATGGAACACAAACCTTTGACGATTTTACCGGTGTTTATCGATTCGTTTTTAGATTAAGCGCTTTTTATAAATATTGAGATGAAATACCCCGACAGCGTTCGACACGTCCAACAACTACCCTACTGAATTCGTATACAATAATATCTTGCAGTCATTATAATATATATAATATTATTATACGACAGAACCTAATGGCGAATGTCATAAATATCCATTATATACTTATATCAGCTGTTAAAACGTGGTAAATGCGTATCTGAGATGTATCGTATACCGCACTGATGAGTATATGGCACAGGGGTCTCTAACATATATTTATAATCGCAGAATTTGATATTTTGTTTCATATAAGATGAACATACAAACATTTAGAAGAGTAATCTTAAAGATCGGCGTGCAACGGAATTGATCGCGTTAGCTATTTCCCGTTAGAATCGCCGACCATATAATATGTTTATATTATAACGAATCATATTGTATATTAAGTAAGCACCTGTGTGGCTGTGTATAATAACCCACCGCCAACAATATATATCGCGATTACTTATTTTGGAAAAAGCAAAAACACGTGGATTGCATGATGCACTATAATAACGCACTATCAGGTACATAATATAATATAATATTATATTATACATTATAATAATACTGCTCATTATTATGTGTAAAAATTGTCAGCTGCAGTGTATCGTGTTAAAAAATTTAAACATTTATCTGTCGCAGCTTAATCGCTATTGACAGTTGCGTTTTAATTAAATCCAATTAAACGAATGCACGCATTATACTTTATACACGATTATTTTTTACACGCTGCACATAATCGTCGAGTAGGGAAAAATAAAAAAACAAACAAACTAACGAAAAATGGTTCTGAATTTACACCACACAATATTCTACACTAGCGTTTTCCCGACTCGGAAATAATCACTCTGGTTGGCCGATCTAATATTGTGTTGTAAAAAAAAGTTCACCGGAAACAAAAAAATAAACATTTTGATCGGGTACTTTGTGTACGGCCGCCACCGGGGAAATGGAAACACGGAAAATCATACAGAAAGTACGGTTAACGAGAACACGAGTGCGTAAATTGTAAAATATAATATTACAATAAAATAATATAAACTATAATATCGATGCATAAAATATGTATACTGGTCCACAGTAAACGGATGAAATCCTATTTGTAATATTGAAAAACATAACGTATCGATATAGCAGTGAAAAACATAACGTATCGATATAGCAGTGAAAAACGTGTCGTATGTTATATAATATATTTCCTAAACATATTAAAACATTTAACAAAATATATTTTGTAATATAAAATTTAAAAAATTCATATCGTACACTCTATAATATTCGAGATTTTCCAACTTATTATATAAAAATCATACGCGAGACGCACACTTGAGAATTTCTTAATCAATAATAATCACGTTATTATTACACATAATTTATGACTCAATATAGTACGCACCGTAACCGTCTGTATTATAATATTATAACTACTATTAAGTCGTCGCTCATCATCAATATAGGAAATAATATAATTCGCATCGGTTCTACATAAATGGAATTATACGTTTACTTTGCATACCTAATATACAATAGATATAAAACACATAATATTATTAGGCGTACAAGCGTGTAAGCAAAAAAAAAACAATAATGTAATATGCGCTCGTATGTACCTATATAATATATTATGTATACGTATATTTTTATATTTATTTCTTACTTATCAACGTGAAATTTTCACATGAAATGTTTCACGCTCAGAACCCTAATTATAAGACGTAGTTAATTATCGTGTGTGGACGCGCATATAATATAATAATATATAATATAATAATAAACCTACGTATACCTATAATATTATGCGTTTCGCGGTGCAGCAATGGTGGGTGTGGTGCAGATCGTCATCGTCGAAAAGGGTAGAGGTCGAGAGCGGGGAATCGTTTCGAAGCACGCGTTTGGACGTCCAGTTAACCAGTTGGAAAAAATCATTTTGCAAAATAATTATTATAATAATATTTATACATCGCACTGATGAGACTGTTTAACGTTATAATAATATATAATATGGTTGATTTATTGATTTTTTTGTAACAAATATACCCTTGTCTAATTATGACTAATTTATAGGTATATCTAAACTCTAAAGCATCTAGATATTGAAACATAAAAATATTCGTTCGAAAGACTTGCAAATATTTTTGGTATTTATAGATTTTAGCATCTTTTAATTAAATTAAAATAGTGAAAAAAAAATGGAAAGGGGATCAATGGAAACTTATTATTTAAAACTTTTATCCCTTATCCAACGTTTGTCTACTGTAAACTGATAACAGACGATTTTTCAAATAATCGAGTATAATATGTCTACATTTGAACTAGTAGTTTCTAGGTTGTTAAAATGTATGAGGATATTATTATATCTAAGGATATAAGTCCTCAAAAACAATTTTACAAACATATAAAATCCATATTATATAAGATCTAATATATTATTTATAGTCCGTCAAGTTTACAAATGATGACGTTGGTTTATTATTATTACTAATTACTATAATTTTCAAATTATCATAGCTACACCTGGGTTCCATGTCTTCTAATTATCGCATGGAGTATATTGACCTATAACCTACTATTCGTAGTAGATACACAACACAACTTAAATAACTGAATATAACTCGTTTGAATTTTGATTTAGATACATCAACGCTATTAGAAGAAAGTCATATGCTTAACAATTTACAGGAAAAAAGGTTGATTATATCGGTTAAAAAAAAGAAGTTGGTATCGCAACTGGAAACTCTTTTAGTATAATAATTTAAGTAATTGAAGACAAATATATATGTCTCTTAAGTAAGTGTATACTTAAAAATAAATTCTCAGAATTGAAGGATAAAATTGCGTGAACATGCTAGGCAAATAACTACGTGTAACATCGTCTATTTTGAGAGATAATTATAAGTGATCATAGGTTCATTGCAGACGGACATATAAAACATTCATTTTCCACTATGTAAACCGCGAGTATACGTGGACGGTTGATTTAAAATTATTATTGCTACACGTCGAAACCATTATTATATACGACCAGAAACCAGGTTAGATATTAGGCCGAATGACTTATTAACTCTTTCGCTCTCTCTCTTGCTGTTGTACAAACGAAGAGAACAAAAATAATTATTATTCCATTTTTTCGTCTTATCTATTATAGTATTATTATATGATTTATGACTTATGTAGTTATGTATACATTGCATGTATATATTATAGGAAACAAAATTCGTTTAAAAACTCGAGAACACCACGGCGGCGCCCGGACGATGATTTACACGGTCCCAATTAAATAAACAATATTTTTTCCACATAAGTGCTAAACCGTCAACCTAACAGTCGTTTATCATTAGCGTGCCTATATACACGTACGTAGTTATATAATATAATCATAAAAAATATCAATATTATTATAATATTATATATACGAGTCGCTATTTTTGCTTATCGTTTCATCGAATCGAGGCGCAGCTGCCAGAACACTATATACGTCGAACGCGTTCGACGCGTTGATTGATTTCTTTTCGAAATCACTGACGAATCGCGTATACGCATATAGTAATATACTATACGCGTATTTAGACATCGAAAACGACAGCGGAGACGCGTATTACAGACGTCGTACAATCAACTGCGTACACACAAGTCGTTTCCCATCACCCAAAGCCTATCTAGGTATATATAGGTACTCGCTAGTTCTGTGATTAGTTTGAATGTACATAATATAATAACCACACACACGCGAGAGGCGCTTTAGCTACGACCCGTAAGCACAACATACACGTGTTTAATATTATATTTCCGCCGGGTTTTGAATTCGTAGTCGCGGGTTAACGAGAGACATTCATCCGCGCGCGGTTCGGTCGGCGGCTCGCGACGAGTGTTATTGTGACGTTGCGACGACGGTATGTACGTAATTTGATGTGTAATAGATAGGTTATAAATGACGTCATGTCGTATCTGCGCGCCGAGCGGATCTCTGCTAATCACCTATGCGGAGCTGGTGTGGGTGGCAACCCCGTTCGCGGCGGATATATAATAATAATAATATACGATATATTATATAGGTATGTTTGTGTCGTCGTCGTCGTCGTCTGAAACATGACAAATTACAAATAAATGTACGAGCGGAGACGCAGAGAAGGTAATGGGAACGAGAGGGGAAAAAAACACAATACAAACATTGCGGCGCGCGATATGTACCGGGGGGGGGGGGGGGGTGGGCGGGCGCGGCCGAATGATGAAAACTTATAGTAGCTTGTATATAATATAATAATAATATAATAAAAACATAATAAAAAGAAACCATTAATCTGCTCGGGGCATCTCTCGCGACATCTGTGTTTTGAGGACGTTTCGACAAAAAGTAAAATAATACTCTCGGGGTTATACATTAGTAACGAAACATAACAATATAATGACGAATGGAGAATAGAATGGGAACGAAAAAAAAAAGTAATAATAATAATAAAAATAAATGTATCGTATTAAAAAAATATCAAGAACCCATTGTGCACGCCGCTGCACACGTACTGCAAGTCTTGCCGGGGAATTAAACAGTTACACACACACACACACACACACAATATTCGGAAATCGTTACGACGGGGTACCTACGATGGCGAAACTGGTCGTCCCCGTTTGTCGTGTATTATATTTGTATTATTATTCTCGTCGTACAATGACGAATATCGCGCTATCGGCACCGGCAGATCTCGGACGAGTGACGACGACTACCGTGCCCCCGCGCGCGGTGTTTATTTTGTGTACGGCCCGTCGGTCGAGAGCACTTACGAAATAATATGTAATATTTGCCGAGCAGCTGCCGTCGAACGACGAAAATACGTCGGGCAGATTAAAATACCCTTCAGGTAAGCCCCGCGCGACGTACACATAATATATAGGTATTAATATTATTATACACACTGCCATCAGCTACTATATACCGTCACACGTCGTCGTCGTCATGTCGAGTTCTCCGCGCGCTCGTTTTCTCCAGTGTCCCGCGGGTGGGTTAGGATGTCTCTGACGGCGCAGGGTACATAATAATATGTGGGCTAGATGGGTATGCGAGTATTGTTATACGTCGTATAGATGGGTAAGTCAGAGAGCTATAACGCGCAGAAAGGGGTCGTCGGGTAATCGCGTTCTGCGGCGGCGGCGGCGGCGGGACGACACACCATTGTACCCACCTGTTGGTGCGCAAAATCGAAACCACGAGGACGATGATATTATATTATCATTATTATTTCGTACCCGCGACTATAATAATAATAATAATAATAATGCACGGAGGCCACTCTTCGTATTTTTTCAACTTCAGATTTCTTTATAATATTTTATTTTATCATCTTTCGTTGAAACGTCCCATTGTGAAGAGACTCGCACCGGGGGCATGTGTGTTTGTGTTTAGTGTTTACAGAAATAATAAATGTGACAGATTTCATATTATAATATGTCGCACATAGACGCGCTGCACCGCTGCCGTTAAAATGACTGGATTCCAGAGGCGCATATTATATTATTATTATAATATTATTTTTGTATGATGGAGTTGATGTTGAATAAATAATATTGTTGGATTTAGGAAAATTCCTCCGTCACGTGCGTTGAAGTTTTGACGAAATAATGTTAATTCGGCGAATCGTATGACGATATAATATAATCAATTATTCTACAACATACCGTTTTGATAAGGGTTATTAGTTGATTAGCGATTAATAATATTAGTATGTCCCGTGTGTGTACCAAGTACTCGTTCATGTCGACAGCTGTAGTAAAACAGTAAAATGTTTACGAATATCGACTTTCTCAGGGCCGTTGTTGTTTTATAGGTATACATATTTTCTATTTGTATACAAATTTTCTGGTTAGGTTAATTCGGTTTACTAAAATAACTATATTTTAGTAACTCTTAGCTACTTTTAAATAATTATTCTATTACTATATCATCTGAGTTACCTTCTATGCTATAAGCACCGGCTAACTGTTATTGTGAAATATGAAGCATATTGATGTATTGTGAGATGTATTCTTCGATCATATTTTTTATAATAACGCGTAAACATCGTCTAGAATTATTAATTTTTGAAAAAAAAACAATAATTGTTTTCGTATACAAGATTTGTGATTGAATAATGTATACAAATCGTCGGAGTGTTAAACGACTTATAATAATAATAATAACAATATTATAATATATTGTATAATATTATACAATTTAACACCAACATCAGCAGGGTTAAAATATTTCAATAACTCACTCGTTTCACCTAAATCACGCGTATTATTTAGTCTACCGAAAGGCGTCAATCTCGATTTTATGAATATTCAATTCACGGGACCTATATAATATTACATATTATTATATTTCCTAGTATATAGTTGATAATAATATATCGTTTAAATAATAATATAGTATATTATATTGTGCTATGTATATATTATCGCGTATAATATACGTCTATATGAGAAACAATAACACGCGTGGCGATGGGGTTCGTATGGTACGAATTATTATTATTATTATTATTATTGTTGTTCTTGTTGTTACGAGCGACGACTGACAGCCCTAATTTGAATTATCCTACTCGAACGGAAATCCAGGGTAATTTTTAAACTGTTGTATATATTATATTATATTATATCGAGCACACCAAAACGGTATAAACGCATAATATTACGTATACTATGTTACTCTAGCCTCGATTTATTATGTAAATCGCTCATTGAAGTATCAGAGCTTTATTATTATATACCTACCTACCTAATACCTATATATATATATATATAGGTACGCAGGACTGCGTTCGTGTGTTTTCGGCGTGACAGGTTAAAATCGTTGTAGATTTAAAGAAAACGACGAGCGTAATGGAAACACACTATCGTCGTTAAGATTTATAATGCAAATCAACCGTTAGAAGTGTTATTGATGCCGTGGATTTGTTTGATAATCTTCGAGTTCCAAAAATTAATTCCTCTTTTCCACGGCGACTATAGGTGTAATAATAGGATATTAGGATTAATTGTGTTCACAACAAAACAGTAATAATATTATATAGGTCTGTACGTTGTCTTATTATTACACTTCAACACTTTGGTAGCTGCGTTCCTCATAAACTCATATCATCTTACACACACGGCGATTCACAAACAGTGAATGGAGTAAAGTAATAAAAAAAAAGTTCAAATAATTTAAAGTATTTAACTCAATACTTATAGGTAGATGCATCGAAAAGTATTGAAAGATTTCTTCTCGCGATGAAAATTTTACGAAATCAGTCAAGCTCCAACCGTTTGTAGGGAATTTTTTTTGTTTTATCGTACATATTATTAATATTATGTTAATGCTAATATTATAGAACAAAAGCATGGTATTATTATATTTCTTGAAAAAAGGTTAATGAGACGTTTTACATCCTCCTGAAAAGTAGTCAATGTGGAATCACGATGACAATATTATTGCGAATTACGCTGACTATTGATTTTCTCTATCGAGTCATGCGGGCGGCCATGGGACTATATTTTCGAACAGTAAATAACGACAAATTATCGAATCGATTCCATAAAAAAAAAAAAAAAAAATAGGTGTATGTATTATATTGTGTAGGTACATTATAATACAATTTGTAGACTACCTATAATTAATATATATATATCATTGTATTATTATATGACGTATATTATAATAGTACCTGCAGAATATTTAGAGCGAAATGTGTGTAATAAAGTATTTTATACTTGTACACAAAGCGATATTATACTGTTTAAAATCATGAATAATAATATTATGCGAAATTACAAATTGGATCGTCAAAACCGTTATTAGCGTTTTCACTGGCTCGGAATTTTACACGATAATAGTAATTGTATTTGTCTGAAAGAAACAAAAACGCCAAAACATGAATGTCATATTATTAAAGATTAAACTATATTATTATGTGTCACTGTTCGTGTGTAGTGTGCTGAAACGCGTTCGTCCGTCCGTGTGAGAATTTGTTACACGTTTTCTTTTTTTATCGCTGAATTATTGTTACAATAATATTATTATCTGCATCAATTCCCACGATGATTTTCCATAATAATATATTGTATTCCTTATATAAGTCGTAACAGTGTAATTGGTTTGTATATAGTTTAATAACATTGTAATTCGTACTCGAGACAAACGAAAATAACAATCAAATGCCAATATTATTGTTTCGGGAATTCGTGTACGGGTTGAAAATACCATCATCATCATCATCGTTATAATGTGTAATAATATGCATATAAGATCCAACGAATGAAATATACAGCACTGTAGACTTATTTTTGTAAAATATCATGTAGAATAATGACGGGTAAAATAATTTAATTATTAATGTTTTAGAAATTAATTTAATCGTGGAATGATTGTTATTCCAATAATAATAATAATAATAATTGTTCTCTCAGACAAAAACCGATATTGTAGGTACTACGAATTCATACATAATATTATTACTGTGAAATATTCGAATTATATCGTACGATATTAAAATATATTATACCAAGTAAATACTGCTGCAAGCTTCCGTAAATTCCATAACATTTAATAATAATATGATTTACAGTGGCGATTTAAAAAAATATTATTTTAGCGCTGATATCAATTTTATATTTGCCACGAATGTCCTGTTATTCAATAATAATGACGTACCTTTAGGCACAATAAAACTTATAACGACGATAATAATATTGCATAATTTGTGTCCACGAATGCACGAGAACTAATATATAACATTATTATCATTACGTTTTCGAACTTTCAAAATTAGATAAGAAGTTTTCTGCTGCCATACGCCAAACTTAAGTTTATTTTAAACTTTTATCGTCTTCTTATTATTATTTATACGTTAAGAATGTTTTTTATTTCTATAATCGAATTTAAAACTACAGAATATATTTATCATTCGTCCTATCCGCGCGTGTTGATTGATATATACAAAGTATATAAACGACGAGTTCGTGTCGAATTATTTTCCCGCGCTTTAATTATTTTTCGGTCGCCCCGGTCGGTCGAATAAAAACGCCATTAAAATAATCGATTGATACGCAAGTCTATAATATTTTTACATCAAACGTTTCGTATAATATTATACACCCAAATTTGTGTTGCATCGCACTCGTTTGACACGTTACACCCTGGCCGCGCGAACCTGCGCATCGATACACTATATAGTGACTATAATATTATATATTTCACAAAACAATAATAATATTATGTTCTAGCTATTAGGCGCAGCACGTTTTTTACCGTTCGTCCAACGCCGGATTGGCGAGGCTCGGCCCGCCGAGTTTTTGGATTCCCGACGACGACGTTTGATTATACAGATATGGTGTGATTTAATAATTCGATTCAATTATAAGCTCTACTGATGTTTGAAATAATATTTCTCATTCCCATACAGCAAAAAAAATGACGACCAAACATCCATAACCGGCCCCAAAATTTTTCGCGGCCCACCGAGTTTCACTCGTCGGGCCAATCCGACCCTGCATTCGTCCAATCGTCGCAGCCGATGACGATCGCCGTAATTCTCCATGACGTATTATTATCATACGCATTTCGGCCATAACCCTCACTGCGCTTATATAATAATAGAGGGAGAATTTATGGGCAGGTAGGTGACTATATAATATATCTAATACCGCACTACGAGACGTGTCGCGACGACTTCCAGGTTGCTGCAGCGCATAGACCTTATCCGATTTCGGTTGTATAATTTGTACTTATTAAAGTATGTCATTGTGCTCGGAGGTATTATAAAATATTATTGGCCGCGTCGTTTGAATAATGCCATTACGAGGATATCGCACGATTCGGTACGCATTACTGCACCTTAATGCAGTGTAGGCGTATAACGCCCGCGTTACGATAATCGTCAGCGGCCGACCGACAAAGCGACGAATTTTCACTGTACGTTGTGTTTTCGAGGGATTTTCGTCGCCCTCCCAGACTCCGTCGGCAGGAGGCTGCAGTAGCACAATTATGAACGCCCGACGCACATTCCCTTAAGTAGTATAATATTCAATATCATATGTGTATATATGTATACATGTATGGTATATTATACACACGTGGTATTATTATGTGCCACGGTAACTCGTACGATGATAATAATAATATATTATACGCGAAGAACGACGACATAACTACCCGTCGGTTTTCGGTCGCGGTGCCGATGGAGGCGGGGGCGGTGGAGGTGTCGGTGTTGCGGCGGGAGGAAACACGATTGACACACACACACACACACACAAGCGATAACGGGTTTCCACAAAACGTGTCCCTGCTGTAGTCGTAGTTCGGCGGTCGAGTCGTCGTCTTCGTCGTCCGACGTGTGTGTATATAATATTATTATAATGCGTACACGGTAATATATTATGCGATCGTTATTGCCTTACGCGCCGTCGCAGGTACCTACGTATATATTATACATATATACGACAGAAACGTTTAAATTGATTAAAAAAAAAAAAAAAACAGAAAGAAACGAAAAGTAGAGAAATAAAAAAAAATTAAAAATCAAACAGGATTTATGGCTAAATCTCTTTCTAATCTATTAAAATAAGTTACGCTCTTGTTTTGTTTTTTTTTTATTATTATTTTTGTCTTTTATACCTCATTCTCTCCGTCTCTCGCGCGCTCACGTATTATTATCTACGTTTTATTCGTTTGCAGTAAAATAACATAACGTATGCGTTTGTATACATAAAATTATTATTATATTAAATTATAACGCGCGCGCGCGCACACCGGGTCATAATATATAATATAATTGAAACGCATTTGTGCGCGCTGGCCCACGCTCAGCGGGGACACCCAAAGGGTATATAATAGTATGGTATGCGCGGTGCTGTTGCACGGCACAAAACGACCATCGTCGTCGTCGTATAAAATAATACAGCCGCGTATTATATTATTATTATACGTACCTATATATACGCATTACAGTCGTAAATATCGAGAAAAATATATATAATATACAAACGATAATTTTATTTCATTTTTTTATTATTATTATTATTATTATTATTGATATTAATTTGTACCGTGCGTCGCACCAATCCGGTCCTGTGTGCCCCGTGAATAATGACCGTCCGTCTCCCGTGCACAGACGCCTCTCGGGCCGCTGCCGTCGTCATCGTCGCTTCCACGGTTTTATTATTATACACTTACAACACTTACTGTACGCTTATACAAATATTTTTTTTTTTTAAATATCTGACTTTGTTTCGAAGAATTACAATCTATATACATTTTGTACAATAATCAAATATTATAATGTGTGATAAAAATGCGTATAATATACGGAATATTATCGAATACTCTCGAGTTTACCAGCTATACTCGCACAATAATAGTAATGACGATGATAGTAATAATTACACTATCATTGTCCTGCCACTTGTTGTTGTTTTCGACCATTTTTATTTTTTCTTTCCACTCGACTTCTCCCACGCCGCGTTCGGGTACGATATTTTCACACAGACCGTATACATACTATAATATACGAACGCCATTTTATTTACGCATGTGCCCGCGAGCCGAACAAATATTTCACTATTGCCGTTGTATAAAATATAATATAATGGCTCGTCCGGAATGATGTTTGCGCCGATAAATCGAACGCATACCTAATATACATGTGTAGGTACGCGAGCCGGTACACTACGTCTGTTCGGACGACAGCCGTGGCGTATAATATATAATAATATGTATACTAATTAAATTGCTTGTACCACGTCGAATTTTTGACACTTTGCAGGAAACCAAAATATATACATAAATATAAGTACGGAATATGAAAGACGTAGCACTGCAGTGCGTGTTCTTCCAAGCATTATTGTGTCGTCGATACGCGTTTTAGTGGGCGAAAAAAACTGTTTTTACAGAACAATATTAGGTATAATATATTTTTTAAACTATTCGCTCTTCAGCGGAAACCGCGAGATCAACTACCCACACCACCGATGCTGCTGCTGCTGCAGTGTATCGGATTTCTAGTGAATTTCGGGGCTGTGGGCAAAATGGTTTTTTTTTGGGGGGGGATTACTTATATAGTCCGTGTTGGAGGTGTTACAAATAGAGGGCCTCGGAGACGGTCCGATTTTAAGCATATCGACGAATCTTACTCATATAGGACGAATACATGCACGATCTATGAACCTGCAGATAATTTAGTCTTGCGACAACAGACCGCGGGGCGCCCTGTGCCACTGCACAGCTCGAACCACCTTCGAGCCGATCCTGACTTCACGACATTGACCGCGATGGGCGATCGATCATCGACGTCGTTGTTTTTTGGAATATGCGCTGCATGTAATCGTATTACCCAAAATTATACAGGTACAACAGTGGTCAGTGGACCCTCGACAAGTCGAAATTCAATAGAAATATAATTTTTTTCACTTATCCGAGGTGCCACCATATGATATAATATAATTATAAAATCCCTATTATAGCCGCGGTGTTGTCATCGTGAGTATCTCGATCGTCGTCAGTACATACGTATATCTAATAACAGCATCACTATGTGGCAGAGTCGTCTGCAGTATAATATTATAATAACAATATTATTATCGTGGGCGTTTTGGTATGTATTATTTTTTCCTTCCGACCACCGCGGTCTTTCATCGTATTTTATATACTTATATACCTATACACACATATACACTCATAAATATATATATATATATATATTGTAGTGGTACTCTTCGCGGCCGTGCCTATATATCTATACAGGCGTATATATACACAAGAACTAGCGCATAGTATATACATATTAAATACGCGAGCGCCTGTGTGTGTGTGTATAGTGTCTTCACATGACCCTCCCCTGACTGCAATCCCACGCGGCCGCCCGTTATAGTGTTATTATTATTTTTTACTATCACAATGGGCAATCAATCTCTTTTTCCGTGTGTACCCCTCCTCTGCGCCGGCGTCCGCGACCGTTCTGTCGCTCCTTCCACCGCCGTCGGTCGAAAATGAAATAAAACTCCGCCGGGGCCAGGTTCATTAACACCGCGGGCGCGCGCTCGCGACTCACTAAATGCAACGCGTATATATATTGTAATATATATACACACACACACACATAATAAAATATATTATATATATACTTCGCTCTTCACGTCCCTCTCCCTCTCGTACCTACCCACCCACCCACCTGCCTGCCTACATACTTGTACAATATATAATATTATTTATATTCCGTCAAACGAACTCGCGACCGTATCAAAACCGCACACGGCGGCGGCGGCGGCCACGGCCTGTGACATCGTTCAACCTAATGAACCGACGACGCGCGAGACAGCGGGAGCGACAGAGAACACGATATTATTATTATTATTATAATATGAACCTATACAAACTTTGTACGTGTATGTGCGATATATTTATATACACTTTGCATTCGTCGGCTCGCCGATGATAAATCATACTATAATAAAGGTAAAGACCTTTTGCCGCCGCCGTCGCCGATTAGCGTTCGACTTGTTACCGCAGCTATTTTATATATACACACGCGGTATATTTTATATACATATACGGTGTGCAGTGTATTTAGGTCGTATACATATGTGTGTGCGCGTATTCCAAACACCGACGCCCGCTATACTTTATCATTTTCGATTCGAGCTGCCGCCGCCGCCCGAAAGCGAGTATTTTCAATTATCCACGTATATATATTATATGTATTGTGTTCGGCCGCCGAAAAGAAACTGGCGGAAAATATAATATATAATATATACGATATACCTGCCTACGCGTATGTCGAACTGCGGCACGACGAGCGGAAAAATCTTTAGTTCCGAACACCACCTCTCATTTTGGAATTTATTATTATAGTTTCAACCCCTCAGCCGTTTTTTTTTTTTTTTATAGAATTATACACTCTAAAATTTTATGTCATCGTGTTATAATTTGCATTATAAATTTATAACCGTCTCTTTTACATTTTTAATGTATACATAATTTAAGGAAAACTATCAGATCGGGTTAGTTTATATTGAAGGAATATAATAACGGATTAATGGAATTTAGTTGCGTTGAAAAAACAATTTTTATCGTAGTAACCTAAAAAAAAAATGTATGTAACATTGCGAGTTACACTCTATATATAAGCTTAATAAAACAATACCTATCTAAGTGTATAATACTAATATAACTGCTGTATGAATAGATAATATAATCTAAACTGATGTGTTCAAATACACGATTTATCGTGGTTGCCAAATATTTTTTAGAATAATTGATTGTGCAACAAATTATATCTATATAGGTTCTTTTCATTTCTCAAACAGCTTACCTATCCTTTAGGGGAAAAATAAATAACATGGCGAGTCTTGAAAAACTCTGCATCTGAGAATAGCGTAAAGAGTAAAATGTCACGTTATAATTGTATATTATTAAAAAATAATTAAATATTATACTATATAATAATGTATAATATAAAGCCGCTGCTGCTGCAGTGCACGTGATGATGTGCTACACACAATACCCACCGTCGTCGCTCTTGTACGATAATAGTAATCACCTGGCCTAGTTGAAGGGGCTGCAGCACACATTTAACGCCAAAACGAATCCAAAGTCCCCGAGTGCCATTTAATTTTGAGAAACCTTGAGTTTCATCATACAGCCTCCCGAGAATATATACACACACACAGCGTAACACTTCAATTGAAACTTTACTATACCTTATGTACGCGTATTTCGACGGATCTATATAGATGCGCGATGTCGAGAGGGTATAACGACTGCGGGGTGAAGGGGGTGCGGTAGAGGGTGTATTCGCGGAGAATTTGAAAGAACGCAGATGTCGGCGGTACGTCGCGGGCGGAGGACTGGTTGAAGGGAGGAGGGTGGGGGTGCGGAAGAGGGTTCTGCGTATTTGCGGACCCCAATTAGACGGGATAAAGGCGCGCAAAAGAAGGAGAAGAAGACCGCAATCGTGCGGGGTTCTTATATATTATATAATATACACTGTATACGTGTATATACGTATATATGAATGTGCCCACTATAATATATACGTATATAATTTTTTTCCCATCAAAAGAATTTCTAGTTAGGTTCAAACTTCCAGCACGATGAGTCAGGCATGATATTATTATGATTTCCAGCGGTCAGCGGTCCATATTTCAGCCGAGATTTATTAGCATTTATTATATGATACACAATAATATCGTAATACAGTGAAATCTCTGAACAGTTGACACTCGCAGAACTGTTTGCTATTGAGAGGTGTCCGCTATTGGAAAAATTGAATAAAATATTATGTATTAATGTCTTTGCAAAATGTTAAGTTTGATTGACTTTTAAAAAAATATTTTACTTAAGGTGTGTACATATTATACATATACTATTATGATTATTATTAAGGTGTATTATTATACCAATCGCGTTTCACAACAGTGCAAAATAATCAGAAATGTTAGCTTGTTAATCCTAACACGTCCGCGTCCGTTATTCAGAGGAGCACCATAATTTCAGCGGGGCTGTGCCTGAAAATTTGTCCGCTATTGAGAACTGTGTCCGCTAATTAGAGGTGTTCATTATAAGAGAGGTTTCAATGTATCACTCGTCAATCGTCATCGATTCGGCTGTGGAAATCATCGTCTAAACGCAGTTTCACATATCCCATTGTAGAATATTATACAGTTTTATATACAATGTAAATTATTACTTTATATTATAGTTGTGAACACGTCGATATACTCAATATGTTAGTTATTATACGCGCCCGACGGACGACTGAATATATTCGACGAATCGGAAATTATTGAATCTAAATAATATATTATAATATCGTCACTGCAGCATTTCCTGCTGCACTATTCGTCCGCCGGGACAATGTTATATGTGCTCTTAAATAATACACATACTATTATTACCTATATCGCGGCTTTTCGAACGCATAAATTGTTATATCATATAATATATATTAATTAATATAATATTGATTCAGTATCGTATTATATTATGCGGTTAGTGAGTTCCGTATCCGGGCTGGTTCGACCTGAACCACTGTCGTTGTGCGAAATCCGGTGAACACAATACACTGCAGCATAGGTAGGTATACTTAAACATACTTCATTTATCAGAAAACAATCATCTTGCAAACTTTGCACAACAGTATAACCGTTTTCCGCCAAAATGGGTATCCTAGCTATTTTTTTTTCTCCGCTAAACGAGATAACAGTCCTCTAAATATAACGTTCTCTATTCTATTCTCTATTCTCCTAAACTTAATATCTAACTGTTATTGTACACAAACATAGGTAAATGATAAAATGTATACAATATCCATTATATCATATTGTTTAATCTTTCAATAATTAAGTAAATAAACTATATTCATATAATTTAACTAAATCGTTTTAATATAATTTTAAAAAACTTGTGTAGGTAATACATATTATGATTGTAAGCAATTATTTTTGATATTTTTAACTATAACTGATAGTTCGAGATACTGTCGGTGATACAAGTGATCACCTTTTTAATTTTAATTCTCCTTAGCTAGATAAGTATTGAACGACGATTTAAGTACTTTAATAATAGGTAAGTACATGTAATACTCACATACTCGTTTTTTTTTTTTTTTAAATATACAGGTGTGATATCTAAATTTGTTGAAAATCCAAAAATTCTAAGTCTATTTGCCGGAACCGCTTTATCGTTAGTTTCTATACCTAATATAAGGTAGGTAATGTAGTAAACCTCGAATAACGAACCGCATAAGACGCGCAAGGTAGTCTTGTTAACACGATAATAATAATAATAATAGAAGAATTCATACTTATATACAATATATTATAATACTGCATGGAGTTCTGTGGAACGAATAAAATCGACTTTGACGAAAAACCACTCTTCCGGAGGGCTCACGTTCGCCGAGGTGATAGGAAGGCGCACATTTTTCATTTTTCATTTCGTCGTCGACGCTGTTGTACGGTACACACAAAAGAGATGTGATAAAATATTACATATTATCGTGTATAATATTTGTGTTAGTAGTTGCGGTACTATATATACAGGTATAACCCTTGCGGTGTGATGATGTATATCATTATATTGTATAAATATATTATTATTATTATTATCGTTAAATATTTATATTCTCTCCGAGTGTGTGTGTGTGTGCAGTGTAGACAAAGAATAGGTGTATAAAGACTCCCATCATTGACCCGGGTTGGCCCCTATTGATTTTTGTGTTCATACAATCGGACAGACGTCAGTTCGTTTCACGTCTCGAACCCTCTCGTCGCTCTTCCCTCCTCCCTCCCACCCCTCCACCACGCCATCGACCGTTATCGTCGCACCCCCGCTATCGGGTCCCCCGCGAACTTCCACCGGACCAACCGGTTTCTCTGATATTAAAGAGCTAGTGTGTGTGTACACATCAAAGCATATATATAAATATATTACACACATTATAGCGCAGTACTCGACCTGCAGTGTGTGTTTTCGAACAAGACTTTTATCGGAATCGTTTAAATTTTAACACGGCCTATTAATTCGACGATAGGTCAGTGTGTATAGTTTTGGGTATAAAAACTACGAGCTTGCGGAGAGAGAGAGAGAGAGAGACAGAGACAGAGACAGAGACAGAGACAGAGACAGAGACAGAGACAGAGACAGAGACAGAGACAGACGGAACGAGTGGGACGCGGTATTTCGACGGTCGCCGCGACACCCCAAGATAATATTTTAACACACATTCTGTAAATACGTATATATTCATAAGACTAGTATGCGCGCTTGTGTGTGTGCGCGTGCGAGAAAAAAAAACACTCGGCAGAGACCTGAGAAGTATTTTTTTTTTTAATTGGAACCCGGTCGGTTATTTATCGTTGTTATAATACTTTTCATTCGTTCCGTCCGACTTCTGTAAATACAACGCATATTATAATAATAATAATATACATAAACAGTCAAAACTCGAATCGCCGCCGCCGCCGCGTCGCGCGTATATTATAACGTGTGCAGTTACTTTTTAGCCGATCGCTTTGCTCTGCAGGTACAGACGACGTCTGCACCGCACCAGCCGAAGGTTTACTGCAATAATATCAATGCCCACTTTATGTCGTTAATTATTTTTTCGCATAGCTCATAATATAATATAATATTAAAATAGCATTGTTCGTTGCATAATATATATATAGGAAGTATACGGCTCGTGTTTAAAAGAAAAAAAAAAACCACTCGCGGTGTACGAGTTAACGGCTTTTGTAACGTGATTTTTTTTCTCTCTCGTCGCCACTCATTATAATTATTATAAAAAGTAGATGTAAATATACACATATATAATAGGTACTGCACACACATAAATATAACATTATAATAGTACCCGCGTGTGTTGCACTGACTATGTAGGTACGTACTACAGCCGTATAGTGCATTCGCACAGCCACCGCCATAATATATATATAATATAATATATTATGGCGGCGGCCACATATATATACATACGTGCGCTCCTTTAACTCGGCTCGTAAATTAAACGTGAAATAATATTATTTTTTATTATTATGTATGGAAGGAGAGGAGAATAAAAAAATTGCCCGCAGACATATTCGCGCGCGCGTTCGGTCGATCGCCTCCCGGTATACGATTAACGCGCGATAACGCCGTCACGCCGACGACGACGGTCGTCCTTTGGGCGCTCGGGAGAGACATTTAAGTGTTCCCCCCCCCCCCCCGAACGATATTCGAATTTGGTTTTTATTCGACGGCGGCGGCGTGGACTACGACGACGACGACGACGACGATAATAATAATAATAATAATCGTATCGAACACAACGGGTTTTTAATTGGGCTCGTGTTGTGCAGTCGCGGTGTGTGCTGCTGCAGTATACTATAGTATAATATACAATCGATTTTTTTTCACCACGTGTAGGTATTTCGTATATTTTTACATAATATATTATTATTATCATTATCATTAGCATGTCATTGCGGTGTTACTAAATCATGTTCAACGCCCGTCCACGGACAGCCTATTTCTATAACGAACTCGCGTATACCTATATATTATATATATGAAAATGATAGGTATATATTATTATATTATTGTGCGTTTTCACGCTTTCGTCCAATGCTGCAGCAGTTATTCCGATACATGATACCTATATACTCTATTATTTTATGTATTTTATTCATATTATTATCATCTCCAGGGCGGTTAGGTCGAAGTGTTCTAAATAAAAGATCTACAGGTGTGTACGCGCGGTATACCTCGATCACAATATATTGACACCATTCCGCACGTTTATATAAGACACTCTGCTCGTACATTGTCCTCTATACATTATATGTTATTCTATAGTTCTATATTATATATTATTATGTATAGGAGAAAAATTGGGAATTTCTAGAGGAAATAATATCGTCTGCGGAGCGATTTCTGCCGGTATGTATTTTTTCTCTTGTCATCCGAAAATAATATTAATTCGTCATCGTACGCGTCTCAGCTGTGCGCAGACGATGTGCATCAGCTGTGATACGGTTTTTGGCGCGGTTTTGGCACGCGTCCACGTCGTCGTCCACGTCGTCGTCGTCGTCGTCGTCGTAATACACACTCGCAAATAATATACGCTAAAATATTTCGCGTATAATATCACATTATTATTATTATTATTATTCTACCGCCGCGTGGAATTCATACGACCGCGACGTGTGCGTGGTATAAACAATGCTCGTTTATGTATTTATATACCACAATCGCTGGCTAAAACTATTATTAACGATACACCTACGACCTACCCTTGTTATAGCGCATCATCCTTTCCGGAGCCTCAAATATCCGTACTTACTCGATCGATGGCCGATGCTAAAATATCATCGACATGAATTCGTGTGTCGTATCGTCACGTGCAGGACAAAATATCATTCCAGAATAAAATGTATAAAATATTTATATGTATTATATATAATATTGTTATGGATTAATCATGAACTCGTGCATTGAATAACAGAGTATTAGTTTTACCTGCACAGTAACGACTAACGAGTCGCTGTGTAACATTTTTAATTTTTCAGTGTATAGATATTATATATACAATTCACACAGTTTGTAATTTTTTGAACACATCTCATCATTTTGATTGCATATTTTCCTATACTTATGACCGTAGATATATAATAATGCATATTTATGTTTTTGAGTGTTTCTAAAATATTCTGTTTATGATTTTTCAAAACGTATAATACCGGCCCGTTGTTATTATTTATTTTCACATGGATCAATATTATAACAACTCTAGTTAAAAAGTCATACAAAACTTTTACAACTAAATTGTTCTTTTTGAGATTTTTTTTAAAAATATGTACCATTTATCTTTGGAAACAATGATGTAATGACAATAAATAACAGTACCAACTGTTATAATAACTACAAATCAAAGCATTAGAATATTACAATATATAACATGCAGTTAAATGTATCTACTAAAAATCTAAAAAGTATAAAATATACATACTAAGTCCAATAAAGTCTACTCCCACCAAGTCCTATCGTACCACTGTTTCGTATTTAATTCATATTTACTTTATTGTCAAAATGTTCTCATAACATAATATATTATACATTACGGTCAAAATGTAAAGTATTTTGTGCTTTTGAATTTCGAACGTGTATACATTTGTTACTGTAAAGCAACCAAGCAGACTATATCAAGCAGATGATTTTTTTGAAAATATTTATGCATCAATAAAAAAATATACGAACGAATATACATCTGATGGACAATTAAAAAGTAAGAAGAGAAGTTCTTACTCGAAAAATACTAAATAGAAATTTATATGGCCACATGAGTATGGGACATTCCTTAAATAGTATATAAAACCTAAATATTTGAAAATATGATCGTTAAGTGCATATGAAAATCGCAAAATCAGAATTCGAATAAATTCATTATCGAAGGAAATAATGGGGGGGGGGGGGTTGAGCTTGTTTGATAAATCACACTTAATACACACAAAAAAATAGATTAAAGTATATTTTATGTACAACGGCTATATAACATATTATACGATCGTAAACAAGTTTTGGAACGAATTTAGATTTTCCAAATAATTTATTACGTCATGACTTATTAGCTATACTGCTCCAGTATATTAAGATATATAGAAAGTAACTAGTTTAGTACACAATAGTGTGTGTGGACGCTAAATATACTCTTTACAAAACATAATATACTATGTATATACGCTTATTATAATAATAGGTTTATTGTATAAAATATTCAAATACGTTTTATTATTTATTTTTTTTCCACCGGTCACTTGATAGAACGTCGCAATGCATACCTGGTTATTTAGCTATTAAACCGTTGACGATTATGTTATGCTTTCTCCGTCAAAAGTCTAAATATTATATTATATATCTCCAACGACGACGACGACGACGACGACGCTTTATTCTCTCTTGCATATGAATCATTCGTCCGGAATTCGCCCAAAAGGAGGGTTCCTAGTGTACACACGCGCACACACACGCTCGCGCGGGATCTCGGGTTTCGCCCTAGGTACTTTCTGGTGGTTTAATGGCCGGCCCGGGCACTCGGACCCCGTAATTATTATCTATAAATCGACGTGATCAAATAAATCTGGAAAACGAAAAACGTCTCCGTTGTTTGTTTTTGGTCCTCCCGCCTGGCGGCGCCTGATTTGTATATATACTCTCTATCTTAACACCGCCCCCTTCCCGTATACCAATCAATAATGTATATATATATATATTATATATACACGTGTGTGTGCGCCACGAGTAAGTATATAAGAAAAGTCAGAAATCCGATATCGCGTAGTAATATCTTCATCGGATTAGGGAGACCTACATGAATGTCTTTTTAAATTGCCTCGTATGCGCTCCGGCGCGGATAGCCCTCGAGGTGAATATTTATGATCATTGTGTACGTGAGATCCTACACGTAATAATATATTATATAGGCGCAGCGGTACGTAGGTATATATACCAACAGCCGACGAGAAGGGTATATAAGCCTTTTAGGAACGTTTTGGTCTGACGTCAGTAATAGTGTACAAAAAAAAAAGGTGTCACGCGTCCGTAATAATATGTTCGAAGTTATTCAATACGTGTGACACGAAATTTGTCAGTAGGTTCGACGAAAAAAAAAATACAGACGACCGATACACACTTTGCAGCTCGCGGGAACGTGTACCGAATTTATATATACGTACGACCACCGATGTTCGACTGACGCCGAAACACAATATGTTTTGTTGAAATAATATATAGGTACGTCTTAAGTAATATATTATGTGCTAGGTAACATTATCCATTATATACTAGTGTTTTAATAATACAATAATAATAATAATAATAATAATAAATTGTACTCGTTTCGTATATAGCTAGGAATTGATTTCGAATTTAAAATATAAAATTATCTTGAAATATAACCGTATAATACGGTAGTATATTATAATATATGGTAATAATTTAGTTACCTAGGTACCTATATTACCTCGAGCACTCGAAAACATATAATAATATATGAACAAATTATTTTGCACCTATATAATAGACGGTATAGGTGTACATTCATGACGAGCGTGTGCTATAAAATCGGAAAGTGGATCTCAACGATTCGCGTGGATTTGAAAACGAATATTATTCTTTAGGAAACTATAAGATATTATTATGAGCATTTGCAACCGCAGATCTATATTTTAACATAATTTTTTCAAAACAGTATAATCTCGTCGATTCGACTTTCTCGATAAAAATAAATCTACGAAATTATATACGATATTGCGTTGAAAAAGGAATTGCGAATATTATTAATATATAATACACGCGTGAAAGGTGAAAATCCGAATATGCGCGAATCCCGTTTTCAATCGCGTACCTATCTGTATATAATAATAATGATAATATTATGGTATATAATCGGGTAACCCAGTTTTCGTGTTTTGATGTTGATAAAAAAAAATATACTATTATGTTTATCGACGATTCCATTATTGTAATAATAATAACAATAATAATATACAATGTAGGCTGAGAGCGATTTGTACAAAAAATAAAAAAATATTTTGTTTCCATTTTCTTCCTCGCAGCAGCGGCGATGCGATGAGATGTATATATAACCCGTAACTATATGTAGACACAACGCTCCGTATATTTTATATTATTATAATGTGATTATTCATTAAATATTATGTATCACACGCTCTAACAACCCGTGGCAAATCGCGGCGGCGCGAAGAAGACGCGACCTGAACCGCGGTATACGTAGTGGTAATAATATAGTGACGCGTGGGCACAAGCGGCAACAGCGTTTTAAACTCGTCGCGTCTTTGTCATTATAATAATTTGCATTGCCCGTTTAACTTTTACCGTCGTTATTCCAGATGACCACAAGTCGGAACAACACTCGACCGGGAACGGCGTCGTGCGAGGACAGACGGAAATAACGAGAAAATCGACCGTGAACAAAACGAGGTTTTCGCCCCACCGTCCGGCAAACACGGCGTGTATTGCTACCTATATAATATTATTATGTACCTTGGTATGTATAGGTATGTTATGTATATTATAAACGCACTCGAGATGTGCGGAAAATTGGTCGAACGTCATTAATGTTATTATTATATTATAATACAGGTGCGGTTTGACATCGTGCCGACGTAAAGCGTTCGACGTGAGCAGATTATAGAATGAAAAGAAAAAAAACGGGGAACTCGCTGCACATATATAGTTGTAAGTGCCCGCGAGTGTATCTCGCGAGGTCGTTGAGTATAGGTCACTGTTAATTTGAATTCAATGGCATATATATCTTTGCATATGCATATATGACAAACGATTCGCTAACCATGTTGCAGCCTATATTTCTAAGGATATTGTATATGTTTTGTATCAAAGGTTTATATTTTGTTGTTTATATCGCTTTTATAAATTTATTTTTCCCTCGATAGTACGGGAGGTCGAAATAGATAGAATTATTGCCAATAACAAATCACATGACAATTTTTATTTTTGAGAGTTTTAGGTTTCTGTAGAGAAATTGTATGAGGAACCTTGTATTCGATTTAGAAAAAAACTGTACCTAAACAATTTCTAATGTCCATATAAATAGCAGTATAGCACAAAAAGAATAAAAAGAATTTGAAACTTCTATCATAACAAAAAATATTGTCGATCTGTTTTTGAGTTTTTCCTTAGTTTTCTTTTTGTTTTCCCCGATTATTTAGAAAATTATTTGCTGGTAATTTTTGCTTTTGACCTTTTCAAAGTACCAACTAGATCCAATTTTATACCAGAAAATCACTCTCAGAGTTGAAGATTGAAGTATTTTTACTGCTTGAAAAGGTGGTGAAAAACTTGAAATAAAAAAAACACTAAGATCACTGTAAAATACTAAAATCAATACAAAAATTGGCATATACGTAGTCGGCTGTAGTTGGCATAGTGTTGTACGATTCCTGGAATTGATTTCATTTTCCCGAGAATGAATAGAGAAATGTTTTCCATTATTATTATTTTTTTTTTTTAAAGAACGAGAACTCGAACGAGTTTTTTTCACGAATAAGAACAAAGTATTATTGTTATTTCGTTTTTCTGGATATTGTGTTTTCAAATGCGATCACATCGTAAGACGTGTTATCACGATTTAATATAATATTATATATTTCGGATTACAAACGTTAATTAATTAATTGTTTTTTGGGCTTATAGACCAATAGTGCTACACATAAATTCCGAGTGCTAAGGTTCTTCACATTTTAAAGACACTGCAGCAGGTAAACTAATAATATTATTTTTAATTTTATTGAATTCCGCGCGTGTTTGAAATTTGGAACCATCAATAATAATAATATAACCATTAGCATAATAAATTTAATACTTCGGCGGTGCGTCTGATATGACGTATACTGTGATTTATTTGCAAATACACGGGGACGAATTTTTTTTCCAAAAGACCAATGAAATTTCGTACGATTTTCTATTCGTGTTGCGAACGTGGTATACGAAACGGATTAATAAACTATTCGAAAGAGTAGAAGGCGCGCTGAGACAATGGCGCTGGGCCAGTCGGTCGTCGTAGGTACGCTGCAATATCAATATTCGTCCGGTCTCGCGTTTTGAAAGTCGAAAAAAACCAATTTACGACGGGTCACTCCATGTCGACCGGTCGGGTTATCGTGTACATCGTGTAAGTCAAAAAAAAAAAAAAAAATAATAATAATAATAATAATAATGTATAATATTATGTTGTGTACACGCGGGTACACAATATGGTCGTCGTGTTTCGCTCTTATTATTATAACACGCATCGAGTATGGTACAGCCGCCGCCGTAAACAAATATTATGTATTGTAAAACATGTGTGCTGCACTTCGAGATAAGAAAAGGACGGAGTCAACGGTCAACATTATCCATCAATGTTCGAAGATAAAAATTGTGTAAAAAAAAAAAATCTGAAAACAGATAGGTTCTCGTCGTATATTATTTGACTTTATACTCGGGGAAAAATCACGCATTTAAAAAAAGAAAAAAAAGACAGGTACTGCTGAAAAGAAACATCTCTCTCCGACAGAAGGAAAGGGGATGAAAAAAAGTTGATTAAATTTGCATGTTGGCAAGAAAACTTATAGTACTCGGGAACCACTCAAGTGAATGAAACTAAAACATGTCCTCCTGACCTATATATATATATTTTTTTTTTTTCACTACTCGATGCGATTTTTTACTGACTTGCAAAATGACAACAACGACTCTTTGAGTCGATAGATATGTATATACAGATTATGATGGGTATGTTCGTTTTATTTAAAGACGAAAAACAATAATCGAAAATCGACGGATGCGTTTGAATATATACCCACATATACATAATGTATTTACATTTTTTTTAAACGTATATCTATGCACACTGGAGCGATAAAATACATATTTTGATATTATATACGCGTGCAATATTAAACTCAAACAATGATAATATGATTTGCCTCATAAAATTGATTTTTATTATTATAAAACAAAACAAATTTCACATTTAAGTGAACGGATAGTGATTATTATTTTTATTTATTATCAAAAATCGTGTATTTTGTACTGTATAATACAATATTATGTTTTTTTTTTGTTATTACTAAAATTACGGTTGAGGATCAATATATGGTTTTATAATTAATATTATTCAATGTTATATATTATGCGGTGGGCGCAATGCATGTTTTTTTCGTGATAACATTTTTTTTTTTTTTTAATTATACACCTTTCCATACATCAGTTGGTTTTTACTGATTTAATTTTTAAAACAAACATTATTGTTATACCTATATAATATAGGTATAGTGATTATCGATAATCATAACCTATAGTAAATTATATTATTATTATTATTATTAAATACACTGGAATTGGTTTATATATTTATTATATCAAACATTGCACATTATTATAATGATATTCAATGATTATCATCGTAATATACCGTATACGCATGGTATCATATATACCTTAGACGTAACCTCTGTGCGTATAAACGCATTTGTTCTTCAAGACCTTTAGCGTTTTTTACCATGATTATACTCAGAACTTATCATTTCGAAACACGATTGTATTTCACTATCCGGTTATCGTATATAGCATTAAATTACTATTGTTGAATATTGAATTTTGAATTGCTTAGTAAGTATAATAATAATAATAATAATAATATATACGATAAAATAAAAAATAAATACATATACGCCTAACCTAACCTATATGTATATTGCCAGCTCCTTAATAGGCTATAATATATCATATACATATATATATATATGTACAGGGTGATTCAACATTTATGTTACAGCCATTTTATAGCACGTAAATATTTAAAATACAGACACATATTCGATACAAATGTTATTTTTTATTTAAAAACATCTAAAACGATTTGTTCGTTTTATATAATTGTTTACAATAATATGTTAAAAGAGTTTTAAGGGCCAACTTTAGAAACTCAAATGGGAACTTATACTTTTTTTGCAAACATAATATGAAAAGAAATTTTTTTAAACTTTCTTATTAAACGTTTTTCTCTATTTTGAAGCTCATTGCTTTATTAGTGGCATACATTTTAAACCACCCTGTATAATGTATATACAGTGTACCCAGCTATTGCGTGGTTAATACGCTCATCGGTATATTGATATTTTGATAACGACCAGAAAAAAAATATTAACGTTCGAATTTTTTAATGTAATATTATAATATAATATACAATAATATATCTACCATAATACAGGTTCTTAGTAATAAAATGGAATGATAACATATTTCGTTTGTCGTCCTTCGTCTTATCAACGAACAATAGAAGAAAAATACAATATTTTCATATAATTTCCTTCGAGGTAGTATAATATGGAACGTATACATTTTAATTTAAAAATACAAAAAAAAATCTACCTGCCACGAGCGTCTGCAGCAGCGACAATCGCTTAAAAATATATATTATGTGTTTGTTACCAAAGAGCTCTTGACATTATAAAAAAATATAAAACTTCGTTTTCTTTTTTTTTAAACGCAGAACGAATTTATTTTAAAGTCCATGTGGGTATGTGTGTGTGTGTGTGTGTGTGTGTGTGTGTGTTATGCATGCAAGACTGGGAAATATAATTGCGTTGCAGCACTAAACTCTCTGCATTTTATAACCGTAGTGCACTAGAATGGAATATGCGTGTCCTAGAAACCTCTCCGGAAACCCAGACACTTTTTTTCGCTCTACTCGACACGAAAATGTACATGGGCACACGCGCGAATTATAAAACCGTTCAAAAAAAAAAGTTAAAACCAAGTACCTACCTATATACAGAGACTCGGCAGCTTGGCGTTGGACACTCGCCGTCTAGCATTATTCGCTCGCACCTTTGGCGCCGAGCCAGTGCAATTATTGTATATGATACCTACCTATGTATGTAGGTATATATAACGCGTATAATATTATAATATTGTTATTGTTGAAAACTTTGTACCATATTCTCCGTTGAAACCGGCGGCCCATCCGTGAGGGTTGTCATATAGTAGATATCTGTAATATTATTTTCTGCGACGCAACAGGAAAATTCCACAAACCACTACGACTTGTGAGCTTGTGTTCTGCGATTTTAGAAGTAGCGACGGCATCAGCTGCGGCGGGTTTTGAGTCTTATCCGTCCGGAAAAAGTGTATTCAATGATCCAGTTATATCCAGAGTAGTAAACATTTCAGAAAACACGTCGACGTCACTGTAAGACCGCTGCAATGTCTTATAGATTTGCTCCGAATCCGAATGGAGGAAAAACAAAATACGTGTATGCATTATTATTATATATGATATAGGTGCGTTGGTTCCGGGGTCTGAAGTGGAGAATCAGATAGAATCACTGGCTCGGTATTATATTGTTATTATTAGTATCTGGTGGGTATAGTGACTGCCGTATAATATCGGGTAATATAAAACATTTATAAAAACAAAAACCGTATGGTTACACCACCAGACGGTAAAAAAAAAAAAAAAAATAATGAAAACGTATGAATGAAAATAAAAGACAGAAATAAAGATTATAGAACAGTGCGCCACCGGGAGAAAACGGACGTGGAAGTGTATATTATATATATAAAAAAAAAAAACAAAAAACAATTGAATTAAATATTCCCTAAAGCGTCCATTAGCGCACTCGCGTTATGGTATTCAGTGCCAGTGTGGTGTATATAATACGAGCGAGGAACATTTTTTTTTTTTTTACTTCTTCCGTTTACTGCAGCACGATATTATTATGTGACGACGTAAATAATAAGAATAATAGAAGCAGCAGAATTCCACGTTGTAACAGTCATTTCATTTTTCTACGAAGGGTTTGTTGGCGACGAGGAGTTAGATCCCATATACAGTCTGCAGTGATATTATAATATTATTTCTCGTGTTACCTATACCCCTTTGCCAGTATTTTATTATAATCACCCCGCGTAATGTAATTTTTATATTGCTGTCGAAACGCGCTGCCAAGTACCTATAACTTATAAGCAAAAACCAGACGGTACTATGTCATTTGCCACCGTATATTATAATATCTATGTAGATATTCTAAATAAAAAATGCATTTCCCATACAAAACACAGACACTAATAGAACTGAACAAATTCATACATTTTTTCAAAATTAAAATTCGTCTTCTGGAATTATATTATATTTTATTTTTCTTGTCGGTCTATAAATGCACGAAAAAACGACCGGCTTTCAAATAATTGTTCTGTCAATATTAAAATCGCATCGCACGAAACGAGTATTCAAAAAGGTACTATATACATCCTAAAAAACTGAAATACTCATAGTTGTAGTTATGTTGGCAATATCGAGAGTTGCATATAAACCTACTTGCATGCCTGCAGTGCACGTGCAATGTCTTCGACGTCGTGGCCGACTGTGAGTAGGTTACCTAGGTATAGGTTCTATGTGCTGGTCTTCACTTCAGCGCTGCAGTGTTCGTTGCTCGAAATTTCACGACGACAAAAACGGCCCGTGGTGGAATTTACTATAACGTGTGCTTACGCATACTCGTTATACTGTTTTACGACGTTTTTACCATGACGTCTAGGAGAACGCAAAATTACAATATATTCTGCAATACTGCACGTATGCCAGCTGCAGTGTTTGCCCACCTAAATTATTAGACTCGTGGAAAGTTATCTTTCAGATTTAAACAGACGAAGTCGTCGTCGTCGGAGCTATATATATAAAGATATAGGTATTATATAGACCAGAGGTATGCATCGAGTAGTGGGCAAACTTTGTCGCGTTTTCGATGAGCCGCAAACCATCGCATATTATAATACATTAGTTTATAGAAATTACATATATTATACCTATTTGAGTGTCAACGACCGTAGTTAGAGACAAAACGTGCAAACGGCACCGTCTCAACGCTCATTGTGGAGGAGGAGACTGCAGCAGGAGCAGCAGAGGTGCGTTAGAGTGGTTGGCGTTGGAGATGGCCGTGGGTGAGGCGGCGTACTGCGTCTGCTGCAGCAGTGTACATATTATTATTATTATTATACGCGGGATATTGTATTATTATATTATTTTAAGTAGTGTTCTCAAAAGCAACGACTGTTTTACAGTCGTGTCGCCCCGGGCGGGTTAAAAGAAAGAAAGAAAGAAAAAACACCGAGAAATCGAGAATTCGATTTGTTGCCGCCGCCGTCGCAGTAGTCGGGGACGAGGAGAGTATATTAAATAGTTATAGAGTCAAGGGCAGACGGCGGGGGAGAGCTGCTAAGAGGGCGGGTGCGAGTACACACAAAAAAATGCACGCACAATATTATTATTATTTATTATCGCTTTATAATACGGCGGCGGCGTGCGCTCGTGTGATTGTGATGACGTGTGCAGCGCGCGAACGTTTGCTTGTACGGAAACAGCATTACGCGCATATCATACAAGACTACGGCATAATACAATATATATTAGATATAAATGTTTTAATACTGCAGTAACAGCTGAGGTACCAGGGGTCGGGGAAAAAAACTCAACGAAACGGCCGCGGCGGCGGCGGCGGTAGTAAAACACAAAAAATAATAACAATAATAATGAGAAAATACACGTCGCACGTATTTTATACTCGCCGATGGTTGTACGCGGAGTATAGGTATAGACTTTTACGACGACTCCCCCGCTGAAGGTCCGATTTCAGTCTCGCACGCCTATTTATACATTGCGCACATTTTATAATATTATATGAGTGATAAATTACATTGTGTCGGTCGAGTATAGACGACGACGTCGACGACTACGACGTGACAATCTTCGTTTTAGAGTAAATTAAAAATGTGTTATTTCCTCCGACTTCTGTTATGGGAGGTACCCAAAATATGAATATAACATTATTATAAATCATAACATATTAACCACCGTCGAAACCATATTTTTCGAGTCGTACAAAAACCTGAGTTCGAGCGTATAGCCGTATAGGTACAATATGTTATATATAGTATTAAACAATGTGTGTACAATAATTTATAAAATTCCAGAGCGCAGAGGGAAAAAGGATATAATGTATACATTTATAAAGGGGCAGCGCGTAGGAAAAGTATCCGCGATCCTGTTCAAATCACAATCGTTTTCTCGCATGCGATAAATACATATTAATTTTGTAATTTGTATTATGTCATGTGTATTCGGACCTCAGTCGATGCTACCTAACCTAACCCGCTACCATTGCTATAAAAGTTAAAAATCACAATATTATTATAAGTATAATTAAAATTTCTCCATCTTAATACGACGTATATTGTTATATTCAATTAACTTATAACCGCGGACAGGACCCAATAAACTACAGAATAAAAATATGTCAAATAAGATTAATTTCAGTAGCAAAGGTCATAAACTAAGCTATGAACTCCAGGTCGGTATTAGCCATACGCATTAAACGATCAGTAGTTGTAATAATAATTATTACAATAACGGTAATTCATACGGCGCAAGACTTCAGCAGGACACGACACGAGTCGTGGACGACGTAACGATAGTGGAACGCTGCAGAGAGAAACTCGTGAGCTAATACCGGAGGGATCATCGGTCTAACCATCAATATACGCGTTTCGTAGAGACCTCAAGTCAGAATCGTCTATTCGTCGGTCGAGAATTTATCTATTATATATAGATAAATATAAAAAAAAATAATATATTTATTTAAATATAAATATATTATATTATGATGGAGAGAACTGGCGAGTTGTTCTGACGGGCGCGGTGGATATTCAAAGCATGCGCGCGACCAGCGAAATTAGTAGCAAATATAGGTAAGACGAACCGTCTTATTAAACTCGCTCTAAAATTGACGAGCCTTCGGCGAGAGTGCGTCAAGTCAAACTAGAGCGAGAACAGCATATGATATGGAGAGACTCGAGAGAGCTGCAGGAAGAAAGCCCGAGCTCTGACGATATCACACAATATAATTATTATGAAGCACAAAAAGATAAGCGACTACAGCACCAGAGGCTCTGCAGTAGGCCGGAGGTTAAGACGACTGCCGCCGCGGATATGATATAAGTATATACTATAATGTCGAAACAATATTATCAGTTGTAGTGTTAAATAACAGAGAAAAAAATCTTTTTTGGGAGGTGCTAGTGCAGCGGCAGATCTGATGGGTGCGTGAAGTGGGCATTCGTGTGTATATAAGCACAACCACGACTACATATGATATTATAATAGTTATTTACGACGACGGTATATATACGAGCTACCGCTCGCGATTGGACTGCTCAGTATACAGAATGTTATTTTATTTCCTGCGTCCAAGTGATGATATACAGGCTGCGTGACGTGTAAAAAATCTGATTTTGGGGGGGCAGATATGGCGGGTGCGTGAAGTGGGCATTCGTAGCACTGCGCCGACTACATAATTTATATAGTTATTTACGACGACTTACCGCTCCTGATTGGACTGTATACAGAATATTATTTTATTTTCCTGTCCGAGTGATGTGTGTAAAGCAAAACTACCGTGCAGGACGACTCTTCGGGGCTACCACACACACACACACACACTCGAAATATTATAAACTACGCAGGACGATGTATAATATATATGTATATGTTATTATAATTTATGATAGTGGCGGCGGCGGCGGCTGCGGCCGAGTTGTCCGGTCGAGAGAGTAATAAAACGGTCGCCGCCGAGCGTATAAAACTATACTCTGCAGGGTCCGTAGTTCGCTTTCGTACGCGCTCGATCTCCGGGCGTGACGTTTTTTTCTTCTTCTGATTTTTTAATAATCCGTTAAAAGAAACTATATAATATATATGTATATCCACTCGAGAAAAGACCCCCGATCCGGACGTGATGTTTTTATTCGGTCGGTTTGTTTTTTACAGTCATTGTTTGAACCTTTATAATATACGTATATATATATATAGCACCCCGGACGATGTAACGCACTGTATATACGCATAATGTGCGCACTGATATCGTAAAGTTTTATCCGTAGCGCTTAACATAAACGTCGTTAGCTTGTATATAATATACCGTCGCGTATAATAATGTAATAGATATTACAATAATTATTCCACTACCTATCTATATATACATACACGAGTATTTTTTATGTAAATGTGTGTGCCGCAGTCTATATAATAACATTGTCGCGTCTTATATTATATTGTCGTCTCCTATCGTATCGAATACCTATTATATTATATTATATTATTATTTCGACGATTGCGACGTGTATACTGCGTACCTACAGCGTATACATGCGTATACGTATAATATACTCGTCAAAACGGTTTGTGAATAACTACGCGTCGTCCGTCCGTCCGTCGTCGGGTCCGCCGTTATCGTGTTTTATCGTTACGACACCATTAACATTGCTCGGATTTAAACGGTTAAAATAATATTATACCTACACGATAATAGTATATGGCGCACGAAAAAAAAAACACGTAGGTATACCTATTTATAAGCTCGTGTATATTTATATATAGGTATTGTATTAAACGAGTGACACTGCAACACGTGATAATACCGGCTGCACCGCTCGGGAATTCGAATGGAAGACGTAACCCATATATATATCGACCATAATAATAACCATTAAAACCGATCACGGACGCGACGCGACGTATAATTTTATTATATTGTGTTTAAAACCCTTCCGCGATAAAGCGAGAATAAGCGACGAAGTGTTGTACTGAGGTGTTAATACAACAGACGTGGAACGAGGTTTTCAGAAATTTTGATTTCGGTTTCAATAGGTAATAGGTACTGCACGGAAAAAAAGCAAAAAATGTTTGTTTTGGTTAATACCAATTTTAAGCACTGTTACAACATAATAATTCCCACCCATAACCCATCACAAGCCATATATGGCTTATCGGAGAGGTGTCATTTGATGTATTTTGTAAAATTAACCCATGTATTTTGTTGTTGATACTGACAAACAAATAAATAATAATGATAATTCACATATTTTTATACATAACACGAAAAGAAAAAAGAAAAACTACTACGAATACTATTACGATCTATGCCTTTAAAAATATCGGTTCTAATTCCCATAGGTGGACACCCATTACAATTTCAGGGGGGCTAACATTTTTAGCATCAATGTCAGTGGGAGGGCTTCAATTCCGCACAACTACAAAGCAGCCTATTGGGGGGGGGGGGTTAATAGGGGTATTTGGGGATTAATACCACCCCTAACACCCCTCCTCCCCGATTTCCGCCATTGCGTTAGTTCCTGCGTTTTCATATAGTGTTTGGATTCCGGTACCTGCTGCAAACTGCAGCGTCTCGTCAACATCCAACGATATTGGTGTAGGATTTATATTCAAAAAGTTCCGGCGGTATATAATCGTTTCTCTTTTCTTCATATTATTTTCTTCTTCCTCCGTCGACGTTCCAACGTGTAATCATATAATATCGTACCGCGCGATATCCACGACCCAGTGGTCATCGTCGTCGTCGAATGCGCTCTTTTCCGTCGCGGTGTTTTCGAAATTTGTTTAATGATCGGTTTCCCATATCATAATAATAATATAATAATGCTTTACTCGCGGTGTACGACTGCAGTGTATAGAGGTACATAATATATACTACATACATGTACGAGAAAATAAGATTCAAAACTTAGTTCCACGGTCTCGTCGCGCGCGCGGTAGTCCTTTTCTACCACCCACGAAGCTACTGATCTGAATAAATATAACGTCGCGGTACCTATACCACGGAAACCGGCCCCATGATGCATATACACAGCATGAGCTGTATTTAACGTGTATATGTATTATACTCAATCCGCCCAAACTCTTATATATACCAATAATAATAATAATAATAATAATCCGCCCCTCTAATTCCGTAGTCGTAGGTAGGTAGGTATAGAATAGTTATCGACTCGTATCTTGTTATTGTACGACGGTATTGTTTCCGAGGTCAGAACTGTCTTTTTCCCACCCCGTACCAACCACCCCCTCACCCAACCGGCCGTCCGCCGACCAATCATACATTGCACACATAATCTATAATAATAATATATTACCACAGCTATATATGACGTTATATTTCTACCCGTACTATATGTGCACATCGTTCGCGTGACACATCAGTCGAACTTTATATACTAGGATCCAAGCCTTTTGTAGTCCACATATTATATATACCGCGAATCTACTATATATCTATATACTATTATATGTCTATAACGTTTTTCGAGAAAAATCCGTCTTCTTCGATATATTGACATTTTTGTCTTTCAATTTCAGAGCGTCCCCCCCCCTGCAACTGCAGCCGACTCACAACGGCGCACAACTCATTAATATACAAAAAAGAGTGCATCACGAATAACTCACGAATTCCTATAAATAATTGGCTTATTTACCTCGATTTTTTTTCTCCTTATACTCTCGACAGAGTTATATATTATTATATATTACGCGTGTACGTGATTCTTCATTTCGTCGATCCCGCGACGAGTCTCCCCCACTCGTACCTCCCCAATATATAATATCGCCCCGCCGCCGTCATGTATGATATAGATAATATAATGATTAATAATATAATATTATACGACACTGCGCGACGACGCGGGCCTAAGTGCACCGCGCGTTATATATTATTATTATGCAAAGTCGTCAGCTTTTTCGTAAACCCGCACATTATATATTATATACATGATACAATAGTCTAAAAGAAAAACAAAAAACGAAAAACACCCTCACTCCGAACTGTATATATTATATATTATCTACCGTTGCCGCGCGTATCTTCCTCTTATATATACGAATATATCCATTATGTACTCGCGTGTATATATCTATATACACGGGTACAACTGCCGTACAATACATACGCATATAATAATATAATCCAGATTGATGGATATTGTTCTCGATGTTATCGGCGCGGCAGCCCTCTCGCGGTCCCGGCGGCAAAACTGCACGCGCGCGCGGCCGTCCGAAGACGGGATTAATTCCGATATACAGACGGTAGGTATTATATATAATATATATATATACTTTACTATATACACACACACTCGTACGTTATATACTCTTTCGAACAACGTTTTTCATCTCGTCGTGAATCGCACGGCGCGCTCCGCGGCGGGACCGTATTATGCACGTCATAATAATATTATGTTATGACGGGCTGAAGCGGCGGCTCTCGGTGGCGGGTGCTTTTAATAATAATAATATTAAAATACAAGCGTATTGAAAAAAATCCCGAGACCGCAGACGAGTTGTATACGTCTCTCGTTAATGAATTTCGTAATCTTAATTATCGATCTGTCCGGCTGCGGGCGGGGATAAGCGCTCCGTCATTATTATATTATATTATACATACACGCGCGCATATTACACACATTATTATATTATATTGTGGAATAACAACACGCGGAGCATAGCGTACGACGCGTATACGAGCGAGACGATTTTTGATATCCAAACCATTGTTTTCTCAACCCTATCGGCGGCGGCGGCGGCGGCCACCCCGGCACGCGCATAAATTACGACGAACAATAATTATTAATGACTATGTGTATAAGTTTTAATTGTTATTATATTATTATTATTATTATTATTATCGTCAGCCGGCCGAGGCGCATCCGCCCACGACGCCGCCGCCGCGGTGGTAGGCATTTAAAAACAAAAGCGTAACGCGAAGAATGTGTGTGTATAGTAAACACATAAATTCGTAAATATTATACGTCGTCGCGCGTTCTCATCCTCCTCGTATTATATTGTCGCCGGGACGAATAACGCATCGTACTTTTTTTTTTACATAATAATAATATCGTGGATCAAACGGCGACGACGACCTGTGATAATATCATACGGACATTTACACATAATATTAAATCATATATTATATAGGTAACTCGTGCCTGTTTGTGCGATTACGCACGACCGACAATAATTATTGTAATATACGCGCGAGGTCAGTAATTATTAGCAATCACATATTACGTATATTATTATTTTATATCAAGCGCGCGTTCTACACACACCAATTAAGTCTAGACTGTAATATTTTTTATTTTTTTTTTAAAGACCTACAATTATATAATGAGTAAAAACTATTTACTAAAGTGAAATTAATAAACGTATTAAAAAACACACACGCACGCACAATCGCATTATTAGCCGCTATTATTATTACATCATTGCGCACTGTGATAATATTATAACCTAGTCCGAGTTCATTTCTCGGTAAGTCTCGCCATATATATATATATATATTATAAAGAAATATGATATCTGCAATTGTATTCCTTCGCCGCTGCAGAAAACTTTATGATTGAGCATATTATATACTTAGCGAGTTGTCGAGTTCACACGCGGTCTCCGGTAGTCGGCGCGATGACGTGCTGGACGTCTAAACAATAATGTTTATAATAATATATGACGACGTATTATTATGATTTTCGAACGGCGTTTAGTCGAAATTCGCCCGTCGACCGCGTTTTGCGGCATTGTTTCATTTTTTTTTTTTCACAAACATTTACAATTCGTGTTTTACAATGCACGCGGATCTCTCGCTGCAGGCGAACGATTAACCAGAATGAAATCGGACTCGACGAATGAAGGGCACGACAAAACGATACAGTGTTTTATTGTTTATAAAAAAAAAAATGCAACGACAATGCGATGTGACGCGAACCGCGGTCGATCGCCGCTATAAATGTGTATTATAATAGAAAACAAAAAACACAGTGTAAGCCGTGTCGGATCTCGGCCGCGTGTGTTCCGAGTGAATATGGATAGATTCGTGAATCGAAAGCGTCTGGAAAAAAAAACAGCACCTACTTAAAACAATGCTATATTATACTATCCAATCGTATGCGCGTAAATCGCGTTTAAATTTGGATTTATAAAATGTATCACGTCCGAATCATTAGAAAATCGGTTGAGCCGCGTAAATCGCCGAAATGTTGTTAACAATAATACCCGTTTTTATGCTCGACTGCAGCAGTATACCGAAGACGCGTGCAGTTCGGTATATAGGTAATCGCGGTATAATAATCGACAGCGTGTCATATTATATTATATACGTATTGCGAACCCCGAAATCATATGTTACCAACGAGCTACCGCGCTGCCGTCTGTCTCGGCGTTCGCTCGGTGCTGCTCGCGACATTTTAAACTCGACGATATTTTACGGTGCAGGAGTAGGTACGCCGTAGGTACCTAACAATATTATTACGATATAACGTTAAAAAAAAAAATATATATTTTCTAAGAATTATTATTGTATCGTGTAGCAGGTAGACCATATAAGTCGTGCTGCGGAGGAGAAGAAGAAGAAGAAGAAGAAGCGTGGTCGTCGGACTGTACGTCGCGTGCAGCGTGCAACGTGCACCAGTGGACTTGCGCGGTACGATTTTTCGCGAACTCTGCGGCACGATGAGGAGGATTCTCCGGGGCGCGAGCATATTATATATACAGATACATATATAGGTACACAATATTATAATATAGAAATACAAACATGTCAATTCAGTGCCGGGCGGAGTATATATGCATGTATATTGTATATATATACACGTATATAAATATAATATTATACATGACACGCGGAGAGAACACATTATTATTAAGTCGTGTGTGCGTTTGTGTGTGTGTGTGTGTGTGTGTGAAACGTCGTGACTGGGTCGTTTCTGGTCGGGCCGGCGGCGAAACAGAAAAAAAAAAAGTCTAAAAAAAATTTCATAAAATATAATACACAGCACACACACGCACACATATATATACCCTGCAGTTCTCCTGCAGCGCAAAGTATAACATGTATATGCGGCGGCGGCGGCAGGAGCGGCGCGCATTCGTCCTGCCAACAACGCGGCGGCGGCGTGTTTCCCCCGAGCCGGAGGACACGCGGCGGCGGCGTGTACATATAGGTATATACCCGCGCGCTTATAATATAATATATAAAGTGCTCCTGGTTTATGAGATCACGACGACGACGGCGGCGGAGACACGATGCGCGATACATAGGTAGGTGCAGCAGCAGCAGTCGTCGTCGTATAGCTCTGCGGCAGTAGCATTATGTGTGTGTGTGCTGCAGGTATATATGCATATGTGTAGTCCTAGCTGCAGTTGCAGTGCGCGGCGAGTTGCAGGTATATAACGATACGCGTGCGACGCGGCGGCGAGGATATTATAATATATACATAATATATATTATATAATAATAATAATAATATCATATTATGTTTTAATGCCGGCGAACGCGAGCGTGTGTGTGTGTGTAAACCCGTATAAAAATATTATAATAATAATATCTTGTATATCGTTTGCGAGCCGTCACTATACGTGATATCGTCGTCATATACATACACGTATAATATCACGCGTGTATATAGAATGTATATATACAAATATAATCATGCACGTGATGTTATGGACGTGCGGCGATAAGTAAATAATAATATATATATATATATATATATAGGTACTGCAGCTGCAGGTACGGCTAGTCTATTTTTTAACGTACCCGCGCAGACACGAATTTTCTCAGACTGCAGTTTTTATTCCAAACGAAACACATCATAATAATATATTATGTGTGTAGTGGGGGTATCGCTGTTATGGTTATGACGTACCTAAATGTCATATATTTATATACAATTATACTGTAGAAAAACGTATGAGAAATCTTGTAGACAATTTTCAAATGTTATATATTATGAAAAGAAATTTTTAACTCAAATAATCAACACATTTTTGTGATTTTGACGAATTCTGTCAAAAATTTTCCTTCAGACGCTCATACAAAATAATTTAAGATTTACGGACAACTTTTTTTTTGTTTACACTAATAACAAATTATGAGGAACTTGATGTATTCAATTATCAAGATTTTTGGATAAGTGAAAAATTATTTATTAACAATAGTAATATTAAGTTATTTGTTTTTGATTAACACCAAAAAAACAAAATCGATCTTGTAAAAATGGTATTTATAAATGTAGTATTTTGAGAATTTTTTCTTTTTTTAATTATTATGAAGAAACTTGTGTGAAACTCAAGAAACTCATGTATCTCACCGCAAGCTTCACTTTAAGAGATACACCCCGTACAACATCCAAATAAATTATTGTTGTATACAATTATACAATAACCTTCATAGTTAAATATTATATCGTTATCCATAAAACGTACACCTCTATATTTTCAAATGTTTTGCGATGTTTTACTTAGGTACTACAATATATTGGTACCTATATCATGTATAATGTCGTATAATATAATATTCGATGAGACACGTCGTTAAAGTTTCGAGTCAAGTCGTTTAAAACAAACGTTTAAGATTTTATTTTTTTACAGTTTCTGCTGAATAATGCAATGAATTCGTGAGCCGCCAAACGTCGTGAATTAAAACGAATGACGTTTTTTATTTCATTATTTTTTTTTTTTATTATTATTATAATTCCCGAATGAGCCAAAATCCGTGAAAAAATTACACAAGTTTTTATTTACGATCGAATGTTTTTTTCGTCTTAATTTATTCATTTAAAACGACACTTATTTTTTCTCTCCGCGCAGCTAGCAGTCATTTGTTTGTTTAATACAAATTTTCATTTAACAACTAGGTATAGCCCGCGAACGTGTCGGTTTAAAGTTAAAAACTCGTAAAACGTTTCTCGATATCGTGCGTATGCGCGTATAAACGGCGATAAACGATGATCGGAAGAAAAAAAATTTCGTCGCCTGCAGTCCGCCGGGGAACGCTGCTCGGTTCGTTCGTACACATCATATTATAATATTATATCGGGATAATCGTTTACACGTCAGTCGAACGCAATCGGTAATTGTCAAAAGACGCGTTCGGGTTTCCGCCGCGTGGAATGCAAATCTGCGTGCAGCGTAGAAACGAAAATACAAACGAAATCGAGTGGTGTGTCAGTGTGTGTTTGTATTTATTTTCGACCAGTCTCCGGCTCGTGCAGTGTGTATAATAATATAATGTGTGTTGTCTTCGATCGGAACGCGATATTATATTATATTATTATTATTATAAGTATACGCGCTGCGCGCGGATGACCGATTGAATTTATGACCGGCCCGTCTCACACGTCCGTTTAGGTACGCGTTTACGCCTCCGTCTCTCGCGAGCGCATAACGTAATAGTTAACAAAAACTCGAAAACTCGAAAAGAAAAAAAAACAAACGGAAAAAAAAACCGTCGAACACACGTTATAATAATATAATAAATTATGCGCGCGATGCGTTCGGGAAAAGAGTATCAAATGTCCGTGCGTCGGTCAAAAAGGTGTTTTGAAAATAAACAAAAAAAAAAAATATTATATTTTCCAACTTATATATACCGCTAATATCGTCTAATAGAAAACAGCCTCAGCTGCCAGGACACCCAGGTGTAAAAATACGCGTATCGGGTACCTACCTATATGTATATTATTATTATGTGTGTGCATACTAAAAGTCACCTATTCGATTTAACCCCTGCGGACGATTCCCGATAATAATAACATACTCTAGCCCCAAGTGTGCAAACGATCGTGATCACATCACGCGCCGAACCGAATACCTCATAAGTCATAATATTATTATTGAGACGGTAGCGTGGGTATACCGAAATCGTTTGACCCGAGCCGTCGCCCTCTCAAATCGTGGTCGGGCGCTAAAAAAAAATCGAGCTAGAAGTTAGAAAACAGTCTCGTATATTATACTGGTTATTCACCCCCCGTCTGATCGTGCGGACGATTTATTCGTTTTTTCTCGCCAACACTGCAAAGTGTTATATAATATGCTTAACATTTCTGATGTAGAGGTGTAGTATATTATATAGAATTATTTTTTGAAGATTGTAATATATTATATATTTAAATTTGTCAAAGTAAGAGACGGTGTTGACGATTAATAATTTTAATAGTCACATTATTGCTATGGTACTAAATGGAGAAAAAAAATAACATTGGTATTTTTGTTTGAATAATTAATAAAAAATCAAACTGTGTAATTAGGTAATATATAAGCGATATATTATATTACTAGCTGTCCCACCCGGCGTTGCCCGCGTCAAAGATGAAATAAGTAAGTGATATCAGAATATTAGGCACACGAAAAACATCGCAATGGTGCCAAATATTTGTTTTTTTTCTATAAATTTATTTGTAAAAATATGCATATGCCATATTCTTATAAATTATAATAGTTATAACCATTGACAACCTAACCATTGACAACCCTATAAATAAACAGAGATTATTCATATATATCTCATCAAAAATAGCACTTTCTGTTTTTCCAGAATTTTTATCGTATAACATGTACGAAGGAAAAACTGTTTCTGCAACTGATAACTATAATAATTGTAACCAATAGCAACCATTTATAAACAAAATACAAATTTTCGATTTTCATCATGCATTTCTAAATCCATGAAAAATTATACTTAAATATACTTTTTTTGCGATATACTTTCCTCGCTGATATTCTGTGCAAGCTCGGCGTGTTTCTCGATTATTATTGACGCGGAGTCCTTACAATATTATTATCCTTAATATTAGTCCTTTATATCATATGCCACCGCCGCCGAGGCTGCAGCTGGTACAACAAGAGTGAGCAGCAAATCGCGCGGCTTGTATTAATACCTACGGTTGTAAACGGGGGACAAAAAAAAAACCTTTCCCGAGTCGCTGAACACAATATTTTATCGTAGGTGGGTTAGGTACCTATACAACAGTCATTATATTATAGTATTATTGCGGTGTCGCACTCGTGCTAAGTTTATATATTTTGAAACGCTCGTGCGGAACAACTCCGCGGTGTACATATTATTATAATATAATATAATATTATTTTACAAAATGTCGTTCGATAATGGTGAAATCGCAAAAACCGATTAACCCGAGAGAGTTAGTATGTGTACAGTTGTAGTAATATACAGCCACTGTATACCTATATAGGTATACACAGACACTTAAAGTATATTATACGCCTTTGCCTGCAGCAGCAGCAATGTAAGTTTGAACGACAGTTTGTATTATTATTGATTATGTGTCGCGTGTTCAGTGTACAGTCAAAACTCGTGTGTATATAGGTATAGGTACTATATAGGTATTATATAGGTATATAAAAATAATTGACGAGTAATGCAATATTTAACCAAACCGCCGCCGCTCGTATCCGCCGCCGCCATAATTAAAAGTCTAAAAACATTTTATTATTTCTCTTCCCTTTCACCGCCGCCGCCGCCGCCGCCGCCGCGCGTAATAAATATAAATAAAAATAAATTAATACCATTTCACGTGAACGAACCCGCCGCGAACGAAGACAGGAAGCATTCTGTATATTATATTTCATAATACGAAAATACATTCGAAATAATGAGACAAAGATTTTTTTTTTAAATGTGTTTTTAATGTCGGAATAGTAGGTTTTTTTTTTAACCGTTCAGTTATTAATTAAAATCGCATAATAAAATTCGACTTCAATTTAATTAAAATGTATTTTCCGAAAACGGAGTTTCCCAAGATGTTGTAACATTTTTTTAATGACGGAGTAATTAAGTTTCCGTATTTACAACCGCTTAAAAATAGTTTAGATCGTCACTGGGACACATGCAGCTGCAGTGTGTACCGCACTATACCGCGTTAACGCGTGTTATATTTTACATTGTGCGTATATGACCTACGATATGAACGTTCGCCGATCCAAAACTTCAAAACCGCTGTAACCTTCTTCCATTAGCAAACAATAATATTGTGTCGAAATCGTAAAACATATTATTTTATATTTACTAGTTTATTGCGCATTTTCGTGGCGGCTGCAGACGAAACGTATAGCGAGCTGTGTCGGTATTCAAATAATTTCGAAAATAACAATATAATATTGACAACAAAAAAAAATTACTCAAAAATTACTCGTTCAACAATATTCTCCCGATCACCGTTCGAGTAAAATACGAATATTATTATGAGTCGTTTGTCACGATCTTGTGGCATCAGTGACTTTTGAAATTTTACGAAAATCCTTCGGCAAGAGTCCTTCGTCGTAGTGATTTTCGTAATATTAAAATATTATAAAATTGTAATCGTTTATCGTTCGTCATCGCTTCCGTATCGTCGTCTGCGTCGCGCTGAAACTTCCATATGATGACGTCCAATGCGACGACTACGTCATAATAATATTATTATTATTTATTAAATTGCATCAAACGAACGGACGAACGCACCGCAGTAAAGACTCGTCGTGACGGTTTATTGTTGAAATCCACGGTTCGGGGATCGGCCTTATATTGCAGACGACCAGAGCCAATTATATGCGCAGACGGCTGTCGTCTGACTTAAGACCTTTTACTCGAGAAAAACGGGTTTGAAAGTTTCTAGACACTGCCGCACTTTCAGCGAGTACGCACCTCTAATGCCGATTTAGATAATAGACTTCCGGTCCTATAGACTATATAGTTGTCAGATGGCCCGCGTAGACCGCGGGCTGAAAAGCTTGTTTGATCCTTCCTCGAGCCGATTTCATATTATTATATTATATTTTATATTATACTTACGGCGATGACGATGAGCGTCATTTATACATATTTTATACTTATAACGATGATGACATTTGAATGTTTGTATATAATATATATTATATGCATATATAATACTATTATCGCTATTCACTATGTTTTGAAAAAAATCTCTCCGCTCACCTGTTGCTGCTGCAGGTAGTAGAAATACAACTCGCCTCGTCCATTTTCTAAAATGACTTTAATGAAACTGCCTATTCCGCACTCGATTCAGCAACAAAATATAATAACGACACTCTCTTTTCGATATTTTGTTATTATTTATAAGGTGAAACAGTGATTTTCCGTCGTTTTCTATATAGCTCACGTGCGACATTTAGATGTGTATTCTATCTCCAATGCGTACTGTACTGATCTAATAGTAAGGCGATAAGCATTCCAAAAACAGATAATTATAATGATCATCAATCGCCTCGAGTTTAGTATACTTGAGATTGACTTTCCCACGTTTTTGATTGCGTCACTATATAAATCCTATAAAAAAGTTGTATCAAAAAGTAGAAATAAAAAATGATCAACCATCAATTTTTGGCGAAAAATTAGCAAATGTCGATGATATTAATTTTATTTTAACTCAATTATATTTTTGTTTCGATGATATGAAAGTATTTTTATTTTAGTTTAATAAATATTGAACTGTAATGACTCATAATTGTTGTAGGCTAAAAAAAAATAAAATCAGATTCATATAACCTGTTAAATAGTTAAATCCAATTGATTTATTAGTTGACAAATATTGTTATTAAAAACAAATTTGGCACATATTATACTACATATGCATTATATACATATTTACATATACTTATTATATTATGAATTATTACTACACAATATTTAGTATAATTTTCCCGTGGTATATTGAGGTAAAAAAGTGAATAATACACGATTATGAATACCCATATTTAGCCTATAGTACAGTACGAAGTACACGAATAATACAAAATTAAAAAAAAATGCATTTTATTATTTACGGTTTTAAAACATAATCATAGTTATTTCGTATTTTTATCTTTGTACAACAGCCGTCAAATTTCACTAATTTAGTTATTTATCATTGTACATTATATAACATGTAATAGCAGCTATATGGTAAAATATAACAGCATATTATAGCTGATGCTTGTCGTAATTTAATTTTTGTTTTTATAAAAAATATACTTATTTTAACGTAGGTACCTAAGTAATATAATTTATGAACTGTGCTCATGCACGGTGAAACAAAAGTAACTTGGAACGCACAATATAATATATGCCCGTGTACATAGACAGGTTATATATACCTATCGGTTCGTGTGTTCGAGTAAGAAATATGAGATATGACTTAATCTATGACGAATTGTTTAAAAATACTGTAAATACGATATGGAAAGGTTCGTTTATTTTCCGTGCTATAATAATTATCTACATCCTGTGCATAAAAATAATAATAATAATAATATTATTTATTAGTAATGTGTGTGTGCATCATAATATAATAATTTGTACGTATTATTTATTTAAGTTTTTTTAATAGTCATAATTCAACGCTCCGTATACCGCGAGCCGCAGTTTTCGTAAATTTACATTTCACGATATATCATATATTATTATAATATTACAACAGACTTGTTCCACGCGGTGTCTTTAGATATTTTATTCCACCAACGACGGTGTGATTTTCGACATTTTCCACTACAAAAAGTACGCCAATGTTATAACAATCACAATTATTTATTTTGAAAATTAGCTCTTTTGATGAAATCTGCAGTGGTGCAGGATGCAAGTGCGCTCGGATAGGTTAAGGCCAAGGGATTCCGATAGATCTTCTGGAAGTTTTTTGCGCTAATTCTGAAATCACATATGTAGGTACTATTACACCATATTTTTGCTGTCATCGCGAGTTTGATATAAATATAATAAAATAATATATATCATTATATTATACGTGCCTATATTTATTTTCATAATCAAAGATATTGCGTAGCCAGTATATTATGCATAGCGCCCACGCTAAATACGACTACCGAATTGATAATAATAGCGATTTAACTTTATTATATATTATACGTATTATTACATTCGAATATTGTTGTAATGAGTGCTCGATAAAAAAAATAAAAATATTGACATTTTTCGTTATGATGATGATGATGGTATTGCAATAGAAACATATATTTTAAAATATATTTTATCACGTATATCATATAGTATTGTATGTGGTCGTGCTATTCGCGAGTACAAAACTTGTAATATTTAGTGTACATAATATTATTATCGTGTTGTTAAATGTTTACAGATTAGCCACGTGGTGCTGGATTTGCAGCAAAAACAATAGTACCTATAGGTAATATTATTTTTCATTATACGACTTTACATTCTTCGTTACCTAAACGGTTTATGGCAATAAACCTCTTGGCCGTTTTTAATTGGAAGTTTCCCTTGCCAAACTTTAGTAATTATAGTTTACACACACACACACACACACACACCCCCACCCATATATCCGCGTACATTATGCTCGTGTATGTGTGTGTGTGTGTGTTCCAACACATTGTGTTCTGAACCCCGCTCGCGTTAAAGTTTGATCGGAAGTTTCGAGATTATTACTCGGCGTGCTTCCACGCGCGCGGCGATCATTTTTTCTCCACAGCGGTATTCTCGGGGTATAAATTGCAATGCGCGTACAACGTTTATAGTAATAATAATAATAATATTATATTATATAATAGGTAGCCATCGAGCAGCGTTAAAATCGCCAAGGCACTATATTCTGTATAATAGGCATCACATTTAAATGCAGTCTGCGTATCGCGAACAGTTTATATATCAGTGGTTCTTAACGGGGGCATTTCGGTCTCTCCGGGGGGCTAAGGTTTTGAAGGGGGCGGTGAGCTTTTCAAACTCGGAGATCAAAAAGTAAATCGTTTTGTATGGTAAAGTAAAACTGTTTTGTTAAGTGGTGTAAAACATAACCATTACTATCTTCTAAAAATAAGAGTTTTTACTATAATCAATAATTTAGTATACTGATGAATAAATAATTAAATAAATATATTTATAAGGAGAAGATTTGATTTTGCACGAGGGGGGCGTTAGGCAGTTAGTTATTACGATAAAGGGGCGCTGAACCAAAAAAGGTCAAGAACCACTGGTATATATTGATACCACTGAGTCTCGTCTCTTCGATGTGGTATAGAGGTATACGATCGATAAATAAAAGAGTATATTAATATTATACGACGATGTATACTATTATATGATATACTCTATATATATTATAATATCGTAATAATAATATCATGTAGGCCACTGTGCAGTGACGTGTTTGCCCTCGTAATACGTGCAGTATTATAATATTATACCCTGCCAAAGGTACCTATTATTTAATTTACCCGCCACGAAGACTAAAACTCCTACAACTATTTGAATATTTGATGAAAACCAATATTAACATTGATAGCTCAATAAATTGTTTCGACCGAAGAATGGTAAAACTTTCGCGATCTGCTCAATGTACCTACCACCTACGCTTATGAAACCAAAAAATAGTATTAATTATATTGTTCCTTTTAGTCGTCCGCTAATATTACTCAGTTTTTATATTTCTACGCCCAGATTCCGGTCACGATACAATATTGGCGTTTACTTTCTATACGTATTGCTGCATTAGTGGGAGCATAGATATATAGCCATTTAGGTAATGCTTCTACTATATAGGTATGTACCTATATATTTGAAATTCGCTTTCATTAATTATTTCGTTACGAAAATGTCTGTAGGTATATTATATACTGTGTGGATAATTTGAAACTCGACTTGAACCTGCTTGCGTTTGAGACGAGAGACCTGATGGTTTTTTTTTTTTTTTGGTCAACCCATATTGTGTGTGTTATACAAGTGTGCGTTTAAACGAGAGGATTGAGCAGTTATGGCATACACACACACACACGTAATTATGCCACACGAAGAAACTCGAGGACTGCGTCGAGGTCAACAAATTGTTCATGCCCGGTAAATAACTATATACGTCCTACAGTCGGTTAATTAATATTCACCTTTTTTCTCCCCTTTATATCCTCGTCCGCATATATATAATAGGACATACATTCCGATGGGTCTCATTACAATAATCGTCGTCTAATTGAATATATTATTATCACCCGACTGCAGGCCGACTTCCATTTCGCTTGTTAATTCATTTATAGTTTTCCGTGTACTACGACGACATTGAAAGCATGATGTGCCTCGCTATAATAAACCTAAACCTATGTCTAGTATTATTGACCGGCGAGAAATAGACAAGTAACTGCGCAGTGGAGGCGGTGGAGGGTATGGAATATTATTTGGTTTTGGCAACCGTGGTCGGAGAGAGAATCTCGCGATTTGAAATATACGAAAATATAATATTAAACATATTATATACGAGGAGAAAAAAGGCGTTATTTTCGTTTCGACGCAGCTCTTCCTCGGACAGCGTGGACGTCTGCTACGCTTTGATTTACATTCGTCCCGACTCCACACAAGCGTGTGTATTATATTAATTATCAATTATTTATATATATATATATATATATATATATATATATAAGTAAAACGAGTATTGCACGCGTATATACGTTTTATGTACAATAATATGCGTGTACATTTTTAGGCACACACACACACACACACACACGCGCACGTCTGCTGCACGTACCACGCGAGTTATATTATATATATATAGGTATTCTTATAAAATATACTTATATTTTATCCTCCTAATTTATTATTATTTTTCCATTCGTTGCGTTAGCGCATATTATATTGTAGGCTGCACGTAACTCTCCCTGCAGCGCGATGTGTATTTGCATCCGTGTAATTATCGTCCGCCGATGAACACACACTATATCGTGTATATGTATAATGGCATTATAACGATGACGAAGACGACGGCCGAGCGTATGTATATAAAAAGTCTAAGCAATTTATGACGAAACAAATAAGTCGTTTTTTTATTTATTTATTTTTTATCAATCGACGTGGGCGCGATTGCCGTGAAACCGAACTTCATCCATGCTTTGAACCGCGCGCGTGCAGAAGAGCTGAAAACGCGCACCGTTGAGAACCTTTTTTTCTGGGTCTGCTCGGCGTGGCCTCCGTACGTATATCGCACTTTGGACTTTCGAAACCAATAATATGAAATAATGTCGCGACCGCACGATTTTAGTGCCTACACAAACGTCGTCGACGGACAAGACGGAAGACGATCAGCGACTATCAGAGACGATCACTGAAGAGCATGCGGTAAACTACACTCGACGAAATCCTTCTTGCTCTATGTCGGCCGCCCATATACCATCATAGGTTATAATATTATGTATATTGTATAATGACGACGACGGTTCCCGGTGCTCGTCCGTGGGAGGTGTTTGTCTTTCTTTTTTCGGTATCGGAAAGATAATTAAAAAAAAAAAAAAAAAAAAATGTTATCATTCGCCTCCCCCCTCCACCAACACGCACACACAAGCGCACACCCACTATTATACTACCGCCCGCAACCATCACCGACCGTTTCGCGCACAAACAATGGGTTTTAATTGCACCCCGGCAATGGGCGCCGAGCGACGAGGAATGCCCGACGTATACATATATATGTACGCCCGGTAATAGAAAAGTCAACTGTTAAAAACTGTTTTTACAGCCCGTTTATTTTTTTTCTTCTGTTTTTCCGCGCACCGGATAGGCGCCTCCGGGGCAACCGTCATTATTTTCTCCGAGGGTCCGCCGCGGAGGAGATAAAGGCGGGCAAATATACGCCGTTAATGCGTTGTTGTTTTTTTTGTTCATCCGTTTCGTTTCGTTTTGTTCCGCGTTGCAGATGATGGTAACAATAAGTGACTGTTGGACGCGAAAGACGGCGACGACGAGATTTTTATTATGCATCCGATACCGCTCCGGCCTAAAGAAACGAACAAACTGGCAATAAAATCTAAGTTATATGATTTTATTTTTCCGTTTAATTCGACGAAAGCCCCGACTGCTATGGCAGTGTCTCGTATAACAATATAATATTATATCGACTCCGGCGCGGCGACGGTTTGTACATTATGACATAGGTACGACCATACTATACTATACCATATTATTGTTATTTTCGTCGCACCTTTATAACCCGTTGATCGAGTAAACGACTGAAAACCATGAAAACCCGGATCGAAAATGTAATTTATTTCAAAACGAAAAACCGACGACACACGCCGCCGCAGCATTCACTGCAATAGTTATTAAATTATTATATAATCACTTTATACTTGTATCGGGTTATTATATAAATATATAATAGATATTTTGTCGAGATGCGCGTGCATCGCAAAATAGGATTAAGTCGTCAACACCAATATATAAGTACTATATATCACTACAGAGTACCTATACTGAGTTTTTTTTGTTTTTGTTAACATTATATGATTTATATAAGTTGTAAATAAAATATTTGGTCGGTAAATTATTTTCAAAATCATTAATCAAACGTAATTAAAACGTTGTAGGTACATATATAATAATAATATGCGCAATTGATTTTCGACGAGATAACATTAATAACGTTTACTGCGGCAATATATCATTATAATATTATTATGTATACCCGGCAAACATATTTTGAATATTATGCAGTTGACATTTTGTCAGTCAATCTTTCGAGATTATATTCCAATATCTTAATCGTAAACGACGCCACACGTCGGGCATTCAACCAGTTTTTTGGAAAATATTTTATCATCACTGCAAGCATAAATCTCCGGAGATCGATTGAATCGCATAATATATTATACGTCTTGTACTGCTCTTTACTCTGACATACCCTCAGGCTTAACGGGGGACGACGAACTTATATTTAGAGCGGCAATTGAAAATAATATTGTTCCGATCAGAGTTACGTTCGCGAAATCAGAGTGCATGTAATATAATATTGTTGTACCGAGTTTAAAATAATCGCTCGAATCGCAGGAATTTTTACCAGACACTTTAACGGACGGTATTAATCATACTGTTAAAATTATACTGTTACCTAGGTATATGTACGTGCTCGGCGGCGGTAACCGAAATATTCTCCCCTCGTAATGTGGTGCACACGTGTGGATGACCTTCGCACTCTGTCGTAGACCACCGCACAGGTTGACGCTCATTTGCGTGTACAAAACAAGTAGTACGAATTATTATTATTATTTCGCTGGCCGTCTTCAAGCAGATATTGCACTTTATGTGTGCGTTCTACGGTTTGTATAATACCTATAGGCGACGGGGGAAAAAAAATTGTCGAGCTCACGAGGGTATACCGCTCAGTGGCGTGATTAGGAATTTGATTTAGGGGGGATATACATTTTTTTTCACAAAAAATTTCTCAAGTTCAATTTTCAAAATTCTACACAATTTAGTACCTAGACAATATTATAATAAATTCTTCAAAGTGTAAATATTGAATATATTTAAATTAAATTTTACTTTTAAATCAAACAAAAATTATTAAAATATTAAATTTATTCGGTTTGTAATATAATATAATGTACATATAGAGCTCTTTTCTTGTACTGTTTATAAAAGAAATTCTAATTTTCTTGGCTATTTAGTCAACTCGTCAATCATATCATCATCAGGATTTAGTACAATTGATTTATTATATAGTCTCTGGGGGGGGATCTATCCCATTACCCCCCCCCCCCCTTATTTACGCCCCTGAATTACTGCTGCAAGTGCGTATAATATAGGTAACAGTGCGCGTATTTGATATTACATAATATAGCGGTAGTGCGTTATTATTATTTCTCGTGTAATTCAATCACGTGCGATAAAATTAGCGGCCATAATATTATATTATATATTATACCGGCCAGCTCGTAATAGCAGTACCACACCACATACCTAGGTATATAATATAATAATATACGATATACGAACAACTGCACACAACGAAAACGACTACGCGACTACTATAATAATATTATCGTCGCAGTGGCTATATTTTCCTCATTATAATAAATCTTACCATATCGAATTCTTCGCGGTGCTCATAAGCCCGCTGTAGTGGAAGTCTACTGCAATATACCATACCCGCTGCTGCTACTGCTGCTGCTGCTGCTATACGACTACTATACAATATAATATTATTATAATAATACACGTCTGCGTCGTACGATTGTTTCGTCGGCTTCGACGTTCAAGTAAACGACTGCACGACCCGACTGCAGCACATCACTGAGCGTACAATATGTTGTGTACTATACACATAATATAGTAGGTATATACCTATATAATATTGTACAGTTGCGTGTATTTTTTTTTACATATTCTGTGTATAAAATATCTATAATAATGTGTACTACCGGACGACCCCCCGACGACGACGACGACGACGTAACCTGCAGCAGCGGAAAAACAGCATTTTGCACTTATATCTATGTATATGGGCGCTGCAGGCATATACTCGAGTTCAAAAAATATATGAGTTCGCGTTTGACCGACAATAAAATACCCGAGAGACTATATTATTATGTCATTACTACGCGTATATACTATATAGGGGACACGTAGTCTTGCAGTCGTCGTTTTCGACAAACGTTGTGCATTATAATAATATGTCTATACTATATATATATATACACACACCGCAACAGCAGTGGTATTGTACATATTATAGCAGCAGAAGGTTTCATTCATAAATCCAACGCAAAACGCAAAGAAAAACGTATTATTATTATTATTAGGTACTATTATTATAATATTATATCGTCGTGATCGCAAAACCCGTTGTCGCATATGCCGTCCACTGCTATGGGGTCGTACGTCTACCGCAGGTCCAACACTATATATTATTATTATATACAAGTACAATGATGGTATTAAATCGAGTAAATAGGTAAATTACGGTTCGATTCGTCGTACGTAGGCAGAAATGTGGTGAATATTTTTCAGCAATAGTTTATTATATGATACGATATAATAATATATAGGTATCGTATTATACCTTTACACACGACGCACGGGGTAAACGATAAAATTGAAACAAAGGAAACGACCGCGGCGGCAGTCACGTTATCGCGGATACACAACAATATTATATTATTACTATTATCATATAATATTATAATAATAATATATGGACGCATAAAGTATATTGATGGTTTGTGCTATGTGCACGTTGGGGAGAGCGAAACGAAACAAAAAAAAAAGGACAGTAGTGCGGGATGTAGCCCGCGGGGGACGACCGGGCCGCTGTTGTACCTATATAATATTATTATGCACACAAGTCTAATATTATATATGAACCACCGTACGAAAGCCACGGCAAATCTTTGCGTAGGTCACAAAAAACACACACACACACACACACATTATTATTTAAGTACGAGTTATAACATGCGCTCGTCGGGTGTTAACGAACCCGAAACCGAAACACGTGTTAATAAGCTCCGCAGTGTCGGCTCTCGATGTAATTAATGACGTGCGGACGACGACGACAGACGGACAACCGTAATGTGTGTGAGCTGTATAGACGCGCAGCATAGGTCGGGTATATTATATTATTATTAGTATGTGTGTCCTATATAGTATAAAGTATAATATTAATAATATGAGTCCTTTTTCGCTCCATATAGCGCTCTGCAGCCACTGCGTCTGTGTCTGGCGGGGCATCGAAGTCTGCGGCGGCGGTCGCGTTCTCGCGCGGATTCATAATATACAATAACCGCGCCGAACGCCGCTCCGTGACGACGACAATATTATAACCTATAATATACTATAGGGGTGCCGATTCGATACCTTACCAGGTTTATAATATGAGGTAGTATTCGGTTAGTGTATTAGGTATGTACCTATACATAATAATCATGGATTAAGAAGAAACGGCCGGGCCTTACCGCCAGAGGTCCGTTTGGCCGGTGGTCGTTTGGGCGAGTGAAATAATTTTTTATCTCTGTGAGATAATACGAGGGTACCTGGTACCTGGTGACTGGATTTCGATGCACATTATTCATAATTATTATCAACAGTTTTATTTGTGTTGACTGACTATTGCAATATTTCTATAGGTACCAACTACCAATATCTTTTGAGAATTCATTATTATTAATTATTGATCTTGTATTTTGTATGTGACTTTATTTTTAAATTTACATCGTACCTACATTACTATACATTACATAAATTAATTTGCCTACACGTACTTATTCGTCCAAACGGTATTTTTGGTGGTATTAACACTCGTCCAATCGGTATATAACTATTCGCCGAAACAGACCACATTTCGAGTCGATCCGCCAAAACATTCTACGCCCTAGATATTATAATGCGTGGTGTGCCCGAATAGAGAGCCATTATAATACCACGGTAACAGAGGTTATTAAAGTATACAGTTATCACTTATCATTGTTATCAATAATTGAGGGAAACAAAAAAAATATCAAACATTTCATCAGTTGCAATTTTCATTAATTACGGCGTGCACTTGTCAAATAACAGGTACAAATACCACCTATATGCATGCAGAGCTCGTCTGTTTCTATATATGTACCTACGATTATGATGATGATGTTATTGATGACGATGCCGATGACGAAAATAATAATAATATGCATATATAATATATATAATATATACTTCATAAAATTATATTCCTTCGGACGATATTCCTTTGGACGATTACCGCGCGCCGGTCGCAATCCGTTTACGCGGGCACAGGCCGGAAGTAATTCCGCGTCCGATTGTCCGATATTGAATTTCCACTCGTTGGTCCAATCAGTTGCCGCGACGGCGGCGGCGGTGGACCTTTATATATTGTTCGCGTCTCAGTCCAATATCGGCGACCCGTTTATATATTATATTTTATATTATATATACGAGCAGGCAAATGATGTGCAGTGCTTCAAAGGCGAACGGTCTATTTATTTCGCAGCGGGACGAGACGCGAATTCGCCAACGGTCGCCGCGCGTCCGCGACAAATTGCCGGAGCTCTCCGATCCCCGGCGAACATACGCGCCATGCCGTCTGGCCTGCTTTCCCGGCAGGTTGCTGAGCACACGATCGGCAAGCCTTTCCGCGCTTGTAAGTCGTCTGCTTCCATCATATTATAATAATAATTATAATACGCCTTATGTGCTGGGAAAAAAATTTCCGATTTTTGAAAACGCATCGCGCAGTAATATACACGATATTATATTATATATAAAATGCGCAGGGCTCAGGAGTTATATATGAGCTAAAAAGGCAAAATATGCATAAAATATCGTAAAATTTCCATGAAAAAAAACCCCCGTCTAATATTTTGTTATTAATGTGCACAGAAAAAAATTTAAAATATGAAAAAGTAAATTTATAATATTTCAAATACGGCGGAAAACTTGTTGGCATTTTGACATTTTATTCAACTGAAAAAATAATTGAAAAATATAAATCGCGACGATAACAATAAATATAATACATACATTAAATAATATTGAGTTTTCTATTCAATATATTATTTAAAATACACTGGTTAAGAGAGAAATAATCAATTGTTTAAGAAAATATAATAATATATACATAATATAATATGATATGCGTATGAAAATCAAGAAATAATAATATGCACTTTTACCCCAAAACTACGATATATGTATTTAAATTTTTGATTTTTAAACTCACCACTGTATGACTCGGTTTTTTAGCATGGTCTGCTACAAATCGAGAGCAATACGCTCAACTCCTAAAACTTGCGAGCCATAAATTAATATAAATCCGTACTATATGCACAGCGTTCGGCGATTATCGGAGAAACCGCGAGATTTATATTATATTTTTTAACGATCATCATTATTATTCGTGCTGTACTACGCGGTCATTTGGAGTTTTACCGCGTCTTGTGGCCCGTGTCCGCTAAAACCACCGACGAAATTTTGTTTGCTTGTATAATATTTAATAATGTATCGTAATGTGCAGTGTGTGTGTGTGTGTGTATCGCTAATAAACAAATGTGATTATAAATTCATTATAATCCACGTTAAATAAACATATAGGTAGGTATTATAATATATATAGTATATGGTAACCTTGAACCTTTGTGGCAACGCGCGTTGCTGCCACTTCGGGAACCCGAATTTATAGCTTTACACCTATATTATAATGGCTGACGTCACGTTAACAGCGGTAATAGTAATATTTTTCTCCAAAATGGCATACTTACTCCGCAGTAATGAACCGAAATTATTACTCTGCGGGCCGTTATTATTTATACATTTTTTTTTTATTTATTATTATTGTCTACGGCTGCAGCCAGTCGGCCGGCCATTAGTTATTATAACTGATCAGTATTGACTGTATTGACTCACAAATTGAAAACCATTTACCGATTCGCTTGTTTAATTCGAAAAAAAACAATCACATAAATCACGATGCACAGTCGTCCGATTTGAACCCGCGCGCTTTTTAACGGCTCAAGTATATAGGTACCACGCGTATAGGTACTGGGCATACACGTCATATTATCATATTATTATTAAATTACCTATATGTACAACTACTATAATTCGATTTTTAATTAAAAAATGTAACCACACGAAAACTGTATACTCGTCATTTTCGCGTGCATTTATTATTCGATTCCGATGTAAATGATTCGCCGGTAAACGAATGCACTTTTGCGGTTTTTCTTTTAGATTATTTAGACGCACACTTTTGTCAATATTATAGGTACCTACCTAGGTATACCGTTATGCTGCCGTCGTAGTAGAGTTACTGTAATCGAATCCAGACAATTTTCCAATTTTTCTGGGCTCACTTTTTTTATTGGTCATACATATTAGTATTGTGATTTATATTGTTATTACAATAATTAAGACATTTCAAATTTAGGTAAAAAGTAATCGTATTGTGTACAATATTTAATAAATACATTTTGTTGACAGTGGCGCACGAAATTTCAGAGGGGGCATTTGCCCCGCTCCTCCTGCGAAGTATATACTCGGATTGATCGAATCGTTACGATATTTCGAGAACACCGCGAACGGTCAAAAACTATATATATAGGAGCTATAGCCGGACAGATGAATAATAAAATCGCATACGCCAATCGCATGCCCTCCTCCGCTATACCGCTATGATATAGACTTATGACGTCATAACGAAGTGGATTGCTTTCATATCACAAAGTTTAGTGTGTGCATTTTGTCATTTCCTACTTTTTTTTTTTTTGTTTTTTTGCCAGACTCACGTGACACCCGCGCCGCCGCCGCCGCCGCCGCCGTCTCCGTCGTCCGGCGTCACATTGTCGGACGATATTATATGCCCCGTACAATAATATAATATGTTTATTATGCACAATCGCTATCGAAGACTAGTTTCCATTTACGGATGTTCGGTTTCGTGTTAATTTATCAATACACCGTATTAATATGTTAATTATATTATATTTTTCTCGCCGCAGTTCAATTTGTACGTGTGTTTCTCGATTGTGTGTATATACGAATAATAAAAACCGATTAATTATCACCGTCTATATGTTATATACACGTATATTATACGTATAGGCGTACAGTGCGCGCGTATATACTGCCATCAACGAGTTTAAATTTAAAATAAAAACATATTCACGTTTGGAATAAACGACGTCAACGCAGTTTTGTTTTTGCCCCGCGCCGAGGAACGAGAACACTTCAAACCCGAAAATACAGTAATAATATCATGATCTCCTGCTGCTGGATATAATAATAATATATAATAACATAATAATAATATGTGCTCGCGCGTATGATGATAATACCTAATATTATGATGCGAGATAAGTCGCGTGTAGCTACGCGTTAAATGTGTCGACGAAAAGTTTTCGGCTTAGGTACCTATCTATACATTCATAAACGAGATACCGCGAGAATATAAAGTGATTGTGCGCAGTATCGTGATGAATAAAAAACGAAAACACCCAATTTTGGCGTCGCATCGGTTTATATTTTTAAATGAATAATAAAATATGATTTCGTGCGTGTATTATATAATAATATTGTTAAATATAACCAAATACTAGAAAAGCTGCAAGAGTACCTACCTATATAGGCTCATAAATGTTTAGTCTCGACGTTATTTACTGTAAAGATAAAATAAAAAACACAGCAAGGGACCTTATAAAAATGTATTTTTCTTTTGATATTTTCTGTTAAATTCGACTACAAAAATGTACACTTTATACTGCGGAGCACTTACATCTGACATAAATTATGGTCATTTAAACTTATAATGGAATATAACTAGCACATTTTTTTAAACATAAACGTATAAAAAAATGTCCGATGGAGATTTTATAGGCCATAAATTCAAATATGTTCTTTGTGCATAAAAAAAACACAGAGGCTTTCTAAACAACCGCGGTGGCTAAATCATGATCAAATTGGACGCTCAAATTATAACAAACGATAATAACACGAATCCTGTTTACGTGCAGCAGCAGCAGCAGCAGCAGCAGCAGCAGCAGCAGCAATCGCTTTTGATTAGACGCGTATCTGTTTATATATTTTATATGCTCTCGTCTACTACCCGCGATCGATTCCGATGTTTCCGTGTCCTAGCAATTAATATTTTCGTACAAATCGAACACGTCAGAATTATTATAATATTATACTCGACGAAAATACGCGAACGATCAGAAGCCGCGAGATGGGGTCACGTCGTCGCATACAATAATCGCACCTCTTTTAAAAAGTCGTCGCTTAAAAGCGGCCGCCGCTCATACTGCAGCGGGGATTATAATATTATAGTTGTTGTAGACGAAGAAAAATCGAAATCGGCTTTCGAATCAAACGACCACCACCGAGTTATATCCACCCACATCATAATATTCAATTCGGATACAAAACACCGCTGCACTGCGATCTGTAATCCCTCAAACGCGCGTACACTTCGCGAGCCAATATAATTATTATTATTAGTAAGTTAGTCAAGTTATTTAGTGATATTATATTTGTAGGTCAGTCGGGTCAGATAATTTATTTATTGTTCCTGATTTTTCGAAGGGGGTTTTAACCCCCCACCCAACCCTCCCACCACCTGCGTTCGCCATTGTATTGCACCTATACTCGGCGATGCCTTCCTGCGAGTAAACTAGTCGTCAATATCATTCCAAAGGATACCAGATGTAATATATACATGTAATAACCGTGTACCCGCGGCGGAGCAATAGTCACTGGCAGATTTAAGTTCGCGAAGTCCGCGAATACTTCCCACGTATCAACCCCCCCCCCCCGCAAGCCGCTACCAAAGGGATGGTTCTCCGCTCACTTTATTATATTATGATCGAGATTATAGTTTTAGCATATTTATTTTTTCCTCTCCCGCAACCGTAGGTACCTTATTATAATATTCTCGACTAATACAGAGTGTATGGTTGTTATTATTACACGCGGAGCGAAAAACGCGAATAGGAACCGCTGCTGCAGCAGCATGTCGTTTTCGTATCGTTTAATTAATCGAAACGTATGCCGCCGTAAACGCACACCGCGAGTGGTTGTTGTTGTTGTTGTTGTTTTTTTTTAAATATTTTAAACGGAGAACAATATGCCATTATACGCATTATATTATTAATACCTATCAGAGTAATATCCGTAATTATTATTTGTACCTACCTGCGTATCGAACCAAAATATCTCGTGTCATTGCGACCGCGAACGTGTTGCAGCGTCGAAAACAATAGACGGCGGATTAACGGCGCGAACCGTCGATTGTTTCCAAAATAATTAGATTAAGTTTTCACGTTAATTTCTATATACCTATACGAATGACAATGCGCCAGTGTGTTTCGACGTTTTCTTCGACGTCCTCTGCACTGCAGCCCTTTTCGCTAAAATATTTCATGATCATATTATTATAATATACACGACGATGGTTATATGACATTATGTTTACAGCCCGTTACAGGAATACATTTTCAAAAACTTTTGGCGTACCTATACAAAAATCGAATAACAAATAAAATATTGTTTTTTGATTTAATCGCTTAAAGTTATTAAACAATGTTGGAGACTATTAGGATAGGATGTGACAGGTGCAGTTGGATTATATTATAATCTATTATTTTATTGGTTCTCCAAGCACTTTCATTTTTAATAAATTATATTCATTTTTTTAAAGTGTCGTGCTTTATGCAGTTCAACGATTTGCACATACTTATAGACGATATTATCATGGTATATAGGTACTAACTGTATAACCCGACTTCGCCCGGAAAAAAAGAACAACCATAAAATACGGCACTATTCATCGGTGTATACCATGGTTTTAGTGTACCTAAATTCACGTGCAAATAGGGAGCGGTGTTCACCTCGCTTCGTGAACTAATTCGACTGAGATGGGCAATCTATCCCTCTCTCTGTGGCACTTAATAGCACTTAGTATATTTTCGAACGTGGATCGAACTACGCTCTAAACTTTATTGATATATTTAAGATCAATATACCTATCTGAAACTTTTTTCGAAATTGGTCCAATGGTTTTTGAATTTATAAGCTACACACATAATAGGATATTACCTCTCGTCTTACATTTGAATAACAAAAAAATGTTGAAAAAGGAAGCAAAAAAACACCAACCTATAGTCTCGGGGACACGAATTTTATTGAAATCGGTCAAATAGTTCCTGCAGAGATTGGCGCGTTCAAACATATATAAACTCTTCGGCTTTATGATGGATATACAGACAAGTATATAGACACCTAAATCCTAATAATATATTTTATAAAATTAAAAATAAGATGGCTTACTATCGTCTTATATCGTTGCTCGCTATATTTATCGAACATCACTTGATTTTTTTTTTAAGCACATTTTGTGGTTTCTAATCATTTTTTTTTTTTTGAAAACGAATGTCCAGCATAAAAAATATAATTAGAAAAAAAACGACGAATTTCGTTTCATATACGACTAATTTCCGCTTACCGTTACGATTCATCGAAACGTATGAGAACAATATTTCTGTACTATAATCAGCCATAAAAAAACACGACGTAAATATCATTATTTTTGGTATACGCTCATATAATATAGGTATTCTTAGTTTCGATTCGAACTTCACACGACCTACTTAATATATATTTTACATTTTAAAACGGAAGTGTTTCAAACAAGAAAATATTTACTTAAATACATTATATTGCATGATTATATAAGCGAGAGAAATGAATTTATCGTAGTTCAGTATCAGGTGCGCTTATGCATAACGTGAACAGAGTGCATGGAAGTGTATATATATATATATATATAGGTAGATATATGTAAACTTTTCTATTACAAAACGCAAGTTGACGATTCTTTTTCATTTTGTTTTCCGAGGAAATGTACTCAGTTTGGTTTTAATAATTGAAAACTTTGTAACAGTTTCAAACAAGTTGACTCGCAACTTTCGAAGCCTTGAGAAATTCATGAAAATTGTTAGTTTTCAATGTGGGTATACCTCGTTGTAGGTACATTTAATTAGTACGCTCACTGTTGTACACGAAGAGCATTATTATATCAGTTTTTAATTTATTCACGCCATTCATTTTGTCTTTATACATAATTTATATACCAGGTACATACCTGCCTAAATACACACTGGCGGGCGTGTTGTTCCCGACATCATTGCCTATTGGTGATGTGATATTTTTTAATGGATCTAGATATAGACGGATTTTTTTAGTATGAGTATTTATATATAATATTATATATGTTCGATTTATGTATGATGTTGTTTTCAGAGTGATAGAATCGTTTTTGGCACACGTCGCGACTGAAGAGTGCGTTTATGTGTTTTTCTAATGAATTAGACTTAAATCGTATTATATATATATAGACGCAACTGTTCGGAAGTACTGCGAGACGACTTTAACGACCCCTAAAAGTCAGAGAAAAAGAGGGTTAAGCTCCATAAAATTACAAGGCGAGTATAAAAGTTCATCCGCCTACACAGTAATTGTTTTGAAAACTTTACCTTTTTCTAAAAACAAAATATAATTGTATAATACCATTACATATATAATACGAATGTACATTTCTACGAGTTTTACGTTATAGGTATAATAGTTGGATATATTTTCAAATGTATTATATATTTTATTATATTATACTGTGTCCGTTAAATATCGATTCAATATACCCATAGGCCATTGGGGTTGGTCCCCTTATAGTAACGTATAGTAGATCTATATAATAGTAGTCGCGATTAAGCTACACGTTTATTAAATAATAGTCAAGAAATCGTGACGTCATAATATTCGACGTCTCGACCGCGTACGCTTTCCGTGCCCGTACAAAAGATCTCATCATATATTATATAGGTAATAATAATAAGAGAGATTTATCGTCCGAACAGTGTAAAATGCAATAAAAACCATAACACAATAATAATATATTATATGGTTTGGATTATGTAATATTATATACACAATATTATTATATATAGATATAGACGAGGTAGCTCTCGTGACGTCGTAATAAAAGTATAAATTTTAGATTATATTATGTACACCGTACGGCGATCAATTATTCCAAAAACCGGCATTACTCAATGCGTACCTATACAATAATAATATATTGTTTATTGTCTTATACCGCGCATCGCATATAATAATATATATTTTATTTTGCACACAATATCTCCGGCGACCACCGCGGCGGAATCGAACGAAGCTCGTATTATTTATTATTTAAGCTCGAGCTGCTCGCGAGTACCAAAGTCGTAGGCACGGCGGAGGTTATATTACAGCTCGTGAAGTTTATTATTATTTTTCTGGTCGGAGGGGTGTTTTGTCGCAGCCGCCGCCGCTGCACCCGTCCGACAGTCCGTTGCAACAGTGACCGCGGTATACTGCAGTCGCACAGTGTTCCACAGCGGTCGTGTATATATATATATATAGGAAGTATATACGCACTATATACCTACCTATATATATATACAATAATATAATGTATATAGTCGTAAAACTATAAACTCACAAAGCCGTTCATTGTGTGCGGGCACGTTTTTCGGGTTGGCCGGCGCACGACGTTTACACACGGAAGTGTGGATTTTATAATAATAATTCAGAACGATACGTACGAACGACGGGGACGACGCACCGCCGTGTGCGGGTGCGGTTCTGGATTTTTTTTGTTGTAGTCGTTTTGTTCTCGGAAAGATGTCGATTTGACGGACGGACGGTCGGACTCTCAAAGGGTTGACCGCGTTTGGGTTTAATGTATTATTATATTGTGGTGACGCGATCGACGATCGATAAGAGCGGGAAAACTGCTGCAGATACGAAACGTACCTGTATTATAATGCGTACACATTATATTATTATTGTATTATACCTACCTGCAATAGGTTTTGTTGAAAGGAGAGAGGTGTCAGGTCCAACACGACGACGGTCATCGCTATTGGTATATATATTGGTATACGCCGCCTCGGCGAAAGATCACCCGCGTGGTCGGAAGGAACAAAAAAAAAAAATAATAACGAAATAATAGGAAACAATAATACGACTATTGTGTGTGCCCGCCACAGTGATTCTACAATATGACACGGTCGGTTATACTTCCCCGGTGAAATGTGCAGTGTGTATGAGTGTCGTAAGTCTACCGCGTGCTTCACGGACTCATCGTCACTCGGCTTTTATATACGGTGGGATACAAGTCGGTTCACCGAGCACGGTCAATTCAGTTTTTTTTTTTTTTTAATAATGTATTTACGTTTAGATTTGGATATATTTGAAATTTTGAAGTAGCTATATAGCCATATATATATTGTATTATCTACTTAAAGACCAAATTTCAAAATATATGTAGATTTTGTTTGCCCGTTTAGTGTCTTGTGGTGATACGACATTTGTTTTATTGTTAAGCAGGTATAGTTGTTGAAAAAATGTTGATGTAAAAAGAAAGCAAATTATTCGAAAGAGTATTTTCTGAATTCTTTAACTATTTCCACGAATACTATATAAGGATAATAGTCAATGACCTAATATTATAGATTTGAAAATATATGGAGAATATTAATAGTCATCTGATGGTTAGTATTACTTATATTAACATTGTATCAATAATATTATAAAAATTGTCTAATTACCTATAAAATAAGTTATAAGTACTATATAAACTGAATACTACACCATATTATTATTATCAAGGACTAATATTATAGATTTGAATTTCGATTTAGACGCATCAAGAACATATTTTTAAATGGAAGGTATAAATTAAATCTAATTATCTGAAAATATAAAATAGGTAGGTATTCAAGTAAACTTATAATAGCTGATTCCAAAGAGAAAATTTTGAATAAATACATTATTGAAAGAAAAATGGGGGTGAGAATGTTAATAGTGAATGACCGCCTATACCTATATAATATATATTAACACTTATATATAAGCAGTGTATATATACATTTGATTTACGATCCATTCTATTCCCGTCTCTCTCGCCGTTGTCTCTCTGTATATTATGTCCGCGTGCTGCTGCAGTTACAATAAGCTTTGAGTCCATTTCTACCGCGGTTCGTGCTGTAGAGGATTCGCGGGCTCACTCGATTTCGCTCATCATTCGATAATCTGACGGAGTGCAATAAAACTATATACCTACGACCTGCCTATGATACATATATAGTCTCTTCAGTCAATATTATAATAATATAGTCATCGCGCGACCGACGACGAGACGACTGCAGCACGCCATCCGAATCTGTTTAGACGCATCACCCAATAATTATATTATATAAACACGCTAATTTATTATTATACTTTATTGACCGTGGCGGACGCGGATTCTTAACGAACGACCAAACCGCATATGCGTTGACTCAAAAACCGTTTAGTGCCATTTCGATGAAGCTGTTTTATTATTATTATTTAAGCCTATTTCCACCCACGTCTCTCTCATAACCGTCACCATCACTATTGCAACGACGCCGCGCGACATTATAATATGCAGTGTTATAATATTATTTCTCGTACAGCAGCAGGTCGTGCGCTCGTCCCCTACTAACCACACCTTCCGGCCCCGTTCGCGGACTCTCTGCTGTGTGCCGGAACTTTAGGTGTTTTATTAACTTTTCTCATTAAACATCCATCGGGGGTCGCGGTCGACTGCAAGTCTTATACATATATATATATATATTTTTCATTTCTTAAAATCACGTCTAAACGAGCCACACAATATAATATGTATAGGTATATAACACTCGGTGACAACGTCTCCTCTGCTGGTCTTCATACTTCATTAACTCGTTATATGTAATGATATATACGGCTACCTATATATAATATTATACGTTGTGTGCGGCGCTTCGGCCGCCGCTCGATTTTGTGTACGCGAGTTCAAAAATCGTTTTGACGAACCATGCGAGACGTTGTGAGTAAAAAACGTTTACAACCGCCTCTATAATACGGCGGCGTCTATAATACGGCGGCGACGGGAAAATACAAATCCAAATCACCGGCGCGGACCTCTGCGCAGTTAACACTTCGTAAGAATAAGCAACGAGTTTCGTCGATGATTTCTATTCTATATGCACCATCATACTTAATATAATATTATTATAATACGAGCCGCAGTACATCATAATAATATTATTTTGTCAAGGACGAAGGTTTAATTATAAACGATGCGATGATTTTCGGTCCATAATTATACAAATAATGTAATACATGACTGAAATCGATAATTTTGATCAAATATCGTCTCGTCGTCTATGTTATTAGGTTTATAGTATAAGACTGTCGTAATTCTTTTAGTTACATACCCACTCGGCCGAGCATATTTATAAACATACATATTATTATACTTACATATACATATTATAATATATTTTATATTGTGTTGTTATAAATGTTATATTTATCTCAAAAACTAAAACCATTCAATAAAAAAAAACCTCATTAAAGCGGACGCATAGCTTTTTTGTATATACTTTTTATGGCTTATAAACACATATATAAATAATATATTATGTTGCGTTCATCTCCCGACATGTATAATATTGACATTATAATACTTACTTTTCCAACACATAACCGTTAATGACTTTGTAAACATTGAGCCTATAGGTCACAGGTGCCGCGGTGCGCATACGATATTATATACCTATATGTATATATAGTACAAGCGTTGTTTTTGAATCTTATCGAACAATATTATTTCGTTTCAAATTTTATAATTTTTTTTCCTCACACACACCGTTTCGACAATACGTTGCGTACCTACCTGTGTTTTATTATGCCACCACCGTACATTACAGGCTGCACGTCTGCGTTTGTCTATATTTCTTTTCAACGTTTTGATATAGGAACGGGTTTTACTGCAGTGATGCATTTTTGATTTCGATGAGCAAACGTTTTTAGCGAATGCGTCCTAAAAATCCGTGTGACTAAAGCACGCGTGAAGTTTAAAAATCAATTGTGGCAGTGATCGGAAATTATTTTTTATTTTTTTTTATTTTCCCGATGTGAATCGCAACCCGCAGTGCACGTGTGTATCATAATAACATATCTACCGGTCTTTGCCGGTCAACAGTCGTCGTCACAACTCGAGTACCAAAAGCCGAACCATTTTTGAAACTCCGCGATCGACTGTTTCCGACGGATTCCAAAAGACAACGTCCAAACTATACGAGACAGCTGCGCAGTGACCACCTAGTTACTCAAAACAACAAAAAAAAATTCCTAGGACACAGTAATATAAGTGCGTGTAAAAAACGTACACACGATACATATATTATTTTAACAAAAATGATGTATATAATTAAAACAATATCGTATACGAACGCAGCCAACGTGTTCGAGCCAAATCGTGTGGTTTAATATATGTAATATATTATATTATTATATAGGTATACCCGCAGTGTACACACAATATATTATCATATACTTTCCAATATAATATATTATATTTTATATGTGTATACATTATTATAATGTCGTATTGGAAATAATCTATAAAATTGAACGTATTGCCGTTTGATCTAATCTTTTTTCGTAAAAATGAATTTATTACCATTTAAAGCATTGGCGTTGTGTAACGTATTCAAAAAATTATTCATTATTAAATTATTTTTTTATGGCGCACGCGCATAATCACACACACACACACACACACACTTTTGTGTTCGAACCGTATATTACCATTTATTTTTATTGCGTCCTATCTCATAAAATTAAATACACCTACCCGATTCCAAATAATAAAATGCAAATTTCCAATAATTTAACTTTTACAATTTAAATATTCGGTTTATCTAAATAAATAGTCCATAGCTTAGAGCAACGTTCTTATAGTTAATTAATACGTCGTCGTCTTCGTCGTCGTTAGATAAAAACCATCAGTCGGCGGAGCGAGTTGTACTAAATTATTGGTGTCATTGATGGGGAAAAACCAGTTCTTGTAATTTGACTGCAGGTTACAATGAGTCGAGGAACCTCGAGAGGACACACTTTTGAACGAGGCGAAAGAATTGAATTTTAATTAAACTTGTCAATCAGCTTGCAGCAGGAGTGCGTGTAAATTCACAACAGCCACAATAATGTAAAGGGAGAATATATAATAATATAATAGGTAGGTATAAACCTCTACATAATATTTTAAAAACTTCACTCGTATCACGTAGGTATGCCTACCTACCTGTTTATTGTATACGTTTTATTATTTTTACGTCGAACGAGAATATCATCGCTTTTATAATCGGTGTGCATATCAAAACAAATAGGTAATTGTATGCGTTCAACTCGTCATTAATAAATTAAAAATTTCAAACAGTCATTTAAAACAGCGTGTAAGTATATAAAAGTGAACGGACGTATTATTATGATAGTAATATACCTATATACCTATATATACGAAACGCGCTGCACACAATTATTAAATATTCATGTTATACCGCGTTCAAAGTCGATAAGCGAACCGAATAATATAATAATAGTATATTGTGCTCGCGATTACATTTTCTTTCGTTTTGTCTTATACACACATGATAATATTGTACATTAAAGGTAATCGTTTTAACGTCTAAAATTTCAGTACATATTTGTTTAACCTATATGTTATATGTTATAATAATTATATAGTAGTATTCGATAGTGCCCGCGAGGCGTTTGCGCCTTTTCCGTGAAATATGTACATTAACCCTGTGCTGGCGCGGGTCCCGTCAAAAAAAAAAAAAAAACGGCATGGGCGACCGAAGGTCAGTCGGATTCGAAGTTCAAAGGTGGGATCTGTCGGAATTCACTAAATATATAATATAGTATATACTAATACGCACGCCGTGTGCTGGTCGACATGACGACATCCCATCGCGTTGATTTTTTTGATTAGTTATTTTGACTTTATTGACCCACCACCGGGCGACTAGATTTCCCACAGAATTCCCAACCCGTGCACTACCCCCCCTCCCCCCTCACGGGTCAATCTAACTCGAACACCGTCGTCGGCCACCCCGGACAGCACTAGCCGAAGATATAAAACAAACACACAAAAAATCGTGCCTAATTGCGCGAGAAAAATTATAGATACAAACATACGCGGGCAACCCGGTAGGTAGCCTTCCCCCCCCCCCCCCAAAGAAAAAACAAAAATTGTTTGGGCACGATTCCGGTGTGTGTGTGTGCACTGCTTGACCGTCTCTACTTCATCGTCGTCGTCGTCGTCGTCGTCGTCGTCGTGCCCGGCGCAATTACCGCGTGGAGACCACGAGGTAGGTATACTAGGTACATAGTATTCATAGTATAATATTATGTATATAGGTATATAATTTTTTTTTTATTCATTCTCTTTATTTTAAGGATCTCATTTCAGACGAGTAACGATAATAACAGGTCAGTGACGGGATAATATCCTCAAGTCTATATACGACGACGGTATACGGAGTGGTGTGCGTGTGTGCGTGTGCGAGTGTGTGTGCGCGCGCGAGCTCGCTTATATACATACCTTGTTAGCGCACCGCCCACAGCCGGTCAGGATTTTTAGGCCACACGTCGCCGTCTTGTTACTTTTTTTTCTCTCTGTTTTATAATGATTCCCTGCCCGGGTTGAGCCGCCTCATCACATACTTATAAATTGGTAAAGGTTTTTTTATTTTTATAATAATATTTTTTTCCGTTTATATATTATACCAGCTATGCGTATAAAATATTATATCGTATACGCCGCGCGCGCAGGTACACACACCGAAGGACACGGATTCGAATTCAATAACCGATTACTCTTGATTGAGCTCACCTCGTCGCAGGTATATAGATTATAGGTATATATAGGTTTATGTGCGGTGTACGATATAATATACCGCAGGGTGGTGGCCGGTGGAGGTGGTGGCGGTCTATAATATATCGTAGCACATCACGATGATGACGACTTCCCCGACGACGACGTGCCAGCGACTATATAATATTATTTAGGTACACAAACAATGCGCGCAATTGAAATCGATTCGAAACCGAATAATGTGCATACACACAATATACGCGTCCGATTATTATCATTATATCGTCATTGCCATCATCATCATTATACCTCATTATTATTATTATTATTATTGGCGTATTATTATGTTGTGCGATCACCGCCGCGGCGCGGATGACGAACGTCCGTTTTGTGTATTTCGCGGCGTGCCGCCGTAAAAACTATCATATTATATTATAAAAAATAAAATATAACATGTACATAAAACATACTATACGCGGCCGGTCTTCGGACATTGCTGTTTAATATCATTATTATTATTATTATTATTATTATTATTATTATTATTATTATATCAGCCGTATACGAATGACTTATACTCGCGAGACGCTGCCGGGCCCCCAACCCCACAGCGATCTATTGAATTATTATGCATATATTTTAATATTCGTATATCATACTTACGCGTCACGATATTATAATATGCAGTGCGGCGGCGGCGGCGGCGGCGGCGCGTAGTATTTATGTATAGGTATTTATTTTACTATATTAAATTTTATTGTATAAATTGCCATGCGTATAAAATATAAGTAATCGATAGAGTTTGGTTTGGTTTTTTTTTTCGGCACCCATTCGGAGAATACGGTTTTTTTGTTTTTCGAACGCGCTTAATAGCCCCCGAAAACCCGTATCAATAATAAATAAGTATTATTTTTATGTAAATCGTTTTGCTGTGTAAATTCTTCGGCGGCCGTCGTTTGCATAAAATTAGACGACTCTATATGGACACTTATTATATGTGAGAATCGTTTAACAAAAAAAAAAAAAAAAAACAGTGATATTTGATTTCAAAAATTAAAAAAAAAAAATCATCGACGACCCGAAACGTTATTGGTCAAACATTATTTTTCATTCGTGATGCCCAACAAAGCAGTGCCATCAAATAAAATTTAAATTGAAATAATAACATTATTATATTCCGTATATATATAGCTGCGGTATATGAGTAATACGATATAATATAATATTATTGTTATTGCATTCGTGTCACCGCTTAGATTTTGTGATATTGTTTTTAAATCGTAATCGGCCGACCCGTGCATATAATGTGTTATTATTATTATTATTATTAGTCATTATTATACGCATACTATATAGAAGTTGTTTGCATTTCACGAAGCTCCGACGAGGAAATTGTAGGACGGTTTTTTTTTTATACACACATAATCGAAACGGTCGGTGTTTTTCGGACGATAATTTCGGACAGATGTCTGCCAAGGGCTTACCGCGGGTATCATTATTAAGTCATTAATATTATGTATCTCTTTGGTGCAGCGCGTATATTATAATATGCGCGAGCGTATAATATAATAGTATACCATTATTACGGCCGGCAGTGTAATAACAGAAACGCAATTGAAAAGCCCACCAAGAAGTAGTAATGTCTACATTTTTGAAAATTAAAAAAAAAAAAAAAATAAGAAGAAGAAAATTAAAGGAAGGGTGGATTACACGCTGTCAACAATTACGATATCAAAATGCAGATGGTACGGTGTCTGCGCGCAGCGGACGTGCAGTGCGCGTCGTCGGTATTTTGTATTATGTGCGTAGCTGGTATATATACATGGTGTAAAACTCGATCGATTAGACACGTACGCGTATTATTAGATATTATAGGTAGGTAGGTAGGTAGGTAGGTTGCCTGTGCATAAAATATGACGTGTTGATCTGTTGTTTAAAGATTTACATTTTTTTTTCCCGGGTAAATCGGGAACGCGCGTCGTCCGATACGATCGTTTCGGCGGGTTTGGGGAAAAAAAAAATTAACTAGACAAACACTATATTATATCTTATAGTACCTTATATATGTATACGCGTGCACAATATAAAATATTATTATTATATAATAGCGTACGGACGCATTAGTTCAAGGTTGCAGTTAGTCAATTTCTGATCACTAACGCGGGTGGTCATCATCCGTTGCCCGGACGTAACTCGTTATTTCAAATAATAATTAAACCATAGCCTAGGTATATAATATAATTTAGGTACCGCGGTATATACATACACGTATATATACCCAACCTATACCTCCTAATTCGAATACGCAGAGTCTGGACCCTAAAATTATCCGCTGGTTAACAAAAAAAAAAAAAAACACCCAGATTGTATTTTTCCATAATATATATATATTAGGTATATTATATGTTACTTTGAGATCGGTATTTTAGACGATTGGGCGTCGCACCGAAACTCATAGTCATACCCATATTTTACTTTTTATTTTTATTTTATTTTTAGGTCGTTGCAGTGTCCCTTCAGTATACCTACGACGGAGCAGTGTTATTTCGAGTTTAGCCCGATGAGAACACTTATAACCTGCGTGTACCTATATAGACAATGATGATTTTTAAGCACCGCCGAGTCGTTTATAACCTCGCGGTAACACGATTTTGAGTATATATTTTATTACGTCCGCAGTCACTGAATTTTATTATTGTTATTTTTTTTTTATTTTCCAGAAATTTACAATGACCGTAAAATCCAATGAGCTGTGTAATTTCGAATGGCGCCGGGATTCTAATATATATAGGTACCTACGTGTATGTAGAAAAAACATGCAAAACAACGTCGGACGGAAAAACGGTTATGTTTTTTTTTTATTTTTCATCCTCCAAGTCGTGAGACATTATGTGAACACAGAAATTATTGGTTTGGCCGCTATCCAGACGGTCCCTAGTGCGCTCCCAAACTTGACTTTTTTCGCATACCTATATAGGAAAAAGGAGGTGCTAAAAATTTACGACCGTTTACAGCAGCAGTGATTTTTTGTGTTTTTTTTTTTTTTTATTATTTCGCAAATAAACCCGTACACCGATAACATATTCATGTGGCATCGTGCATAGTTAAAAAAAAATGGTTTAAGGATCACTTGGAAAATAATGTCCAGAAAATATTCACCTCGCGGAGGAAATTTAAGTCAATTTTTCTTCGTGGTGGAACATAATCACTATTAGTTATTACGTTTACTTATCGAATGCATAAAATACCGACGGTAAATGTCACCATTTAGGCAAACTTTCAAAAGTGCTCACACTTTTTATGGAAAAGTTTCTAAGCGCGTCGCATGTACCTAAATGTTTTTTTTTAAGTTTTCATTCTATGTTAAATTTATGAGGTTTTTATAATACAATCTCGAAAAGTATTTCGCATAAAAAATATTATTTATCGACGACACAAATGGTGTAAAAGCGTTTTTTTTTTTTAATCCCACATCCATCTTATAGAGTAAGTATATCAAAAACAAACTATTTTAAAACGTTCGAATACATTTAAAGCATATTTTACAGTTATCAATTTTCAAGTAACTAATAACGGTATCAAAAGAAATTTCACTAATTTTAAATAGTTTGATATTATATACTAATATACTATTAAGTAGTATTAACAGTATTCAGTACAGACTATACAGCATATAATATATATTTTGTTTTTATACCTCCAAACATCGCATATAGAAACAATATTGCATTAGACGTTTAATAATTATTATTTTTTACCAACTCGTTTTCATACTCGCAATCAGTATAGTATTACCCAAGGCGAAAAATGAGTTTGTAAATAGTAGGTACGAATATGTAAATATGAAATATAAATCAAACGTATATTTACAACTTTTACTAATACTTAAACATGTACGTATTATTATTTATTAACGTTTTCCTATTTAATATTTTTGTCAGTGCCGAATAATAATAATAATAATACGTTTTAAATGCATCACTTTTGACGTGTAATATTAGGTTGAGCAAATTGAAGTAGGTAGATATTGAATACATTTTTATAATTACTCAAAATTTTAATTTTAATTTGATAAGTAACTTTTTTTAAAAAACGTTTTTCTGGCCCACCTTTTAAGTAAATAAACCCGAATAATAACATAGTAGGATTGAATTTAATTTAAAAATAAATAAACAAACCAACTGTGCTTAAAGTAGAAATTAACTATTTAATTTAATTTTGTGTACGTTAGTGAAATTATTTATTCAAACCTACATTTTTTTTTTAATAAGTAATTAATTTATTCTACATCGTGTGTAGCGTCTGAGACATCAATCACGTTCCGAATAATTTTCGATATCACTCTTTTTATTTATGCCAGTCTTAACGAGACTTTAATCGGCAATATTAAATGTGCACCTACACTAAAGAGTATATATAGTATAAAGTCATAGTAATATTAAATGAATTATAATAATTAAGTGTTGATGATTTGACGAATTAATAATTTAGGCGCGCTGCAGGTTCATCCAATTATTCTGCCGAATTCAAATCCGGATATCCGAACGATTATCAGCACATCATATTAATATTATACACACAAAAAGTACTCACTTGTATAGGTTTATAATAATATTATATATTTACTGTTATTGTGAGTTGTAATCGCCCTGTATATGCCTAAGATAAATACGGCCGTTATATCGACTCGGTGTATAATATTATTATATAGATACTCGTCGTTCAGTGTAAGTGCGCCGCCGCCAATTAGGCGATTTAATGTTTGACATGGTTTTCATCTATATAATAACACAGATTTTCGGTAATTAGTCGACATCGAGCTCCCGGGGGTTTCGGTCGTACACGACGTCCGGCGCCGAACGGGGGAAGATTATAAAATATAATGTACATACATAATATAATATATATATTTTTCTCTATATTCTAGAGAAAAACATGGTAATTACTTCTATTATTGGTTTTGGATCGGGAAAAAAAATTCAAAATCACGCCCATTATAGTGTATGTACTACCCGATACACGTGATGAAACTTTGATGTGAACGTTTACGTCAGTCGGACGAGTCGTAAAAAGTTTAACCAAAGTATGCTGCTGAGACAGTGCAGCATGGTGTATTATAATAGTACCAAAACTACGCCGTTAACTGTAAATCCAAAAAAAAAAACTTGAACGACACCAATAGAATTTTGAAAACAAATGAAAATAACGTTTTTTACCACGCACAACAATATATATGATTAGAAAACGTATTATAATAATAATATGTGCTTTAGTGAGAGATGCTATACAAAAAATATTATTTTTTATTCCGATTTTCTTATCAGAATAAATATTTCAAACGTGACTAATTAATTTTTAAAAGCGTGATTCAATTTATATTCACGAATAGGTTTATCGAAATCGTCGTTCAGTTATTGTCGGTACACTAAGACGTATTTCACGTGTTCATGATTATTATTATTCGTTACATAATAATTTTCTGTAAGTGGCCAACGCGGGCTTCACCCGGATCTGTGAAATATTAAGTTTTTTTCTCGGATTTTTCCGAACATCGAGAAATTAAATTATTATAATATACCTATCCACCACAGTGCGGCTGCAGTGACACTTGCAGTGTACGAGTGTACCCTTAAACATACCTCCGCGGCTCCACGGACGATTCGAGTGTATATATTATAATACAACGCAGTTTGCTCAATGATTTCGATTCTCTGCAGAACTCGACATTTTTCAGAAGCCAGTCACCGGAATTACAGCCCCAATATAACCGGATAAAGGCACATTCACTGTCGTATTTATTACTATATATACTTGTCGTAGTTATATTACTAAAATACCATAATAGCTAGTTATAGTATTGAATAATTATCATCTGTTGGCCATTACCCACCCACCACCCCTTAAAAAGCTCGGAGGCGGCCGCCTCTCGATTACCCCCCTACGCCACTCCACTGTCGACTCCAGCACTTCGTCGGCCATCAAATGCTGGAGTGAAGTGCACTAATGTAATTAATAATTATTACTTTAAACCCAGACGAAATCTGTGTCTTGGGGAAGTGAAATTGGTGCAAAATGTGCAGTCTGTGTTATATAATCAGTTCGATATAACTTCATGCACTCCCGTCCATATAATATATTAGGTAGGTATACACGAAGTGTTGTCAGATCATGACGCTGATTTAGTCAGTGCGGCGTATATACAATATAACATTTTTATGTTGGGAGTTCAGTGTCAAAAAACCTAAACCTTGTGCAAAAAAAAGGCGTTTTAAAGTGAATATATATAGAATCCTGTAAAAAAGGGTCTTTGGAGTATGAAAAAAGAAATCCTATCTTGTGTATAATAATTAATAAATAATAGTATACTATTATGTTAATATAATATAGTTTCAATAATTATAATTATTATCAAAAATACATATCAATATTTTTGAGCTTTTCCTAAAAAATATAATATCATAAAACGTCTTGTTAAAAAATGCTCTCGATTATCTGACCATGGGCGTAATTAAGGGAGGGAGGTGAGGGTGATAGAACCTTTGATGTCTGATAAAATCGTATTTCCTGCAGCCACCATCACTGTACTTGAAAATATAGTGTAAATTTAGTATTTTATGTGTAAAAACGACGTCTTTCCCCCTTCAGGACAAATATTCCTAATTACTCCACTCGCATCTGACTCCCTCTCCCCTTAGTATCCCTTTTATATGCCCCGCGGCGCAGTGTAGTATATATTGTTATGTATATAGCTTCAGGGAGATGTGATGCATCGATTTGTCGATACGATCACGAAACGTCATTGCGAACACTCTGTACAGGTGAAACGCCTTTACTGCACTGCACAGCTATTCGTTGGAAAAAAGATTTCGGTTTATATATGCGTGTTATTATGATAATAACATACACTCTCGACTAATTATTATACACGGCTGTAATAAAAGTGCATAACACAAGAACCTAACCTAACCATTCACATATTATATTATACTCGGTACTTTTTCTTAAATGCTGTATTATATTATCACCGCTATTATCGATAATCATTACCGTTCCCGGTTACATGTAATTACCGTTTTCCTTCAAAACTCCGGGACCTATATACACATATATATTGTGTTATTTTTTATCGATTTTCATATCACACGCGTGATGTTTCAACGGTAAACACTAAACGGTATATATTAATATTTTAATGCATTATACCTATACTACGAAAACCCACTTTCCGCTATTACCCATTATATGAGCGTTTGAATATTAAACGAATGGCTTTTAAAAAATATGTCTTTATCCGTTTCTATTTTACATAATAATAATATATACGCGAGCAGTTCAAGAAAAATTATTAGTAAAACGTGTATCTATATATATGTATATATATATATATATATATAGGGCCTGTTGACGAATACTAAAGTGTTCAGACCTTTTATTATGTGTAGTAGTGGGGTGCATTTTTTAAGTTACTGAAATATCGCCGGCACGGCCGCACATATTACGTTTCTAGGGCGTAAATAATTTTTGAAAAATTGTACACAGTTTGTATGATATTTGTTTTGGTATGCGGTTAGACAAATGGGAATTCTCGTTTTTTCATTTATAAAAAAAGTATTTTTTTTCAGAAAATGTAAGTCCAAACGTATTTTTTCCACCGTAAATAAAAAACAATTTACATGTTAGGTATTTATAAACAATTAATTTTTAACATAATAATAATGACAAAATTCAATTTTAATATTCACTACCTATTGTGGTTTTTGGTTTTCATTTTTTTTTCAAACCCCCATATAAAAGTAATATTTACAGTCACCTATTGTATCGAGTTAATAACCTTCCAGTGTACTATGTTGTTTTTTTTTTCAATCATAAAATATTATATAACATTAATTTAATGTTTATAAAATACATTAATTATTGTTTAGTGCTGCGGTGTCATTAAGTGAATGGGTCGTTTCACCTACTTGTTCGATTATTTTCAAGTGTTCTAGGAAAAGATTATTACTAATCCCGATAAAAAAAACATATTATTTTAACCTAATATTTTTTGTTCACTAACAGATAAGATAACGTCTGCATATTCTGGTGTTTAAACGCATTCGTTTACATTTTCTCTTTTTAAATTTGTGTTTTAAACGAACATAATTTTTAATATTATTATTGGTAAACCTCTAGGTAGTTTACACTACGACATTACTTATTGCTAAATTAATAAACTTAAGGACTTTTCGCATACCTTTCTCATTATTGTCTATCGGGATTGGTAAATTGGGTCCCATAAAGAACCTTTTCTCGGTTAATTGGATCCTGAAAAAAAATGTAGTAGGTAAATAGAGTCCCAGCAACCTACAAATTATATATTATATATGTTTTTTAATATCTAATAAACATTATTAGAAGTAATTTTTATAATTATTGTATAAATTGCGTAAATTAAAAAATACATATCATTATTATAATTAAATTAAAATATATGTGTTTTTTATAATATTATGCTCTCGGTAAAAACTTAACACTAAATAACGCTCAATATTTGGAGGAAAAAGAACATAATTTTTTTTCTGAAGAGCGGTATTTCATTTTTGGAGGAAAGTCGTTACAGCGCCAGGTAGGTAAGTGGATTTGTAACCTGCAGAACTCAACTCACATACTACCTTTTTTTTCCCCTAGACTCGATTTACAGTTTTACAAAATGTACACAATTCACCTAGCCCTTCTACTATATAATATGTCGGACACTAAAGAGATCAACTCCGGGAGTTCAAATATCGGTTTAAGCGCGACTTAAATACATTTCACCTAAGATGCGTTCATTACGTTTGGCGCGCGGAGCATTTCAAATAATTTAATATCGAATAGGTAAACGCAAAAATATAATGTCGTATAGCTACGAATGCACGACTATGAAATAATAATATAATCCAAACAAATATGTTCGGTTGTCAAAAGTTTATTGTGTTTATCGCGTCTCGTCAATGTACGCAGTAATTTCGAGCACATCGCCGACACCGCCGCCACTCGATTGTAATTTTTTTTCTTTTCTGTCGGTCGCCTAATCTTTCCCGATTAATGCGTATGACTTATTACAAACATTGGGTGTGCTGCTCTGACAGCCGTACACGAGAATAAACACACTCACAGACAAAATATGCAATACCTAATAATAATAATACTTATATATACAGAAGAACACGCGAACCCTGAGGATACGTCGAGCGTATTTATCACATCATAAATTATGATAATAAAACCATTTCGCGAAACGAATTTTCGTAACTCCGAACTCGTATCAATTATCTAGTATATGGGTAACATCAAACATTATATAAAGGTATACGCAATAATATTATGTCGAGAATAGGCAGACGAGTCGAGTGATTTCGTGCGAGAAACGTTTGCCGTCGTCGGACATTATAATAATACTATATATTATTACCTACCTAATAATATGTAATATAATATTATAATATGACCTTAAAACACAAAACGAAAATCGATGTAGGTATATATATATATATATAAAGTCGCGCTTTAGCACGCCGCCGTATGAATATACATATATATACACATTCGGTATATAAAATCGAAAACCGAAATTAATAGGTCATAATATTTAGGTAGGTATCTATACCACTCCAGCAACTGCTAAGTGTAATATTATGTACAAACAGTGTGTATATACATACATAATATATATAGGTATAACTGTACATAAGTACCTCCACTATATATGCACTGCGATAGGATCGATAGGGGGAAACGTCAAAACATTACGCGTGATTGATAATCATAAATCGGAATGCGACCAAAACATTTGTTTGTCCAACAGACAAAATATTTATACGCATATAAGCACTATATACCTACTAGCTGTTGTAACAGATTTGCGAAGATTTCTGAAATAATGTTTTTATTTTTATCGATGCCAACAACAATATCCTATATCCAATTACGAACTATTCACGAATCGCAGGTATATGATGACGTATATTATACATAGGTACAAGGTGATTCACGTCCGTGTACACTCAACCCCATTCCCCTCTTTAATAATGAATTTAATACAATTTTCATTTTTGGAAATTTCGAATATTATATATTATGTACTTACCTACTAATAAGTACTATATTTTCAATTATTTATATTTTTTTATCTTTTATAAAAAGTGTCTTGTGGCAATATCAAGTCCTTTTTTTCTCAAAATTATAATAACCCTTTTTTGTACAATTTAAGTTGATTTTGACTGTTATGAAAATTGTTTTGTTTAATTAACGGTCTTATATTTTGACTTTGTTTACTAAGGATAAAAGGTCCACGATAATAGGTTTTCGAAGGTGTGAAAATCATAGTATTTAATATTAATCATCAACATTTTATAATTTGTAAAAACTATCTCTATACATCTTACAACTCTACAGTCATCTTCAAGGAATATTAAACTTAGTAAAAAAAAATCATCTGCTTAAAATTAATGTGCAGTAGGTAAAATGCAAATGATTTAAATATGGTCCTTAAGTATTCAATGTCAGAGTTTGAATTAGTTCATTTTTAAAGAAAAAATGGTGTGAGCATATACCTCATGAATCATCTTGTATATTATTAATATAATATAAGTACTATATTATGTGTACTTGTACAAATCCATACATATGATTATGTGAGTTCATAATAATGTAATATTATAATAACGGTTCGATTGAAAAATGACAGATTTGCATCTGAATTTATCGCCTAATTTAAATGCTGATGTCACACTTTACCATAATAACGACATGTTTTACGATCCCGTCTCCGTCGGACGTGTTTAACTTGTACACAAAGTAGGCATAACAATATAACATTATTATAGACAACTGTGCGCGGTAAAAAGCCACGGACCGTTTATTATTATTTCCACTGTGGACGTGCGATTTTTCATTTTATTTACACGCGGAGCACACACGACGAAAAAATAATAATACCGTACACGGCGGCGTGTGTAGCCCGGTAAAATATTGCATTTTCCGAATAGTAATTTGTACGACGCGGCAGCACCGCAGTCACCCCGTGTGTTGTACGTCACGCGCGGCGCCGATGGGGGGTAAGAGACAAATTGATAGACGAAAATGGAAATGTCACCGACAACATATTATTATTATTATTATTATTGCATTCGCCACAACCGTGCGTATGTACCTACGTATTATACGCGTGTTCCGTTTTAACGCTGCCGATAATATTATAATATTTAATCTGCAATTTCAATATTATTTCAAGAAATCTTTGTGCTTGGGACTTTTATTTGATGTCGAAAAACACTGGCGCTTCTAAATTATTTCAAATTTATCGTTGTCATAATATATTATACACGCCGCTTATTAAAATTTAACAAAATACATCATTTTTTCTAAAAATATCTCAAGTAGATGCGGATAGATTAATTTTAACGCTTTTACTATTCTTCTCCGTTATTTATATGTGATTATCCGCAAGCCCAAAAAAACATTACACGTGTAATATTATAATATTATACATTATGACAATTATAGTTAATATTCTATTTAAGAAATTCTACGGATTTTTTACCGGACTCTAGCTCAATTTTTTACTTCTATAACTTGTAAATGTTTTGGCTTTTTTTATTTCTCGTCCTCGAGTATATATCGTCATATATTACAATTCTTATACCTTGGTAGCTTAATTTTAGTACCTACCTATATAATATAATTTACTTTCATACCGTATATAACGTTGACGCGTTTCTTCCGTATATAAATTTGCTTCAATGTATCGGTGCTGTAGAGGATTTGTTCGCTGATTTATACAACATATTGGTATACCACCTAAATAATTGTATATTGTTAAGTGGAAAGAGTCGTCTCGTTCGTTCGCCATTCACGATATATTATTTCGTATATATAAGCTCGTCCCAGTTTACGATAAACGTCCGTGCATATATACCTAAGTATACATTGTATGGGAAGAGCAATCCATCGACTCCGGTGCGGTTAAGCCTTTCTGCTGCTGTTCATAAAGACTTAAAGTGCAATCGAACCGATAACTTCGAGATAAATATAGTAGATAACCCGGTCTGATATATATATATATACATAGTGTCAGAGTGTATAGCTGCAGGAGTAGCCTAGAAAAGTAACTATAACTATACCGTAATAATTTCATATTTTTGCTTTAATCTAAATCACAACTTTTTTTTAAAATATTACAATAGAATATCTAAATTAAAAAAAAAATTAAAGAATAAAAGTATTATTAGTTATTACACGCAGTTAGGTAATTACATCCGTCAGTTCTTATTCTGTTACATCCTGTATATAATATTTATAGGTAATATATACATAAATATAATATGTAATTCACCGATATCCTTCGGATGAGTTTAATACGAAAAAATCTTTTGTTAATTTTGCCAGTTTCGTTTGCCGCGCCCGTGTCGACGACGACTTCACATATAATATTATTGGATACCTATATCTATATATAATAATGAATATTCGATTATCGATATTACTATAGTACCTATATACTTTGTAGTCTTTGAACTATCCATTTGTACAATGTGTAAATACATATATTATAGTGTAACACGAAATTATACGCCAAACGCGGCTTAAAAACATGTATATTGAATATTTACAATACTGCACATGGCTGTTTTTATTATTTTTATAAAATGTATGTGACGCGTTATAAAATAAACATCGTTATTTTATTAAGAAAATACCTAAACAGGCCAAACAGTATTGCCAAATTCATGTATAAACCTTTTATTATTATAAAATTAAGTGTATTATAGTCCTATAAGTGTAATGTATACGGACAAAAACAAAATCAATACTTATGGTTTTTACTTTTTTTTTTTTTTAGCGACGTGTCACGCTGTCACGGACACATATTATATTTACTGCACTTACGAGTTAATAATTTATTTCAAAAAAGCCGTCCGGTCAAAGATTCCTTTTTTGGGCACACTCGTTTATATATTATAATACATTGGTAGTTTCGATCATTCCGAAGAGACACAGAACATTGACGATGCCAGGAGTATCTATATACTATGTTACTTTTAATTGGGACTGTACCTATGCAATATTATAATATCTTATGTGTATACGATAAAATATGATCCAGTCTTCAATATATATATTGCCAGGTTTGCCAGCGAGCTGAAGGTTTTCCGAAGTTTTATACTGCTGCTGCAGAATGTGCACCCCAAATATAGTATTCAATTTAAAAGTTTACACAAAAAACTATATGTATCGGTGTGCTCGGAGTGCTTTCTGAAAAATATAAATGTACCTAAAAATAAAACGTCATCATCGTGTAATATATTGTTAAGTCAACAGCTCTGTTCTCTTTCTCCGTCTGAACCCCCTCCTCTAATCTCGGAATCTTAAACGACAAGTCGTTAAAAGTTCGACAACAGGTTGTCAAGTGAAATGGCATTGTTCTTTTGAAGTTCAAACCGAAATATTCTAAAAAAAAAATTAAAAACAAAAATGTTTAATTAACAAACATGCGAACATTGCGGCGAACGATAGGTATATATAATTTTTTTTTCGTGTTCTTATAATAATAACCAGATAGCGTCGAAAACACGAAAAGAGAACCGCCGCAGCTGCGGTGATCGTATATTATAAAAACGAACGCAATAATATACGTATATATATATATATATATATATTGAACGTATAGGAGCACTGCTATTATACGCGTGTCTCGAGTGTGTTGGCAGCTTATTGTCGTCGCATCAGACGCGTAGTAGTAAGTACGTATACACACACGCAGCAGACAACTATACTATTATACAGCTAGTAAATTGGCAATGAAACAGAAAAAAAAAAAAATTAGAGGAGCGAAAAACCACGCTGGTCCCAATTATCCCGGCTGCTGCGGCGGTGGTGGCACCGTGTGCGACGCCGTAATTAGCTGAAAATGACTTAACCAGACACTTTATAACGCGGCGCGCGGGAGTACATTAGCAATAATATAATAATATTATATCGATGCGAGAGACGAGAGAACATATTATACGACATCACGCCGACTGCAACGATGTAATACAAACACTATTTATATTATATTATATAATAAATTATTGCGTCTGCGGCGGCACACGGACGAGCGCGATGTCTTACGGGCGCCGAGCTCTCATCCCCCCGAAAAAAAATAAAAAACAATAGCCGTAATATTCTTTGCCGGTCGCGTGTGTCGTTCGTCGAGTTATCATCGACGCAGATGCAGATGCACATGTGTCCGTGTCTGTCGGACGTGGTCTTGCAGTTTTTCGCCCGAAACGCGTCTCAGCTCGATATTTCGCTCATTGCGGGGCAAATACGCAACCGTCATCGATCCAGCTCCGTGACGACGGTCTCGACGACTCTCGGGAAATTTTGGATATTGTCCAAATTTATCGTAAATCATATTGTCGTGTACAGTGCTGACACCTTATTGTGAGCTACAAATCCCGAACTTCCTACTTTAAGATATACAACAATTATATAATAAGTAGGTACTAACTGTCCCACCCGGCGTTCCCCGAGTCAAAGATGAAATAAGTAAGTGAGTGATATCAGAATATAAGGCACACGAAAAACATCGCAATGGTGGCCTGTGCCAAAGATTTGTTTTTTTTTTTATAAATTTATTTGTAAAAATATGTATAATATGCCATATTCCTACTAATTAGTTATAAGAGATATGACGTAACCATTGACAACCCTATAAATAAACTGAGATTATTCATATATGTGTATCTCATCAAAAATAGCACTTTCAGTTTTTCCAGAATTTTTATCCTATAATATGGACGGAAGAAAAACTGATAATAACTAACTAATAATAAATAATAAAAAATTAAATAATAAATTTATTACAAAGGTTTCAATTTTCGGTTTTATATATTAAGATAATATATGATACGTCGATAATATCATAATATTTGTTGATTCGTTCTATACGTGTATAACCTATAATATTATATTATGTAATATATGCACGAGTGTATGTAATATTGTGTGTGTTATAATATTGACAATACGAGTAATATATTTTCTGGGCACCGAATAGTTATCTTTGTGTATAAAAGGTGATAGGTGAATGAAAAAGTGAATAAAAGGAAATCAAGACACATATTATATTAATATAATGTTACGCACAGTTTATAAAAATGAATATCCTCTTGCAGAATTAATTCCTGATTACGTCACATTATAATATGATAATATTATTTAATCAAGCCTAACCTGCTGCAGTTGGCTTACACAAAAACGACCAGGTACCCTGTTAGTCACTATACTTTTCGAAACGTCGTTGACAACAAATTAATAATTATCGATACGCCCTGAGAGGATGATGAATTATTTATGAAAACGCCACCGTTAAAAAACAATTCAATGGGGGGGGGGAGGGGGCAACCCCCTACTTTATATGCATTACTGTTCTCGAGTACCCATATTATAGGTCATCGACTGCGGTAAAGTCACCGTGTCGTATTATATAACTAGGTATAGCTAAGTATATACTATACATTGAGTATATCTTTTTTTATATTTATTCCTGCGTTGTTATCAATAATTACAGTGGCATTTCTATAAATCTGAGTATTTCCCCCGCGATAATGCTACCGCAGCCGCAGCCACGCCAGTATTTATAAATAACTGCGTCGTCGATTACTGATGTCCGAACAATAATTATAAACTGATCAAGAGTGGTGCGGAGTGCGGACCTGGATATTATTGCAGCGTTGTCCGCGAAGACGAGTAGGCATATTAGCCGTATTATGTATAGGGACATTAGGAACCTATATAGGTTAGGGGGGCTATTCATAATAATAAAATATTGAAGTCTCGATGGGCAACAAAGGAATTTGTATTATAAAAAATTTCGTTGAATAGAAGAATTAAATAAATTTGTTCACGGTTATCGGGAGTATTTCGTTAAACATAGAAAATTTCGTCAAACGTAAGTTCGTTTTATACTGAAGTTTCTCTACCTATGTAATACGTTTCATGTATAGCGATCGGGTTGTAGGTTTATATATATATATAAATATAATATTATATAGTAGAGCGTAGTATAATATGTATATATATAAAAATATTTTTAAGAACATTAATCTTCGTAAGTGTGTACACACATTTCATGAATTATATTGAAAGAGAATAAGTGTATACATAGATATACGATGATGAATATAATATTATATACTTAAATATATACACATAAAATATATATGAATAGGTACGGGTATAATACGCATGCACGCATGCACGTTATAGCAAAGAATTACGTCGACGGTGAAATAATATTAAAGCAATATCGCCTGTAGAGCATACGTATATATAATATAACACGTGAATACTATATTATTACGCTCGAAAAGCTATATACTTAACATGTGGATGTCTAATTTTTCAAAATAATAAAAGGCTGATGAATTTTTTTTTTTTATATAATGATAGTACGATGGACAAACGTTTAATCGATAAATTATGTTATTGCGCAGCATTATAATATGTGGTATGTAAGGTAGGTTACCTATATACCGAATGTATGTCAGAGATAATTCCGAGCTGCCTCCGTCACCTCCCGTGTAGCCCTCTATAGTATAGTTGCATAAAATAAAATATTTGTTCATAATATTATGACAATAACTATAAAATAGTACTAGGTATATCCTATAGGTATAAGTAGTCGACGACGACGACGTTAACGTAAAATAGTACCTCATCAAATTTATGAGAAAATATTACACGATATAAATATTATATTATTACACATATATATGACGATGACGTCGTCTGAACGAACTTTTCACTATGTTTTAATATTTCAAAACGACGAAGGGTCTAAAAGTTACGGTATATATAGCATTTACCACAGGGTGTTATTTTTTGTTTTGTTTTTTTTATAATATAATAACAGTATTTAAGGAGTTCAATCAATTTCGAATAAAAATAATATGTTAATTATCGCGGGTAATAAATTCAACTAAAACGGCGGTTAACTGTGCGATGGGTTCATTAAGACGTCCCGTGTCGCGCGGGCCCGCAACGACGAGGAAACGTAATAATAATAATTATATTATTTGGTTTTTATTCAAAACGCGTACACCATTATAGGTATAGTAATTGGTATATCATTGCGTTATTAAAATGTATATACCTACCGCGTTCTGTCGTTAAGACGGCAAATATTGTCCAAACTATATAAGCGTAAAAAAAAAAAAAACTATTTGAAAAAACGAGTCATTATATATCATAACCCATAATGACAATCAGCTTAACCTTTGTCCTATAATACTTTTCCGGGTTAATTCGAGTTTGTTCGTTCATTAAGTTCGTGAAATATTGTTTTTTTTTACGTCACAAATTTTACAATTTACGTACTTACCGGGAAATCATATTTTATTATAAGGATGATCTTTATAATGTGATACATATACACAGGTACAGAGCAACAAGGTTAAATAAATAGTAGAATTCCGTTATCATCTTAATGTCAGTTGATGAATAAAGAAAAAAATATATAAATAGATGCACCTACCTGCAATAAATTATATTCAGCTCGTTTTAGTCTAATTTTTATTATATATTTTAATAATTTCCAGATCGAAAAATCATGATGAAAAACCTGCAATATGTTTTTGCATCGTTTAAAAATACTACCGGAATGTAAGCCAAGAATAATTTTACCGTCTCGCGGGGAATACTAATATTATAATATAGCAGTGTAGAAAAAACAAACATTTTATGGTATTAATCACATGCGCTATAACAATAAACAGATGTTATTACAATCTGTGACTGAGGGCAAAATACTTAACTATAAAAGTATCTATAGATACAAGATACTGGCAAAGTGGATACATTTTAACCTCTAAATATAAGATACAAGGTATTATATAAGATATACATTCAACATTTTTGAAAAGATCCTAGATTCCTACTTCATTACTTTTGGATGTGTAAGATGTATAAAATACAAATTTTTATAAATAATTTAGTAAGTAACATTGTTAAAAATATGTAATATATATATTACAATGACAGCAGGTGTTTACTATAAAGACTTGGAGGAAACTTGGAGGGCCTCAGAACCGAAGCCACTCCTATCACCCTGATCTGGGCTAACCTATAAGACTATAATTAATGGCCTACACTTAGGTAGGTCTACCATTTTCAGCGTTCATCGATAATATAAATTTTCTTTTGTATACCTAGCAAAATTCAAAAATAATATCTTCTACTCTTTGCAAAGTACAAACCTTAAAATGAAAATATAAGCGGACATATTTTCCGGAGCGCGTCGCCGTTGTCTCGTGACATCATCAATTTTTTCGGTTCGGTTTTCAGCTGCGCTCGTGGATTCCTGCAGCAGTGCGGTGTGTCGAAGGGGGTAATCGCGAGGCTCTTATAGTTGCTCGAGATGCGATGGGTGCTGGTAATGGCCAATTGGCGATAATTTAGCATTATAACCATAATACGACACGGAGTGATAAATATTGAAATTCGACAGTGAACATGTCGGGTTCTTGGTGCTGTGCGGGGTGGGTGAAATGTTAGACTCTAGCCTCTGAAACATTTCAAGTGAGCCGCCTATACACGTGCACAAAGCGTGAGGCGGAGGAGCTGTGCGCTGGCCGTTGCGAAACTATCGGAGCACGAGACGTTTTCGAGTAGGTATACCGTATACCGTATACGGCCGAAAGAAAACGTTTCGCGCTGTAGTAGGCGGCTTATACTACTATAGGACGAGTGGCCCAGTGCCGGCCCTAGGGGGGGGGGCAAGCGGTGCGACCGCACCGGGCCCCGCGCATGGCGGGCTTGTGCGGGGCCCCACAGGCCAGTAATTATAAGCCATTGGCCATATGGGGTCCGCGAAATTCTGCACCGGGCCCCGAAAACCATCGGGCCGGCACTGAGGACGACGCACTGCGTGTACCCGCTACGACCTGTATAATATAGTCCTTTATGTTTTTTTTTTTTTTTTATAATGGCCGTTTGTAAGTATTATTACGCGTTTGTGTAATACTAATATAATATATATCGTGTATACCTAAGGTGCCGTTTTAATATTATGCCGTGGACATATAATAATAATAATAATATTGTATATTTTTTCGTCATTAAACTCAATGAGTAATGCTCATATTATATTATATATTAATCCGTATATAACAATATAATACTATTACGTCTTGTTCTTAAACATATAATGTATTAATTGTAGTTACATACATAATAATATATCGTCGTATAGGTGAAACGGTCACGGCAACAATGTTTTACACTGCAACACGATAACAATATCATAATAATATATTTATTTTTTCATATTATAAAACAGTAATATCGTCGATCGCGCCTCGGGGTCGTATACGCATACACATATTGTATACACATAGTGGCCGGTCCGGCCGATGTACATATTAATATATTACACACACACACACACACACACACACACACACACATATATTATAATATGTATATATATATATGTGTTTTATTATATTCCGTATATGAGATTCGTTATTGCAGCGTTGTTATAATAACACCGAGCGTTAATTCCGCCGGAGGCCATCCCCCGGACAATGATACAGCAATAATATTATAACGCTCTTGTAATAACATTGTGTGAGTTGTGTTGTGTTATTAAATGCGCGTGTGCAGTGCGATGTAGTGTTGCTGCATCGGTGTGCGCGCGTTCACTGTTCACAAATCAAAAAAGAAACGCCCGGAAGCCGAATCGACGATTGTTATATACATGTATAATATATATACGTACGTATAGGTGGGTGTAGAGGTACCTATATACCTAGGTAGGTATATGCCACACGATATTATATATAAAGACCGACGACCGCGGTATAGAATCGGATGAGAAGCGTTCTCGCGGGTAGAAGCTCCCGGTCCCCTCGGGCTCCCCGAACACATATATTATAATATGACTGTCGCGACGACGTAACCGCCGCCGCCGCCGCCGCTGCAGAACGAGAACTGCGCGAGGGCAGACGAAGGGAAAACGGAATTATTATAATAATATTAATTTATATATTATTATAACGCTTGTATAGTCTTTTAACGTCACTGACGGACACGCCGATAATCTCCACCGTACGGGTACCCTCCCTATATACGCTTGTCGCGACGGCGGTTTTCCCGCAGTCGCCCGCCATCGCAGTATTATATTATGCTGCACAGGTACAAATACCGCCTAAATTATACCATTGTATACCGTCCTCGAAACGTCGTCTCAACGCACCTCTGCTGCAGCGTGTGTATACCTTCTTACCAATATAAATAATTGTACACCGTATATTGTCTTCGACGCGGTGTATAGACAATATAAGCTCGATAGGATTATGAAGCCGAGGAGGTGGAGGAGGAGGAGGAGGTCACCTTTCAGATCTGCCCGAAATGACGCACATGTATATTGCGATAGGAATTAATTCAAACACAAATTTTGAGCATTATAAATTATGACTTTTTATTAAAGCTATTTTATTGTACACATCATTAAATACATCATTAAATGTGCGTCTAATATATATAATACAAAATAAATCACATAAAGACTAAACACTTATAATACAATAACAGAGGGAAATATAGTTACACGAGGGGAGAATAGGTTTCCCATATCTGTTAAGCATTTAGAGCCAGTCCGTTCTTTTTAAGTACACGCTGGGTTAGTATAAAAAAATGTACAAAAAAATTCGATAACAGTATAGTAATAATAATAATAATAATAATAATAATGATAATAATAATAATGATAATAATAATAATTATACACAACGTCGAGCTATAGTTTTAGGTCGCTAGACTCTAAAAAGCACCGGTATATGTTTAAATGTTTAATTTTTAATTTTTTTTTTTTCAAATATTTTTACTATAGAAGAAATTAAAATTACAGGAACTTTTCAACGCCGACGATCCGGCCGAGCCTATATACATTAACATCATCAAAATAACAGACGAACAGGATCAATAATTGAAAATTTATAACCGACGACGGTTAACCTATCGAGTGCATCATATTAAGCGCTAACAATTTTATATAATACAAAAAAAAAAGGATAATGTCCCCCGAATACATTGTATTTTTTTTTTCATTATAAAAATATGGCTTTTTATTAGCTACAAGGAAAAATGAAACCTCTCAAGGCCATTTCAGTCTTTTAAAAAATGTCTAGCCTGTATGTCATTTTTAACGAAGGTTAAAAAAAATATTAAATGAATATTTTTTGAAAAAAATAAATATAGGCTTGTATAAAATCTATATAAAATTAAAACAAAACGTAAATGAAATAACAACGGAGGTTATTTACAAAATAATTCGATTTACACAATATATAATAATTACACGTGGTATTTATCGTTTAAAATTACAGACAAGAAGAAGCAGATGGGTGTCGTCCAGCATTGCAGTCCACGACGACTATACGGTGGATGGCGGTTGGTAATTTCCGTGTTTATCTGTAACAAAAATATTAAAATTCGTAATTAGTACAAACGAATTGAAAGAGGGTGCGCGTTAATAAACAACGCTGCGGCAATACATATATTAAATAGCTAATAAGATTTCATGGTAGAGGAGGGCGGCGGCGACGTGATAATGAAGCTAGTTAGTCAATACATAATATAGTTAGGTGTACTCGTGTAATTTTTTTCTCCCAATTTCGTTATATTATATACAATAATGTATTTTGCTTGTGCAATAAACGGTTCGCAAATAAGATAACGGCAGTGATAATATTATTATACGATCATTAAGAAGACGGCAGTTTTCGAGGGCGTCTGTATATATCGGTACGTATATATATACCATTATATTATATTATACATATAGATAATAAAATAATATAAAATACGACAATTGGGCGTGGTGGGACAAACGGTATAAATATGGGGAGAATATTTTAAAATTGCGGAGACGCCGTCGGTATTAATAATAAATTCCCATCGGGTATTCAAGAGGCGGAAAAAGTAGTTTTCTTCTCGGGGAAAACAGGCGGCGTCGGCGAGGGGCGACAACGGCGGCGGCGGCGGTGGCGGAATGAGACGATTTGTATGAAAAACAACGACGGCTCGTAAGAAGAACCCGCCGTCCTCCACTTCGTCTTGTTCTATAAATCTCTCTTATACTCCCTCCTTGTCCATAATATCTCTATCTCGCACACCGACTGTGTCGATGCAGTCTCTCGCTCGCTCGTTCACACGTCGACTGACGCCGCTCCCTTCATTCCATCCCCTCTACAGGTAGTGGGGGTGCGTATAACGCTACGGCGGCGACGTGGTGGCGAAAACAAACACAACACTATAAAGCAAAGATAGGTGCGGTATAAGTCTATGTAGGTTTTCGTTTATATAATATAAATAAATGTATAAGCTGCAGAGGGGGCAAATAAGACTGTATTATAATATTTTCTAGTAAGGACCGCCGTTTCGTATCGGTTTCTCGAGTGAAACACTACACCTCTTATATGCATGTAGTATATACTTTAAGAGAATACCCTGCATATTGCGTAGACGACCGATGATGTAAAGCATATTTGAAGGGAGCAATTGCGGTTTAGCGACGGTGTTATGACGTGCCGGGAGTACACGTGATTGGTATTTATTTTGAGAAATTTTTTTTATTAGTAAAAAAAATCGTTTTTGAACACGTTTTGCGAAGCGGAAATTTGACCGGCGCGCGCGATACGCGTATACACCTGCGGCGGCGGCGGCGGCGGTGACGACCACAGGGGAGGGGGCACCCACTCGGCGGCGGCTGCCATGGCCGGACTTCCGGTCGGTGCACCATTGGCGGACACCATTTTGCCGTGGAAACGACAAAAGCGAAAACAACACAAAAAATACCGACAAAAACGTGGGTAGGTAAAAAACCTAAATTAAATTAATTATAATATGTCTGTCTTAATGGGAAAGTATTCCCACGAGCAGGTTCCCCGCGCGCGTGATTTTTGGCTACAAAGGGGCTAAAAAGTTTTTTCTCCGCACAAGCACACTATACCGTTGTGGACGGGGTGCTGATACGTCGCCCTTTGAAAGTATATAGTATGCCTATATTATATACGTGTAGTATTTCGTACACCACAACCGTGGTATATGACGTATGAGAGAGATTTTTTTACGTTTTTAACGCAATAGTCAACGGCCGAATAAACGTATGGGTACTGTACAACAATATTACCCATAACATTAATAAATTCAACGAATTCCGTGGCAACGAATAATAATATTAAAAAAACATAATGATACATCATACTGTATTTTAATGTATACATTGTTATATAATACCTACTACAGTTTATTATTATTGTATATATAATATGATACAAGTATCCAGTACTCAAAGCCTACATAGATACGTATAATTTATGTTAATATATTGATAACGCGTTATTATTTTAGTGACGCGTGTAACACGCCAGTGAATAAAAGAAGAGACCACAGCGTTTGTCACCTGGGTGCAAGGTGTTCGTGCTGAGTATTAACGCATTTAACAAAATAATAATATATTTTACCTATAGCAGTATATTATGAAGACGACGTATGAACACGAAAAATACGAGAAAAAAATGTTCGTGCTCATTGTTATAATATTATTGTATAGGGGCTAAACAGAACGAGTCCATCGACGAGTGGGGGCGTAGGGGGGGGGAGACGGTCACCTCCCGAATGTAGCGTTAACCACCATTCTCCTTGTACGCGTAGAAGACGAAAATAATATTCACAATCGTACTAAAGGTATAGGTACTACAGAGGGTCGTCGGTATAAGGCATACGATAATAATAATAATATGACGTGTGAAGCGTTTTAATGGAGTCTAACAGCATGGCTTTATAATATAATATTATGGTAAACACGTACCACTACCGAGGTTGTCCTCGAAATCGTTATCCGTCGCAACGACACATTTAAAACGATAAAACTCCGTCCTGATGTAAATATATAGCTGCAGTCTATGCGCGAGCGTAACCGTAAATCGACTTAATTATTATTGTTACGTCAGCGCCGCCGCCGATAAGTCTATTCGTACCAGTCCGTTAAGGATCTGTAGCCCCGATAAACTTAGAATTAAAACGTTATGTTATAATATTATTGTTGTACCAATATTTCTATCCCGGAGGAGATTAAAACAATTTAATTTGAATAATTTAATTGTGTGACCGTCCCGTGATTTGCATATTTGTGTGCGCTCGAAATTAAAGTCGGTTAATTTCGAAAAACTAATAACACAATAATGGGTCGGAAAAAAAGACTTTACGACTAGGTACGACCTATAAATAACTATATGCCGCTATGTGTTATATTATTATATATATCAGGTGCATTTCAATTCTGATTTTTTGTTTCAACGGATCTAATGACAGCCTCGAGTGCATATATGCGTATATAGCATATAATACTATATTACTATATTATATTATTATATATATACATATATGGGTACACGTTCGTCGACTACCATTATGTTTTATATGGCTTTTGTGTGTGTGTAGTACGTTTTTACCTATTTTATTTTTTTTTATTTACAACCCAATCCGCTATACAAACGCGTATTATGTTATTATATTATATGATGGGTACCATCCTACGAAGGCGCCATCACGGGCTTTTATAATAATAATATCGTATATAGAATAATATAATAACGCGTCGAATGAAATACTAGAAAACTAGTTATGCGCGTACGATAATAATATAATACACCGTCGTCGTAAACTGTGTTCAATGGCAAGTTGTGTGTATTAAATCTCTTCTTCCCATTGAGGTGTACAACTGCAGCTACGGAATTTTCACCGTCGTCGTCGTCGTCGGCCGCAGCACAATAATAATAATAATAATATATAACGTACGTAGGTATATTATTATTATTATATTATACACACGCGATATCGTTATAACGAAATGCGCGCTCCTATATATATCGTCGTCGTCGTCGTCGGCGTAACTCGCGTCCGCGTATTATTTTAACGGCGGCGTGTGCATTACATAATATTAATATAATATTTATATTATGTATATCGTATGCGCGCGGCGGGAATAATATGCTCGGCCGAGTCGATAAATCGGACGTTTGGCATTTCCGCGAGCGAAAATGAGAGGCAGCAGGGCAGTGTGATGCGTAGCAGATCTGCAGCGAAAAAGGACATAACGATAAGACCCGCCTATCCGCCAACCTACAATATTATTATCGTGCGCGACGGCGCGGCGCCGGACTCGCGGTCAACCGTGGTACAGGTAAGTATAACGCGTTTGTCCCGGGCGGACGTCGACTTTTTTTAGAACGGCGTAAAAATATTAACGCTGTCCGCGGGCCTGCTAAAAAACCGCGTACGATATCATAATATAATATTATGATAACCGCAGCGATGTGATTTACGACGATGGTTCGGATCTACACGCAATTATTGTAAAATAGTAAAGTGTATTATACCTAGGTAGTATATAATAATATGCTGCTGAGGTATGCCGCCGATTAAATATAATATTATGGTGTTTGATAAAATAAACAAATTACGAGTAATAATAATATCCGTGCCTAGTGAAAGTAAAGCACCTTCTAATTTTAAAACGAAACGAGTGAAAAAACCAATGTTATATAGTACGTTCGATTTAAGCGAAATCATTTTTAATAGATATATATACATATGCGTTATAATTATTATTGAAAGGTGATTCATATCGACAAGAAAGAACACGTCGCGTCAAAAATACATACCTATACGTACATTTAATAAAATCCTAGCGATGTTCTTGATATACGTAACCACGGTGGGGGAAGGGGGAGTGCCTTAACCCTTTGTACCGCGACCGGGGTGTCGTTGTACAGGTGAAGTCGGAAAAGGTCGACCGCGACGGCCTCGTCGTGGTTTATTATTAGGTACTAAACGATAGAAAAAAAACCAATAATAACGACGACAACAGTGAACTATCATAACGATAATTATTATCATTACGTCCTATTATTATTATTATTTATTACTATACGCCGTCGTTTCAGCGGTTACGGTACTTGCGATAATCGGAAAGGAAAGTCCCCAGGTATATATTATTTACAGGCGTATCGTGGTTGTATCGCGGTAAGAAGCGTATACACAACAGTCGTATATTAAACCGAACCGTTTTACGATATTTCGTCGATTCGCCTCAGAATGATCTGTTATTGTTTTGTAGTTGTAGCCGGACTTCAGCAACTCCTTCGGGCCACAGTCACCACTACATTATAAGGTGCGTGCTATTATGAAAACGGAATTTTAGCGAGACATATTATAATATTATATGCATAATAATACATTATAATATTCGGACGTGATTTCAGACGACGATCGTAAAATCGGGATTTTGTAAACGTAAAAAATATCTATACGTATATTATATATTGTATAATCGCATTATTTTCTCCCGGCAAACGACGTACGGCAGCAGCAGTTCGAGAGTGCTCAGCAACAGCGGTGGCGGAATTACACTCCACTCGAACGGGGAAGTTAACCCCCCCCCCCCCCTCTCACCAAAGAGAAGTGGGACTATGCTGATTTCGAAAAAAAAGGTCAAGTGCATGTGTATAATATATTATAATATATATATACGTATAATATGAATTGCATTCGACGAATTCGAACGTAAAAAAAATAATAATAAAATAGCTTATATTTCTATTTTTTTTTTCGTCGGGTTATTCTTCGTATTTACGATTTTTTTTTTATTTATTATAATATGCGTCCACGCTGTGTGAATCGGTAGTGCGTAGAAAATATTTAAAAAAAAAAAAAAATAATAATAATACAATACAGGCATAATATTCGGAATTATTATTATTATTATAATGATATTCTAATCTCGCGTGTGCATGTGTCCGTTCCACGGCGCGCGGATGCACGGTATAACGCGGTAATTGCAAAACATCGTATGTTTTCCGTAAAAATATTATAAGATCGGTCTCTTGGATCGTATTATTATTTTTATTATTAGGTATAATATTATTATTATTATTATTCAACATCCGACGACGACGACGACGGTGCGCCAGGCCCAGGACGTCGGAGATCTTACCTCTCGCATAATAATAATAATAATATTATGTTCTCGTGTAATTCCGCCGTCGTCGTTTTTTTTTTACCTCTACACGCCATAGCGTTCGGTTTACATAATATCATTATAATAATAATATAACATAAACTGCGGGCAGTCGGTGTGCCCACGTCCCAATAGCCCGTCCGTTCCAGATTAAAATAGCTGTCGGGTTCGTTTATCTTTCTCACGAACGATACCGGTCACGTTATACTCCGTAAAAATAATAATAATAATAATAATATACTATGCTATATCGTACGTCAGCAGTGGTGATATCGCACGTCGTCGCCGCCACTGCTGGACAGTGGTGGCAGTGGCATGGCGCCTTTAAGCACAATATGTATAATTATTTTAATATTATATGTGTCCGGATGTTGCGCTCGTTGTAAATCAGTTCGATCGACGATCATGACGATTTTACGATATTTACGCGATACGTGCGCAGTAGAATAACGATAATTATTATAAAGTATTATTATATTGTATTCAAATTATATAGTCAATATGTGATTTCGACGCATAGCGTAGTTATGCGATCGTCGCTATATAGACACCTGTGTGCGAATGCAGGGCGCAACATTTTCTCAATATTATTATTATAATGAATGGGCCTTGGTGGCGGAGAAACAAAACTCGAGCTGACAGTGGCCCTCACATCGATTTACGTTGAACACGAGTCGTACATGTCGTATGGCAATGATGAATTAATGTGATTTCCGTATTTATATATTTTTTGGGACGTAAACTGGTATTTTTTAAATTTTAAAACGAATCTCATTCATTTGAGTTTGGGAAAAAATATTTTCTCATACAAACATAATAAATTGGAAAGCGATGTAAACGCTTGCGAATATTATTACAGAGAGGCCGAAGTATCGATATTTGCGTTTATTTACGGCAGAAAACTAGTCGTGTCAGTGTCGCTGCAGGAAAGGCTACACCGGAAAAAAAATAGCATTTTACTGTACCTACTTACAACCGCTGAATTCATAGTAATAATATATAATAATATATATTATACAAAACCCGGAAAACAATTTACCGATTTTGTTGGCGCGGCGGCGACTCGTTTAAACTCGAGTTGAGTTGTTAATTGACGATTATTGTTTTCGTTAAACGGATTGCGGGCCGCCTCCGTACAACTTTTGCGCGTTAATCGCGTTACAGTCGGTTCGCTCGTATTTTGCGTACATCGTACAACTGTACAATATATATACATTTTTACAACCGAATCGACCGTAAAACTCACAGCGCGTGATGTATAATAATAATAATAACGATGATAATATTGTTATTGTTATTTCGCAAACGTTAAATTTAGATGGCCATAAGCTGCTCTCGGAGCGCACGCGGCACGCATTTTAAACGCGCGTTACCCGAGAAAATATGCGATTACCGCATACGGTATACCAGCGTTAAGTATATATGTATACAGGGTGCTTCGACGAGCGCACGCTCACCCCTTTATTTCATCCGCCGTAGTAATGCAGTTATTCAAAATCTCTGATCGTTCGAATTTTGTTCGTCAAATCGTTCAACAAAATTATCCGGTAAATAACTTACAGTGAAAAAGAGGGGTTCTCGTTCGAAAAACAGAAGTTTGGATCTCGACAGGACACTTCTTTATTATAGTCCTTATAAGTGGTACGAAAAATCTCAAAAACTTGTGCTGTGAGTATATTAAAAAAATCAGATTTTGAATAATTGCGTTACTGACGAAAAAACCGGGGGTGAGCGTGTTCGGCGAATCACTCTGTAAAGAACGGCTTATAGAATCACTTTTAAAACGAAATAAGTACGCACTGCTGTATTATTATCATCGTTGCCATGCCGAGCTCGGCGTATCGCGCACGTAATATTTTAGACAAATAGTGTGTGTGTGTGTGTATACATATTATTATTATTATTATTATACGGTTACGTGTTTCGGGCCGTGTGTATTGTTAATGAGCGCTGTGCACATAGCGGAGGTTAGGCTATGTTCTATCTTCGTATATAGTAATAATAATAATAGTAATAATAATATATAGTAATCCCGTTTTAACGAACTCGTTCGAATTGCACGGTCAAGAAACGAGCTCCACCGCGGGCCAATCGCCGTGAAAAATCACGCGAGAATATTATATACTTATCGGAGTATATTTTCACATTTGTTCGGCTTATAATAAAGTAGAAAAAAAAATAAATAACCGTTTAATAATAAATGCGTGTATCGGACGCGAGTAAAAACAAGTAGTGTTGTGCTGCAGCGGTTCGTATCGCGAATACGGATGGAAAAAAATCATAATAATTATACGTAGGTACAGGTTACCCATTGTGTTCGGAAATTAACTCGGCGGATTAAACGGTCTTCGTCGTCGTCGGCGGCGGCGGCGGCGTCCTCTACCACCCCACCCGCCCACCCGCCAACCCGGGTCGGCCGCTTTCGTAAAACTAAATTTCATTATCGAAACATCATTACCTGCAGTATACCTATAGTCGTATAATCGTTAACAATGGGTGCCGCGCAATATCGGTATATACATAAATACATATAGGTAGGTAGTAGGTAAATGACACAGGTCGATTTCTAAAAAAGTAATAAAAAGAAAAATGTAAAAAAGAATAACCATCGGCCGGTAACCAGTCGAAAAATACGACAATATGCCTTTCGAACGAGCGAGAGTGCAGCTGCGGCGTATGTTATAGGTTTTATAATCGTTGACTTGAGAGGTGACACACATAACGTGGTTACACTACGCGATAATTAGATTATAAATATTGCGCTATGTTGTTATGTTACAGTCAGTCGATATAATATAGTCTATTATGCGGTCGAAATGAACATTTCATTCGGCCGTATATCAAACATTCATGTATAATAGGTACCTGTATAAATTCTATAATATTATGATAGGTACCTACCGACGTATACACAGTATACATAGTGATGATGATGATGATGATAATATTATAATAATATCACAATATGCGTACGCCTACGACATGCACGCCGCGCCGCCGCGCTAATGGCGTAATAAAACAAGTCGCGAGTGGCGATTCCGAGCCGGGTACGGGGTACCCATATAATATTATAATACCGGGTGTGAAAACCGAAATGTATCCTATATGAGTTTTAATGGGATTTTTATTTTTGTCGTAATCGCGCGACCTTGCAGCGGAATTTTTTTGAAAACAAAAAACAGACCGCACTAAAACCAACACAACACAACGCACGGCCGCACGTAGCACGCCGCTCTACCGTAATAATATTTCGCCTTTTACCGTCGTCGTCGTGCGGTTTGCCGCAACCGAAGCACCGACAGCAGCAGCAGCAGCAGCGTATAATATCCACGACGCCGCCTATCAACGTCGGGTATTATATACGTGTACATCAAATACCTAACGAGTCGGCAAACCGATATACGTTATAGGATTGCCAGGGGATTATTATTATTATTATTATTATTATTATTTTTGTTACGCGGCTAACAACCAACACTCGTCGTGTATGTGTGCTGCGCCGCGGTGTGTGTTTATTCACTGTTTTTTTATTTTATTTTTTTCACTTCCACCTCGTCATTATATTATTATTATTTGCGAGAAGAGCCAGAAGAGCTGCAGTCGTCGTCGTCGTCGTCGTCTCTATAGGCAGGCGCGCGCGGTCGAAAATTATAGGCTTCGCGAGCGGCCGAGGGGTGCTGTCTCTCTCTCTCTCTCTCTGCAGCTCTTGTATTCTTCTTCTTCTCGTAAAATCGTGTTCCCTAAGGCGCATGTGCGCGGCTTCGCCGACCGAGCATCCGGCCGACGGGACACGTGATAATGCGGCGCGTTTGCGGAGACGTTTTTTCGACAAACAAAACGAGGTATATTTTACAATATTATGTAGGTATTATATTTAATATTTCCCGCGTCTTCCGGTAAAGCCGTACGTACACCGCGATGGCGAAGGGGGAGTCATACGGCGGCCCGGACGAAGCGATGAGGTTCGAATCGAGTTCGTTCGGACGTACCCATAGGTATAATATCGATTTACGGTCGTTATAGAGAGTATTCCGCCGCGATGACGCATACCCCGTGTCTACTCAAAGTGTAATATTAATAATTATAATATACATCATTCGTGATAGGTATATTCCGCGGTTTAAAATATAGGAGGTAAAGGTTTAAACGGAAATTGTGTTTGGAGTGGAGAGGAGCAGGGGTCCGGGCGCCTCCTATCATTGTGTATTGTGTTATTCGTCCGAGCTTTCTTATAATAATTATTAAAAATACGATGATGATATGCGCTTCGTGTGGGCGACACGAGCATTCCTAATGACCGTTTAATTATTGCTATCGATACGTTCACGATTTAATATTATATTTTTATACACGGAAAATAATAATTTATAATAATATACCGAGATGATACTGTTACGAGGCCCGCAGAGGGGTAATTATAATATATACGTCTCATTGTTCTTCCGCACATATTATTATTATTATAAAAAACTGGTACCTACGTGCGCGCTGCACATTATATACGCTGCCGTAGCCGCCGCCGCCACCACGCCGGTTTGCGGGCTGCAGAGGAGACGACCACGACGACGACTCTCGACCGCCGCACGTATTGTTTAATTTTTTTTTTTCGTCGTACCTTTTATGTATTATTTTTCGTTTATATGCAAATCGTTTTGGAGGCGACCCAAAGAATTTAATATCAACTCCCCCGATTTACACGGTGTGTGTTTGTGGACGTCGTAATATTAAAAATATATATACATATACATATTATGTACATGTATCAAATATTGTATATTATAATATTATGCATATCGACCGATTGCTGCGCGCGGACACACGATTATACGCGAGTCTTATAATAAATTATATCGCGTAGGTATATATACAATAAACGAATAATAATAATAATAATATTATTATTATGTATACAAGAACGTGTGAAATTATACCAATGACCGATGAATATTGATGTGTGCGATCGGTCGTACATCATCGCGGTACCTATATATATATATATATATATATATACATTATACGCAGACGTTCAGCGAATATCGATAAACGTCGCAAAATTAAAACATTACTCTGTCATCATCATTATCATATTATTATCGCGTATCTCCGAATTCGACACTTAATATGCACACTATACACGTTTCGCGTACCTAAACGTACGCGTTTTCGTTCTCATCGCAATGCGTTTGTGTGTGTACCTATAATATACCATACGTTTACCTACGACTTATCTGCGGCCATCTCGTTTACGGACGACACGTGTTGGCGCATTCGGTTACGTCAGAAATATTACTACGTATACGTAAACTATATAATAATATGCATATTATAATATTATGTTATTATGCGACGGTATATACCTATCCGACTTGTATAGCATCGCCGGAGCAGAACTTTTCAATTTCCTAGCCGGGCCAGCTCTCGACGATATGCCTAATAATCATAATAATATCATATTATATTATATTATAGTGTTAGGGTCTGCGAGCAGTGTTATCGTCGTTATTATAATATTATTATTGTTATTATATATATATATATATAAATCTAAATCGTCTAGGTGCGCGGTATCGTAACAATCGTAACTGTGCACGGTATATACCGCCAACTATACGAACAGGAAACTACGCTGCAGTATAATATTATAATAATATTCTTATCCATAATCGTGAACTGTGGGCGTTCGATGTGACAGTAGTAGCTTGTGCTCGTCCGACTATATATATATAATGGACGTATACTCCTCCGCCGCTCCCGCCCCTCGCCCGAGTACACCCCCCTACCCCTCGTCCGCGACCATTCCGCCCGTCTAAACAGCCTAGTTCCGGTCAAGTGAAATAAATTGTAATATGCGTGACACGGGCCCAACAATGCTTTTTTCTTCACTCTCTCAAATTACCGCACACTGTCCTCTTCCCGCCCCGCTCGTTTAATGCACTGCGAGGTATACACAATACACTGCGGCAGCAACGGCAGCAGCAGCATATAACGTGTACGGAGGCACAACACAATATAATATATAGGACATAAGGTTAGCGCACGTTTATTGTCTCTATACATTACGCGTTATTATTATTTTATTATGAGATACTATTATTATTTTCGTTGTTGCTCTTCGATTAGACCCCGGGGAGAGATACGACCTTGTGACTGAATAGTTGTTATATTATATTAAACTTATCTGGACGATGAAATAATATATATATATACAAACACCGCAGCGTATAGTGTTGGGAGCTCTGGAATAGTGTCTGCTGCTCAAAGATTATTATATTAATTACTATTATTTATTTATTTTTCATATCCGAGGGGTTTCTCGCGGAGCGCGGAGGTCCGTCAAAATTTATGGACGACGATTCCGGTTCGTTTAACCAGTGCCGCGACGAGTCGCCGACGGTGACGGCCGGCGCAGGGAAACGATAAATAAATGAATCGCTAAGTCCATTATAATATGTTTCGCAAGATTCCAGGGCCCGATACGCGCGGTCAGTGTGTATAGGAAAATTAATTTATGGATCCATGGATATGGAGCAGTAGTCGGTTCAGGCGTGTACATATTTTAGAACGCATATCGTGCTATTTACATTTGAAATTGAACGTTAGTTTTTAACCCCTCAAAATAATGTATTGAAATTAACCACGTCTGCACATATAAAATAATTACCGCGAGATTAACATCTCTTCATGCTCTTAAAAACAAAAACAATATGCACTAATATTATAATTTAGTATAATTCTATTATAATCAGATGGTACCTCGTACCAAACATGAATTCGACGAAATATTGATTACCTAGGTATAATATTATGTTTGGAGGGAAGTGAATTTTATTTTTCGGAAATGGTCGTGCGTGATAGTACCAAAATGTATCTATACATTTTTTTTTCTATTATCGAGACAAAATGCGTAATGACATTATAGAAATCGGCCGAGGATTAAATGTAAGAATCAATGTACCTACCTATATTATATATTTATATTATTATTTAGCGTGTATATATTTTTTTTAAATCCCTCGACTACACATATAGACGACGCGAAGAATAGATCGATATTCTACCGTTGCCGATTCGCCATGCACAACAGCCGTTATTTTTCATTAAAAATTCAATATCGATGTTTTTTGGCGGAAAAAAAATATAATATATAAAGACAGATTTTTATGATTGAAATTTGTCGATATTTAACGTTCACGGTTGCCCGCGTCATGCTTTAATACTATATATAATATATATCTACTATTACTATTACTGCTACCGCGGTTAATGTAATAAAACAATTATTAATTACTTTATTATATATGTAGGTCTATTGTGACGAGCACGTGCATGACTTTGACATCGATCGTGGGTAATTACTAATAATTAAGCGTTGACACCGACATTTCTCGATTTCAAAAACGATTAGGATAAACATATTGTAGGTATATGTAGGTATATACCTGCAAGTTACATAGATTTTATATATAGGTGGCGGTGACATAGCGGTATACAAGAATTAAAAAAAAAAATCGTTACGTTTCGCGAAATCAAACGGGTGTTTTGTCCAGACTGTTGTACCAGCTATATATAATACAATAATATATAAGGTTTAATAATGTATTGTATACTTTTTGTAAAGAACCGCGGTATTGTGGTGTAATTGTGGCCGAAAACCAATCGCGGTATGTCATCCGAAAGAAAGAAATAATAAGAGAGAGTGAGCGAGCGAGCGAGCGAGGGAGAGCCGTTTTGGAGACCCACTCGAGGGGTCGGTAGGACGTAGGCGCGAAAACTCTCGAACAATAAATTATAAATTATTATTGGCGTGTATGGACACTGACGCGGACGACCGCGCAATACGGCAATACTGGTTGTAAATTTGTAATCTGAACAATATGGGCACGAGGGCGACAATGGACAAGAACCACCGGACAAATTTCTGTTTCTAAGAATCCGCGGCAGCCATCCGATCTCCGGCCCTCGTCGTCGTCGCCGGCAGCTCAGCTGTTTGTCCTCTCGCACCCCGCGTGTCCCCGTCGAATAAAATACTCTGAGCGCACAAAAACCGGCCGGCGGGTCCGATTACCGCAGACGTAATGTGGTCATTCGCGGCGGCCGCGGCGGTTTATCATCATATTTCAGTATTTTACCCGAAACACCTCCTCGTCGCGGTGTAAAAATTATATTGTGACCGGGTAACCGAAAACCAATATAATGATAATACCGCGTCCGCCGCTAATAAACCGCTCTCGCTGGAACCAGTTTGCGTATACCAGCCGAGTATATACCAACCTCCCTGTATATAGTTCCTACCTGCAGTCTACACCGGCTGCCGGGAGTGCACGCGCTATAAGTCTCTCATTTAGCCGCAGCCATCACCTCGACTGTTCGAACACACCACATAATAATATTATAAAATATAATACAAGACCCATGTGATAATAATATTATTATTATGTAGGTACATCATGCAGCGGTATACATATTATTATATATGTGTGTAAACTCGACGATGATTTATGCGCGGAAATAATGACCAATTATTCCAAAGCCGACAGGTGCGTGTAAACACACTATATATGGGACGGACACATACGCGCTCAAGTTGCGGCGGAGGATGCCCCCCCCCCCGACGGTATTTATTGATTGCACATAAAATATATCGGTACCGCCGTCATCGCGTCGAATATACGACGATTTTTTTGTAACATATTATAAGTAATATTAATATTGGTGAAATGGATAAACGAGTATTTTCGTATTACACACGTGTGGACGGAGAGACGAGAGTGTGTGTGTGAGAGGGAGAGAGAGAGAGAGTATTACCGTGAGTATTATATTCCTCTTTACTCACGTATATTATAATTAAAAATAATAAAAACGGTCGCAGGAGGCCTTCGTGGCGGAGAGAAACAATTATCTATATACCAGCATTATAATAATATAATATTAATTATTATTATTATAATATATTATGAGTGTGTGTGTTATGACTTTATGAGAATTTTTCTCGCGGTTTTTCGTTTTTTTTTTTATCATTACCTACTGTTATTTTATTATTATTTAGTATTTTCAACAGTCGTATAATATATTATAGTGTAACGGCCGTCGCACGCGGTCGTGTTTGTTTACCAGAGCCGAGTTTTATAATAATATGATATGTACCTACACTATATACCTATATACATACGTGTGTGTAAATTGAACGGCTCGTTAATTCGGAACAGAGATAATTACGTGCGTGCCCAGTTATTGTGTGCTGTGCCCCTGAACAACCGTCGTCGTGGTAGTTTTACATGCATAAAATACACGGTAACATATATATATATATTATACAGTATATATGGCATTAAAATTATACTATATTATAATATTTTATAATGTATTGCGATGAAGTGGTATGACATGAGGTACCTATATATGGTGGATACGCGCTTCCGTGTGCGTATGACGGGCGACACGGACGTGAATATTGTTTATTATTATTACCATCGTCGTGTACTAAATAGCCGAAATTCAACGAAATGTTATCTACCGCTGCACCGGACATATTATTATTATTATATCATTATAACGTGCAGATAACTCGACGCACCGATTGCGCCGACGACAAGGTCATGACGTGTTGGTTACGAGAGAAAAAAAATCGTTTGGATTTATTGTTATTACCGTACTTCTCCCACGGTTAATTTTTCTTTTTTTTTATTATACCTACTATATATATATAGTATATTGACGAGTTTCGGCGTCGAACATTTAAACGACAACGCAAAGTGCAACGCACACGGTCGCGATAATAGAATGACGGATTTAACGGTCCAGAGATATTATTTTATAATTACGACCATAATTTTTAAAAATATGAGAAAAAATACACGAGTGTATCAGATTTCACATTTACATTTTTATTTTACGACGGCGCATAGTCATAATGGTTTATATCTGTGTATATATATATAATATATATGTGTATGAAACAATATCATGGGCATTATAAAGTAAAATATAATGGTACCGACGAAGTGAATACACCATTAAACGCGCGAGCTCATCAAAAAATATAATGTCATTTATTAACGTTTTAAATATCACGAGCGGTATATATTATATTATGACGAGGTCTTGGCGATGTTATTTTTTTTGTCCTTATTATGTAAATATATAAATATAATACACACCGTGCAATCGGACGGACTACTGGTAATTGAGTTATAAAGATGAGACGATAGCATTGAATCGGCGGATTTCGTTTTCGTTCTCCCAGTGTGTTATGGTAGAAGATATATTTAGATGCGGTATAAGTGGTTATCGCGTACCGATCGAGTTAAAAAGCGAGGCGCACGGTCTTCGTCTACGAGTATACCTCGTATATTACAAACGAGACTTCAACGCCACTGTTGCAAATGCGAAAACGAATACCGAGGTATACGACAACACACGATCTTACGGAAATCGATAGGTACCTATTTATACGAAACTACACGGTCAATATTATAGTGTTTTATCTCTATAGGCGTATTAATAATATTCACGCACGCGAGATACGCGGAGATTTTTCCGTTAAGGGCAAACCGTGCCGCGGATCGTTGTACGATTAAACTACCTTTATTATATGAAAATAGCGCGTGCGCTGGGGACCGACGCAAATGACTATATTATTATAATGGAAGAGGCGACGACAATATGATAGTAATAATTACTCGGGGAATCGCACGAAAACACGGTAATTTAAAAATAAATGGAAAAGGAAAACAGGGTAAAAAAGCCTCGCAAATCGGTTGCATTGTTTCCCGGGACGACGACGACGACGGTGCGCCCGCGATAGAAATCGGCGAAAAACCTTTAGCGATGAGCACACCTCATTAGTGCCCCGTTCGGGATCACGACCGACTTCACGTATACATTATATAGGTATATTAAAAACAAATATATATATATATATATATAGCGCGGGAAAACGAGTCTCAAATTGACATATCAATTAAGCCGCACGGCGTACGGCGGTAGCGGGGAGGGGGGGATCTAATCACACACATACACAGACTCAATACGACCTATCCCCGCCGCCACCACTGATGTCCTTAATTGCGAAATGTCGGTATAGAGTCACGCGCGGTGAGAGGGAGGAAGAGGATGATTTACGAAGGAAAAAAGGTATATAGACGGGAAAAAAATATATATATATATAAATGCGTGTGTCCGCATATAATACATATATATATGCGTGCATACGCGTATACGGACGATCAAAGGGAGGGAAACTGTTAATTTTAACGTCAGGACGTTAACGAGACGTTAAAAAGATAGAACATAACTCGGTAATAATTATGTACACCCGTCCTCCCTGTCGGCGGCCGCACCGCGTATAATATATATTATATACATTGGCGCTCGTCGCTAGTCACGGTTTCGAGAACATTTTTTTATTTCGTCTGTTTGTTTTGTTTTCGCCAGAGACCTGCAGCTAGTGCTCGCTGCTAATTGCAGGGAGGATACCGTATTATTATATTAGATGCGTACACTGTGTATACACGTTCTCTTTTTTTTCTTTATTACTTTTTAGTTTTTTCCCTTCTTCCCGGTCGGTCGCCTCTATATAGTAGAGGTACCTATGGGTCGTATGTATGTTGTTTTTTTTCTATCGACCCCCCACACTCACACTCGCTAACGCAATGGGAAAATTCGTCCTCGTGCGCATACCGTATATCGCGGTCTTTCGTGTAATCGAATTGACCGCGGCCTCCCCACGGAAATTTCAATTAACAAACAATCCAATTCGGTCGTAGATAGACCCCTCCGCGTAGTGTACGCCTCCGTGTCTGCTGTCTAGACGGCAAGACTTTGGAATTCTCGAGACAATTCTATATGGAGAATATTAATTTAAAAAAAAAAAAACTCCAACCGCCTTGAAGAAAATGATGCTGTGCAACGGCGAACGCTGCTTAACAATTCTACAATTTTTATTTGTTCTGTCAACCGACGAATTGTCGATTTTAAGACGGTGCCGATTTTTTCTATACGATAAAAACCGCTTGTAACGTTAACGAAACATCAATATTAATTTCAATGATTTATGAGGTAATGATAATTTTTTTTTTATTCACGAGGACCTTAATACTATTATAAGGACACGAATCGATTTGCACACGACTTAGGTTCATAAGCAAATAACGATTTTTTTTTTTTATTAGATTAGCCGGGTTTGGTGTATAATATAATATAGTTATATTAATTTACCGAGCTCGTTAAAAAATGTCGTTCACGATATAGATCAGCCGCCAAGTTCGTGTGCACGCGTGTAGAAGACGATTATATTATTATTTTGTGTACATATTATTATTTATTGTGTACCCGAACTCGTTGTGTAACACAAAATATGTAATTGACATTTTGGGAGTGCTTGGCTCGTTGAATTTCCAGTCAAGTATAGGTACCGGCGTTGTATGTATACAAAATTATAAATAAGATGGTTAGCAGTTAGCTGCAGGTATGTGTATTTATATATATATATATATATATATATATATATATTATAAACATGTAGTATATATAACTATATGCGGCGGCAGCGTCAACAACAAGAAGCCCCTGGGAGGGGAAGTTAATAAAAATTACACGGTCGAGAAAGTAGCGTGGAAATCCGGTGTTCTTTTTGTTTATTATTATTATTTTTATTTTATTTAGTAGGTATACCTACTGACAAGCCCACTTAAGGTAGGTATATCCGAGGGCCCGAGGGCGACTGCAGTACATATATAATCATGATTCGTGCGTTGTTCGCGAAGAACGAAATCGAAAATATCTCGACGACGGGACGGCGCGCGCGCGCGCGTCGAGACTGTAACATTATTATATATATAATATAACGACATGACGAGGTATATATATATATATATATATATATATATATATATATATATATATATATATTATATATATATGGTACACGGGCGATGAGACGACGGTGGGCCGGAGGAGATCGAAACACGTGGTGCGCGCAACTCGCACATTAGGGTCACATTCTTCTTGAATGGACGATCGAAAAAAAGCACCCACGATTTCACACGGACAAAAACCGACGGGAATCGCGTTTTCACGGTCAAAATTATATTATCGTCGTCGACGGCGCGGCGGCGATGGGAGCTGCAATAGTGATTTTTTTTCTTTTTTTTTGTCCGTCTTCCATCATTTGTTGCTGAACGGCATCGTGCGTGCGTATACACGTATAATAATATGTAATATTATTATTTCGTGAAGAGTATAATGTATAGCATCGCAGGTAAAGAAGGAAAAAAAATGCCCTTATTGTAAATAGGTAGCCGCCGTGTGCACACGGCGCAGACCGTTACTAATCGTCCGTTCGTCATAATAACAGTAATTTTCATCACGGGTACCCTGTACGCATGTATTACACATAAACAATATGTATATACATTATATACATATATATATATGCACAGGAATTGGAAACCGATCCGGCCGCCGGCAATGCACACACACGCACACACGCACACAAGAGACAACGGCGGCGGCGGCGGCGGCTACGGTGGACGAGGAAACATTTTTACGCTCCACGTGCATGTATAATATATACTTATATTATTATATTATTTATGTACTACTATTACGACTATAAGATATATATATATATATACGCCGACGCGGACGCTAACAAGACGTGCACGACCGGACGGTGGAAGAAAAAACAAACAGACGAGCAGAACGTCGGCGGGAGGAGAAAGCTATAACAACTTCAGCGCGCAAAGGACGCGCGCGACGAAGCGTCTAGCAAGAAAGGCGATTTTTCGCATTTCTCTTGTACCCGGTCGCCGATCATTACCATATTATAGCGATGAGATTTTTTTTTATCTACCCTCTGCCGTACGGAGGATTCAAATTTAATAATAAAAAAAAATCATCGAATTGAAGAAGACTTTGGTTAACTTCGAAATCAGTGGAGTGGGCAGTGGTTATACCTATTATATTAACGATTTTCGATAATAATATGATGTTATACACACGGTTAATTTAATGTTACACAGAAAGAAAAAAATTGGAATACGTTTCGTGACGTACTTTATTTATAAAAACACAAGTGTAATATTAGGAAGTACTACGCGCTTACATAATAATATATAGTAAGTACTCGCACATAATTGCTATTTATCACATGGTTTTTTGTTCATCTCCTTGTACGACGAAAACCGTCGAACTCGATTATCAACATCTCATAGAATGTCACAACTATTTTTTGTACGTGTAAATCACACGAACTATAAACTCGATCTACTCGTTTTTTTTTTGCCACCGAGTGTTCAAATTCCAGGATAACAACATAATAGTTGTAACTACCAATAATAATGTGTTTGCACGAATATTGCATATTATCGTTCTATATATAAGTTCTATACCAGGTAATGATACAAATAATATTATTTATTTGTTCGAAGCAGAATAAAAACGACGTTGTGATATAATATTTAGACACGTATAATAGTAATATTGTAATAATACCCACTAACCAGCTGGTAGGTACACGAAAAAAAAGATCTTACGTTATACCGTTGCGTCGGAAACCATAAATGTATTCTGGGTTCATAGGTACCGTAGGGTCAAAGGACATTGCGGGTACATACCCAATGTTTAATTTCTTTTTGTACTCGTAAAATAAATACATACATATTTTTTTTATTATTATTATTTAACTGCCATCGAAACGACGTGTTACCGTTACACGGTCCTTCGCCACGGGGAGTCTCAGTTGCATCTTTTTTTTTTTTACTTTTTTTTTTGCATTTGTACGTTTTTTGTGAGTACCTAAAACCGAAAAAAATTAGCGGGTCTCGACAAGTCACCTCATCTGCGTAAAACGGTTATCACATATGTAATCACCGGTCATCATTCATTTTGGCTACTTGCCGTTCCGTTAGTTTGTTTAAGTACCAATTTCCTATAGGTACTAATATATATAGTCACCTCGCGACAACGAATCATATAGGTACGTACGTGTATTATTGTGCAAGGGGTGGGATGGGGGAGGAGCGCGCCGAATATCGGACGAGCATATATATAATAATATAATATTGTAATATACAAGATCTATACCCACAGTATAATATATAATATACATGTATAAATATATATTTTAAATTAATATTTGATCAGAGAGAACCTAAGTAATCGGTAAAAAACAGGATCGGGGCAATTAACGTTGGGCGTATATCGTTAAAAAAATAAAAAATAACGATCTACGGGCAGAAGCGAAATTTCTGAAGGAAAAAAATGGTGGTGAAGAAAAAAAAATAATATGTAGAGAAACCGGTTCGACGTAAAACCAATAATTTCCGAACTATGTGCCGTCGATATATATACATGGACGTAAACTGTTGTGTAGATATTCGGGATTAGTCGTGTTGGTTTATTTTTTTTTTTTTTATTATTTCACTCCTGCTCGTACCCGCCGCGTATATCTCTCATGCACGCGCACTGCCCACACACTTTATCGTTTTTTGATTTTTGTCGCGCGTGTTGTTTGGCATGAGCGCGCGCCGCGGTCGTGATTGCCCGGAAATTATGTCGGAGACGAATCGTCGTCGTCGCCTCGGCGGTTTGCGCGCATCTCCTCCGCGCCACGTTTTATTGTAGTAAAAAACTATATTTTAGTAAACGACTTGCGCGACACAATGCCCACCGACCCACTCGTAAGTTGTAGAGAAGGAGGTTTATTATAATATTAGATATAATGCGTTTATAGACTTACAGACGGAGCGGAGTGAAAAGAGAAAAATACTCGACAGTCGGTTTAATTGAACAGGACGCGCGGTTGACAATCATTAACCGGCGTGCAAATACACCGTTTGACCATAATTCCTACACGCAAACGCGTTGTGTGTGTTTGCGAGCACGCGAATCGAGGCAATTAGAATGCTGTTTTTTCCGAGTAAATTATATGATTTTCACGAAACGTCGGAGTACTACCATATGTGTTTTTTTTATACAAATATAAAAAAAAAATAATAATATTATTACGACGACGTCGTCGGCGGCGGCGAGTTATTGGTTTTTCTCTATCGGCGTAATATGATTATTTTTTGTCCGTCTGCAGCTCGGAGAATATCCAAGGAAGAGATATTCCGCGAGGTGCGGACAAAACACACATAAAAAATAAATAAATAAAAAACGTGACTTCGAGACCGCAAATTATCGAGCGCCGCAGTTTTCTGTATAAGGAAATCCACTTGAACTAGACTGTCGTATAATAGTCGTCTTTGTCGTTTGGTATCATTATTATTGTTGTTATTATTACTATCGACGCGTGTTGTGCCTAATTATTATATTATACCAACGATTATATTATACTAATATTACTATTAGAAGTTATTATTTTACTCACCGACTATATAATAGAGCATGTAGGTTGTACTCTAAACAAAATAAGTCCTCCCTCCGGCTTGATTGTAAATCGGGTCCGGTATGCTGCTGTACACATGGTGCAGCTTGTGCCTCTGCTGGTAGTCGATGGACACGTAACTATGGTTGGACGGGTCCTCGTCCTCGTCCGTGGTCCTCTGCGACGACTCCTCGGACATGCACGAGCTCTGCGTGGGCGCTTGCGACTGTGTCACCGAGGCGGGACTCATGCGTATCCACGCCTCCAGGGACGTCGGAGCCGCTGTGTACCTGGCCACCGGCCGGCCATCGCATATCACCTTCTTCAGGTCACCGCCGGCGCTGGCCATGGGCTTGGGGTCGGGCATCAGGTACCGGAGCCGGTCCCAGAACCGCTTCTCGCCCCACGTGACCACGTCGCACGACTTGAGCAGCGCCTGTAGCTCCCGGTCCGGCGTGATCGTGGTGGTCAGCAACACGACCACCGACTGTTTTTTCGTCTTGGCCCGTTCCAGGCACGCCTGGAATGCCGTCCGGAACACCGGTTTCTCCCATTCGTTTTGCAGGAACGACAGCGACAGCACGACGATTATCCGCTTGGACGCGTCCGACGCCCCGAGGAAGCTGTCCATCAGGTACGCGGGGCTGATGACGTGTATGTCCCGGTAGTGCAGGCACAGGCTGTACCCGAACCGCTCCAGGCTGGTGGACAGTATATGGTTGACAAACTCCTCGTCCTTGATGCTGTACACCATGTACGCGTCGTACAGCTTGTCAGTCTCGCTGGACGACGGCGACTTGCACACGCGCACACCGTACCGGGAATGCGCCCACAGACACAGGTCGTCGCGGAACACCAGGGCCAGAGCCACTATCACGAACACGACGATGAATAGGGCGAGGCTGGCGGCCACGAACGGCACGTAGTCGGTGCCTAGCACTGACGTGTTGTAGAACGGCCGGTGAATGCTGGGCCCGGTGTCGCGCTCCGACTGGCATTTTTGGATGGCCGCGGCCACCGGAGTCGTTTTGTCCGAGCACAGCATCGTCGACGGCGGGTAATCGTTGTTCTTTAGCCACCCCTCGAGCCCGACGATCACGTCGCAGTCGCACAGCCACGTGTTGCCGGCCAGCGAGACGGACGTCAACGTGTTAGCAGCGTTCAGCTGCTGCCATGGCCGGAATTCGTTGATCTGATTGTTCTCCAAGTGCAGTACTTGCAGCGACTTGAGCGGCGCGAACGACCGGTTCGCGACGCTTGTGATTCGGTTGTCGTTCAGGTATAGTTCGGCGAGCTTGGGCAGCGTCTCGAACTCGCCGCCGTTGAGCCGTTCCAACTGGTTGTTCTCGATGTGTAACACCCGCAAGTCGGGCACTCCGTTGAACGTCTTGTTGTGCAGCGACACTACGTTGCTGTTGTTCATGTACAACACTTGCAGTTTCTTTTTACCGAGGAACACGTGACTGGACAGCTCGCCTAAGTCGTTGCCGTCCAAGTATATTTCGGTCGCGTCCATCGGTATCCGGGCCGGGATGGATTTGTACCCGGCGTTCGAGCAGTCCACGATGTTAGACGACCAGACGTGGTCGTGGTAACACGTGCAGTTGTCGGGGCACGTCATCTCGCAATCACACGCGTCAAAGTCGCAGCACTCGCACACAGAAAAACAGTGCGACTCGTACTCACACAGAAACTGCGATGGTTTCAGGTCCAACAGCGGTTTGTACTTTTCTGTCTTCGAGTGCACCAGCCGGCACATGATAGAGTCCATGTCCATTATGCGGGGGTGTTGGCGTTGTACGCTCAGTTGGTTGATGCGCTGCAGCCATTCGGTCGTACAGTCGCATTTTAGCGGGTTGTCGCCGATGTAGAACTGCGGTAATTCCTTGTTCTCTGGGACCGGGTCGAGTCGCAGGCTGGCGATGTCGATGTACTCCATTTTGTTGGCATACAAAACCACCCGGGACAGATTGGCTTTCCGCAGAAACGTGTTGATTTTGATTTTGTGGATCAAGTTATTGTTGAGGAACACGTTTTCCACGCTGTCCGGTATCGACGTATCCGTGATCTCGGTCAGCTGGTTGAAACTGGCGTCTAACATTTTGATTTGTATCGTATCGCGTTGCACGTAATAGTTGCCCAAGTTGCTGATGGCGTTCTTGTGCATGTCCAACCACTCGACGCTGGACGGCAAGTACGAATAATCGAAATTGGCGATTTGGTTGTCGGAAACGTTGAGCCACACCAGTTTGGACAAGCCGTCGAACATACCGTTTATATCTGACAGTGCGTTTCCGTCCAGTCGGATTGCGTGCAGCTTATTGGACGTACCGAACGCTTGTTGGTCTACGTGCGTCAGTCGGTTGAAGGCCAGGTTCAGCACCTGGAGCAAAGGCATCGTGGAAAATGTGTTCGCGGTCAGGTTACCGATCTCGTTATTAGACAATATCAAATTGTATAGCAGATCGAGTCCGTCAAACGACGCATTTTTCACGTGCCTGATAACGTTACCGCCCAGGTCAAGCGTCTTGAGCATGTGCAGCTTGGACAGAGCGGCGGGCACCTGCCGGAGAGCGTTACCGTACAAGCCCAAGTCGTGTAGGTTCGTGCAATTTTGGAACGCGTGTTCGTCCACTGTGTCGATGCGGTTCCTGTCTAAGAACAGCTGATTGATGACGTACAGCCCAGAAAAATGCAGTGGTTCGATGTGCTTGAGTTTGTTAAACGACAGCGTGAGCGCGTGAAGGTTGCTGAGCGCGGCGAACGCTTGGTCAGCCAGCATTTCGATGTTGTTGTGCTCGAGATTAAGTATCTGCAAGCTGTACAGGTCCTGGAATACATGCGAGTCGATTTTCGACAGCTGATTGTGGCCGAGGTTGAGGACTACCAGCCGGACGAGACCGGAGAACGTGTCACGGTTCACCCAGGTGCTCGTCAGCTCGTTGTGCGACATGTCCAACACGAGCAACTGGTCGAGTCCCTCGAGTAGTCCCGGTGCCAGTACGTTTATGGAGTTGTTGTGCAGGTAAATTTCGCGCAAATAACGGGTGGAATGGAACAGTTCGGGCGGCAGGGCCGACAGTCGGTTGCTCGACACGTTCAGCACGTTCAGAGACGTGAGTCCGACGAACGCGCGATCCGCGATCTGATTGATCTGGTTCTCTTGCAAGTACAATTTTTTCAGCGCTCTGAGGCTGGTCAGTCCATTATCCGGCATCGATATGATGTCGTTGTTGGCCAAGTTCAAGTCTTCGAGCGCGGTGTTGCACGTCTTGCCCGGTGCCGTTGGTCCGTTTCCCCAGTCCGAGAATCCCAGCTCGAACACGTCCTGCAGCCGATTTTTGGTGAGGTTCAGGTTGCCGAGTCCGACCAGCGGGCAGAAAAGCTCTTTGGGCAGGTTCCAGATGTTGTTATCGGACAAGTCGAGTTCCCGGAGCTGAACGAGCCCGCGCAGACTGTCCGAATGGAAGTCCATGGTCATGGCGGACCAGTCGGTGTTGTGGGTGCGGATGCGCAATTTTTTTAGTTCTCTGGACGTGCTGAGCACCGCGGGCGGCACGTACTTGATCTTGCAGTACTCTAGGTCCAGATGGTTGAGTCTCCGGAGCTGCGTGAGGAAGCTGTTCTCCAGGCTACTCTCGAAAAATATTACGTCGCTACACTTGAGCGTCAGGCTGGTGATCATGTCCATCTGGGCGGACGTCAGGTTAGATATGACGCTATCCGCGTTGTTGATGGTCCGCAAAGAGCACTTGAGCACGACCCGCAGCGGCTGCGCCTCGTCCGCGGCCATCACGCGCTGCCAGTCGCACACCGGGTCGCCGTTGTTGGCGCACGCGGTGCCCGACAGCAACACCAGCACCGACATCAGCAGCCACGGCAACGGGCCGGCGGCGTATCGTCGACGGAACGTCATCGTCGGCGGTATACAGTTTTTGGCGGCACTCGGTCGTTCGGGTGGTCAAAAAAAAAAAAAGAAGTCACTCCCGAACCGTCACCGGACGCACATCGCGTGTAAAATACAGGGAAAAAAATTTTAAAAGATTTTTTTTTTATAAATTTCACCAAAAAAAAAAAAATTATTTTTTCGACACTGGCGTGTCTCCGTTCGCGTACGGCGTACGACCGAAAAAAATCCAAAAAAAAAAAAAATCACAAACGCGTAAAACGACGCACGCACATAAAATACACAAACAGACACGGACACGGAAAAAAAAAGACGGACACTCGCGATACTCGCGGCGCGCGCAAGGTCGAGCAAAACGTTTGCGGACCGAACGGTACGGTCGACGGCGAGAAACTGTCGCGGCGATCGGCGGCGGCCGTGTGTGTCGGTCGGTGGCCGGCCACAGCGTTTCGGCCGCCAGAGCGCGCGGCGGACGGCCTCGGTGTCTGCCGCCGTCGCCGCCGAGCGCTGGCGCGCGAAGTGCAACCACTTGTTTGTCGGCGGCGGCGGCGGCCACCCCACCGGGATTCAGGCGGCGGCTTCTGTGCATAAGTAACTGCGGTGGTTACGCCGCCGCCGAATGATATTATTCTTTGGGTTCTGTATTTTTTTTTTTTCTCTCGCTCTCTTCTCTTTTCCCACCCTCCCACGGGCCCGTCGAAAATATGTGTCGCGCCGACAATAGACACACAGGGGTCGGTCGTATAACGCGGGGTCGCTCTCTTCGGATAACATTATGTTTTCTTTCGGGTTTTTTTTTTCACCACCGTCACTACCAACACCACTACTACACGACCCGAAGGTTTTAGGTACAAATATATAATAAAAACAACAATAAAAACACAATATAAAATGTATAATATTATATACACGATAGTATTATATTATATTGACCACCGCCACCACCTGATTTCGAGCCGCGCCGCACAAGGGCAACATCATCGTGAACCCCGCAACAACACAATATCGTTGTGTGTCTCTTTGTGTGCGGAATTTCTTTTACTCGCGCCGATCGAGCACTGCTGCTGCCGCGGTCGTCGGTGTCGGCTCGTTTCGAATTTTCGAAATCGATCTGCCCATAACCGTATTTCCGGAACGCGATTATTCCCACATGCTCACGGTAATGTTATATATTATTATAACGATATTATATTCGATTCTCTCGTTATCGACGTCTTACACAATAATTTATTCCACCAACCGATCCCGTCCACGTTCGTAACGATAATAATAATAATATTTTATAAGTACGAGATAATAATGATTAATATACTCCGGCGCGATGATGTCGACGATATGCGGAAAAACGGAAACGACGTGTTTGGGCGGATAATATGTCGTCGTCGTCGTCGTATAGCAATACTTTACCGTCGTAATTTATAATATTTTCGTAAAAGTTTTCAGCCAGTGCACACCAGTCACCGAGTTGTCGTAGGGCGCGTGTGTGCTCGTGTGTCAATATTGTATTATTATTATTACGAAAACGGTGGAATTGGCGTGCGGCCCCTCGTAGTTTGCGGTCACGCAACCAAACGCGCTCGCACGAACCTCTCGAACGTCACAAACGCCCGGCCCCGTCGAAACTTTTACCGCCGTGATCCGGTCGAAGAGTTAATGGAAAAACACTAATAATCCGTCACAAAACGTCCCCGCGTGTCGTTTCATAATATTTAATGTTAAATTATTATTATAATATTGTCATAACGTTTGTCGTATATTTTAATATAATATTAGGCATGGCATGATATTATAATAGAACAAAACGATTAGTCCGTTTTTTCGTTTCATCTTCAACGTTTTTTCAACATATACGATGTTTGTGAGTGACCTGCCGTTGTCGTCGACGGTCCATTATTATTATTATTATTACTATTTTCATCATCATTGTTATTTATTTTCATTCGTACAAGAATGAATACGAAACAAAATGGCAATTTGAACAAAAAATAATGTATATTATAAAAAGCAGCCTCGGAATCGACAACATAAATGAATGATAAGTGGTGTGTTATTATTATTATTATTTTTTTTTTTCAATTTAAGGACGATTGTTACGCAGATGTCGCGATTCGCGACCATTATATTAGTTCAGAAAATCGGAAACGTACCTACAAAAGAGCAGCACATATCGAGAGTATACAGCTGCTCCGCACAATATCATATACACACGCACGTGGTGAGCGGTGATTTTTTTTCACTTACCGTATTCTTCGGAGCACAAAGACTACTGTAACATTTTTGTTAAGTTGATCTTAATCGGCGAAACATATATTATATTTATTGCACATTGGTACGCAGAATATTACAATATATATCGTATAACTGCAGGATATTATTATTATTATTATTATTATAACTTATGAGAGTTTGTTTGAAAACGATAATCGTGTGCTCGTCGAATGTACTTATCCGCGTTCTGCGCACTCCGACATCAGCTGCTGGCCCCGATTTCAAAACAATAAACGAGACACGCGATATTGCAATAATGTCTGACGAGTTTATTGAAACGATTACTATAATAATATATGTATAAAGGTTCTATATAGCTGGAATAGTTTCAAAACATTTAACAGTTAAACGATATTGTCTTCTAATTGTTTTATAATATTATTTACCGATTTACGCCTGTATCTTTTTCAAAGCTAAAAAACGAAGGGATAAAAATATATCGACGAAAACGCGTAAAAACTATAGATTTTTTACTAAAACGTTTTCCATAACTCCTTTTTTTCATAACCGTGACCTTATTTTATTCCACACACTGAATTTTTTGCTGGAAGTTATATTTTACGTTTGATTGGTTTTTTTCAATAACGATATACCTACCAAAAATATCTCATATTGATCTGGACTTTGAATATTATGTATTTATTCGGCCAATACGTTCATAAAAAATGAATTTTGATTCGACGACGAATACAAATAATTGGAATAAATTCAAAAGTTGATAATCCGGCGAGGTATACGTAAGATTCGTCGCAGTATTATTTCAAACGTCAGTAGGAAAAAAAAACTTTTAAACATTCTCTTCCGAAGTAGCGTTTTATGTTTCAGTTACATACACAAATAATGCTAGTAAATAAAATAATAAAATACTCATGCCAAAGTAAACACTTAAATGTAGAGAACATTTTTTATTTAGAGTGGTACGTTTAGAATAGGTTCTACTTGAAAACCATCGACATTTTAGTGGCTTACCAACGGGTGGGTAGTGCATGTATGTGTTGTGTGTATGTTCACTGTCATTAATTTCAAACTTTTTATCTACAGGACTATATAAATAAAATACGCCACAGTATCTCATTATGGAACTATTTGCCCGAATCGCCGGTTGACACGCGAAAACGAAACCACGCGGTGGCGATGGAAAGGTGGGGTGTATATATAAAATATATGTCGGGTTTTCACATTTCCGAAAATATCCTGCATAATAATATATGTATATTATACAAATTTATGTACAAATAAACGAATAAAAAATATTATAGAAAAAATTAAATTAATTATTAAATAATAAAATAAAATATAATATCTTGATATATTAAAACATTAATAAAATAAAATATTAATTTGTTCTACTTTGCTCTGCATAACTATTAATTGAGGTTTTTTGTAACCGACGCTTACAATACTTAGGGTTTTGTCAATAAGATAAATGAGTAAAACCATGTTGTATAACTGCAGAATGGATACTCGAGTGTTTTGGAAATACAACAAAAAGGTGAAGTATATGTGAGCGTTTCCTTTTAGCAAACCTAAGACATCATATAGAGGTCATGAAGTTTGAAGAACTCGGAAATAGCTTCTAAGAATGAATGGCAAGAAAATTACAAGACTCTTTCAATATACTACTGAATTCACAAACAAATAATGTGACAACACGGCGTTTTGTATAGGCAATTAAAGTACTTCCGTATCGAAAGTTTATCTTTTCGGCGGCTTAAAGTCAATACTGTCATGGAGAGGTCAACAATTTGAAAAAAATCAAAACATAAGATATGGTTGACTTGTTTTCAATTGCACTTTTGTCATCTATTTACCTTTTAAAGGGCCGCCATTAGTCTGCTGACCGGTCGACGTCGTCCTAACGTCGACAAAATGATTACCCAAACCGAGTTGCGACAGAACAAGTTTTTCTTTATAGATAATATTATTATATTATGAACTTGGGTGATTTGGTATAATATCGATTGATGTGTGACTCGTATAACAATATTATAATATATAATATGTAAAATATTATAAAGCCACGCGTGGGCGACGGATAGTGCGGTGCAGGCAGCTAGGCGACTTTCTTTTTAATGAGGTTTCGTCGTTAATATTTAGTTTCCGTTTCGTGTGTTTTGTACACATACACACAGTGTGTTGTCTATACACATATAAATACATAATATAATATTATATATATATCACGGGGGGCGCACACGCGAACGCCGTACGAGAAGAACAAATGACGGCTAAGGTTACGACGACGACGACAACGCAGTCGTATTATAAATTCTTTTTAAAAATGTACCGCCCGGCCTATTCCCTGCGGCCCGTGTACACGCCTATCCCGCCGATTATTCTTCTCCCCCTCGTGCACGCGCGTATAGTATACAATATGTGTAGCCGTGCCGTGCCTCACACTCGCGCGAGACATTAAATATTAAATCCAATTTGTCTGCGGCCGTTGATTTGCAGTGCCGTCCGAAGTCAATCGGTCAGCGGCGGCGCTTCTGAAATACGCACGATCGCACGAATGCAATATATCTGTGTTGCGAGCGTTATGTGTGTGTGTACTGTGTGCGTCAATATCGAGGCGAGGCGCATCATGTAGATTTTAGGCGGTAACTTGAAAAAAGTATCTTTTTTTGCATATTTCATCTCACGGTCTAGAATCTTTTATTACGACTAATGAACAACAGCAATGAACACAGCAATGAGACACGCGAGTAAATGGATAATAAGTACTTAAAATACAAATAAATAGTTTAACTTTTACCCCCCCAAAAAATCGTGTTTTTACCCCTTAGGGGGTAATTACCCACAGGTCGGGAACCGCTGGTCTAGATAGTTTTTGAAGGATTCGTCCGTATCGCATTATCTTATATATTATATTGCGATGCGATAAGAACGGCCGTTTTTAAATACCTATTATCCAGACAATTCACTATATTATATATCATTATATTCAATATTGTCTATAATATTTTTCTTCTCACAATTGTCTAATAATTATTAATAATATTTTATATTATATATAGGCGTGTGATATTGGTTAAAACGACGTAATAAAATATCAATGTACCTATACCATTTCGATTTCTTATTTTTTTTTTTTATAATCAGCGATAGTTTTTTAAAAACAATGTTCGTATTATCTAAATTATTTTGTTTAAATTGATCCAATATCCTTTCTATATAACTTTTTAATTATCTATACCGCACGATCGCACGAATGCAATATATCTGTGTTGCACGCGTTGTGTGTGTGTGTGTGTGTGTGTGTGTCAATATCGAAACGAAGCGCATCATCTAGATTCTAGGCGGTAACTTGAAAAAAGTATCTTTTTTTGCATATTTCATCTCGCGGTAAAGATAGTTTTTGAAAGATTCGTCTGTATTGTATGATCTTATTTATTGCGATGCGATATGAACGGCCGTCTTTAAATACCTATTATCCAGACAATTTACTATAGTATATAATATTTTTTTCTCACAATTTTCCAATAATTATTGATAATATTTTACAGTATCAACATGATTTCGTCGTTACACAAGATGTTAAGGTAAACATGGTAAAATTATATTTTATGTTATGTACCTAGTTTAGTGTATATAGACATGTGATATTGGTTAAAATGATGTAATAAAATATAAATGTACCTATACTAGTTCAATTTCTTATTTTTTTTTTATAATCAGCGATAGTTTTTTAAAAACGATGTACGTATTATCTAAATTATTTTGTTTAAATTGATCTAATATCATTTCTATATAACTTTTTAATTATCTATACCTAACACTGGACTTTTGTATTTTATTATTCTCTATTATATAGGATACCTAGAAAGACTTGGTCAATTATAGTAATAATAAATAATAATGATATCATAGGTGTATCATATATAGAATACGGACGTGCGCTAAGTAGTATATTGTTTACAATAACATTATTCAAATCGAGACTAATCGCGCAAGTGCTTATTGCTACGGTATTTACTATTCAACTTAAACACTTATACATAACAACATGCATACTATTAATAAGCCTCATCGATACAGCATGTGTGCATAAAACAATATTATTGAATATTATTTCACATGTAAATACATTGTACAGGGTTATTCGCCAAGCATTCTCCTTGCCTTTTTTCTTCAATAATTCAGTTATTCAAAATAGGATTTTTGGAATTTCATGCTTAAAGACTATATTTTTAAACTCTTAAGATTTTTTATACTACCTACTTAAGGAGTGTCCTGTGGATATACAAACTTCTCTTTTTCAAATGAGAACCCACTACTCTTCCCTTTTTTCTACTTAAATTATGTAGTGGATAATTTTTCAGAAAATGATGACGAATCAAAATATCACAATTCTAACGAGTTATTTTTCTTTGTGTACCAAAGATAATAAGTCCATGATAATGGGCTCAGAAGAAATAGGGGTGATTTGAAAATTGTAGCAATTAATACCAGTCTATAATAATTATAATTTGTAAAATTTGTCCACGTATAATAATAAATACTACATCTATTTTATATTTTTGTAAATCAATTTTTTATAACTAGACTATTATAATCTTCATTATAAACAGTTTTATAACTAAGAAACAACTCACTCAAATTTTGAACTAGCGCATCCAAATTTTCAAAAAAAAAAAAAAATATCTACTAATTAATTTACATTAAAAATGGATTCTTATATTACAAACAGAATTTTGTATCATCTCCCCACAGTGGTGTAATTGGAAATTTATCCTGGGGGGGATAGACATATTTTTTACGCACAAAATACTACATTTTCATTATATTTTCAAGTACAGTGGTGACTGGGAATATATTGTTTTACCAAATTTCAAAGGCTCTAAGGGCGATCTATCCGCGTCACCCCCTTAATTATGCCTCTGTCTCCACAGGATAACACTCATTACGTAGTACACAAAATCTCAAGAATTTTAAAATCCGGCGTTTAAGTAGGTATATTTAAAAATTCCAAAAATCAGAATTTGAACATATTCATTATTAAAGGAAAAAATGGGAGTGAGCATTGAACACTTCACTCGGTGAATCACCTTGTATTCAAGTTTTCACGGTGGTGGAAAATATCGGTGTTTGCGGTCGACCTGCATCACGTCTATAATTATTTAACATATTATTATTTCGATTGACTTTGGAGAGCTTGAAAAATGCAAGGCGCTGCAGTCTCCCCGATGTAGGTGCCCATACAATATTGAATATAAAATGTACGAGTTTGGTTGGCTGAAATGTCTGCAAAAGGCAATTTCCTATCCGGTCAAAAGTATAAGTACGTATATGTGGAAATAAAAAACACAACTCTACAGACTATAATACACACAAACTTCTCGCGCGGGACATGACGCGGCTCGGCAAGGCGGTATATCCGTTTATACGCATTTTCACCGACTGCAAAAAGTCGGTTCGCCGAATGCTTTTCGACGGCACAGAACACACGATAAAAGATTGAAGGCGATTCGAATAGCTTAGAAATCGCGTATTCCGGGACCAGAAGGCAATCTCTACCCGCGCCGCAGCAACAGTCGGAGATTCCGAGAGAATATCGTTTTGAAATATTCACTATATTATGTACCAAGTCGACTACATAATATTACATATTATATAGAAGAACCGTATATATACCACTTGAACGTATACACGCATATATATATTATGTATAAACGTATATATATATATACACACACACATCTGAAAATCGCGTGACACATAAACAATGCGTTTTTCCAAATTAGCCACGTGTTATACTTATATATATATATATTATATACATACAGAGAGAGAGAGAGAGAGAGAGATACTACCGCAGCTGCGCATATTTTATATTGTTGCGCGTTCGCCTATTATGGCTGACTTGCCCCACAATATAGAAACAATATATATAATAACGTTTCGACGAAAAAAAAACGTTTTCGCAGATTTTAGTTATATATTATATTAAATATGAGTATACAGCTGCAATACCTACAATATAATATTATATACCTACTGTGTTACATTGCGTATGGTATACAGGGTGTTTCGCCAATCATATGGTCACCCACAGTTTTTTCATTTAAAATTTAGGGTATTTATTTAAAATTTCAAACTCTCATTTTTGAAAATGTTCAGTATAGTTTATTTTAGGGATCGTATATTTTTAAATACTTCAATATATTTTGTATACTGTTGTGCCGCGTGTGAATAACAAACTTAATTTTTCAAATGAGTCAACCTCATTTACTGAAATTTTTTAGTAGGTATAAATATTTTGATTTTAATAATATTAATTATTAAAATTTCCTAACCGCTTTATCTCTCATATCTTCTAAACGTATTTTCAAGGAACTAGTGTTATAAAGTTAAACATCTCAAAAACTAGTAAACTAGTCTTTTAAATATCGATTTAAATCCGTCAAAATTTTCAAAAATTCGTCTGATTAACAATTTAAAGTAGAAAAAGAATTTAAAAAAATTAAAAAAATAAGTTAGTTAATATAACCACGACTAGGACACTTAAAAAAAATGGTATACTGCAAATTCCAGGTGTTTGAAATATATAGCCCTTAAGTATGTGCTTGAAAATTTCAAAAATCAAATTTCGAATGGACTATACTGCAACCTTAGTGATGGCATGCTTGGTGATTTGGTGAATTACCTTGCAGTATATACTGTACCTATATATAATAGGTATCTGGTATACCGCCATATACCGCGAATTCCCGTACTAGGACGATATAATATTATATCGATTGCGTGTTAGATATTATTGTTGCGAGTATAGGTATTGTTTATAGCGGTACAACAATATTATACCATCGCAATTATTATTGTGTTATTTCCGCCCGTCGTCAAAATTGACGTTTCATAAAGAATCCTGTGCGCGGACGCCGTTTTCCTTGTATTGTAATTTGTAATATGTACCTCTGAAGTTATATAACATTTAGGTAAGTCGCGTCGTCGTACATTATAGATAGAAAACCGGAAACTGTTTTTTTCGCTCTTTTTTTTTTTTACAACGCACCATGTGTTTTTATACGTACAGACTACGCGTTGTGTGTTATATTATATTTTTATCATCGTCCGTAATAATAAACGGGCAAGGTATATGATGTTATTATACCATCGTTATATACCTGTACGCACGCACTACACAACCACTACCTACATATCGTGTGCGTGTGTGTGTATACACTACCTATACACAGTATACGGCCCACCACTCCTCGGTTTAGGCACATACCACCGAGTACACATACGCACACTGTATATATGTTTTTTTAATATTATTACATACTACTGCACCTAAATAATAATATTATATACTCGCGTCGGCGCACGTGTCCGACCAGTGTGTACGATATTATAATAATATAATGTATAATATACGGCGGCGTACCGATACTAAAACAATATAATACATATTTTTAATCTCTGTCATTGTTATTATTATATTACTGTTCGCCGACACAACAACACAAAAAAATGACTGGACGAAATTCACGCGACGGCGACGGCGAAATCGTTATCGTTAATTCGATACCGCAGTTTATATTATATTGTTATATTGTATATTTTTTACCACGCTCGCGGTGCGAGTATGGACCGACACACCACGAGTAGGTACCTATACTATCCATACTTCCGCCGGATTTATCGCCCGAGCCCGACCGCGACGCTGCTGTTATCGCGCGATTAACGCGGGCGAGTGTCGTTTTTCCGACGTAAATTTTAATTAATTTCGAACGCGATGTCGTACATTTCCGCTTATTGTATATACATATTTCTCGAACAGATATGTATATACCGCGCGCACACACCACTTTGATATATTGTGTACATATTATTATTTTTATTATTATTATTATTATTATAGTAGTCATCGTTCGGTTTAAATCATTTGTGAAATTCAACGCCTGCAGTGATGTTTACCCTCTCCCGCGCAGCGGTGCCGGCCCGCGGTATAGGTGTGTATACCATGGACCTGTTCGTGTGGCTCGTTGAAACGACGACAAAAAAATGAAAAAAACAAAAATACCGTCCTTGTTTTATGGGGTGCGCTAATTAGGTTGACAGAATTCCGAGGGCTCTCGTATCAAAGGTTCGTAAACGCGACGCCGCTGCCGCCGAAAATGCGGTAAAATGTAAAAAAAAAAAAAAAAATATGTAATAGTAATAATGAAAAAAAATAACTGGTTTCTTTATATTTTATTCCTTCATCTTTTTTTTTACCGTCCGGTTATTTAATTTTGAAACGATTTCGCCGTGCTAAAAACCTCGTGAGGTAGATGTCCTAATAGGATATGTAATTTGATTAAAATTTTGTAATATATTATTATATATAATATATAACCCGTACGATATCACGTTTGTAGATAAGACAACTGTGCATTGTAGTATTTAAGTTTCGTTTTGTGTTATCATCATCGCGGGTCATGTACATTTTTTTTAAACATTTTTACTATAAAATTCAATGATATTATATAAAATAAGTTGTTTACGCTAGTTTTCCGCACAAAGCGATTCTTCTCAAATTTCAATATTTTAAATTTTAGTATTTATTGTTGTTACAGTTTATAATATATATGAAAAAAAGTTTCAGGTTCTTTTTTACCTTATGGCTAATGTCAATAACACCTTTCACTATATGCACACACAAATATTGTATAATAATGTAATAATATATTAATATCTATACGTGACTGTTATAATTAAATATAATATATTATACGATTTATACCATGTGCGTATATGATGCCGATGTAAAAAATGAATATACAAATTTTTTACACAAACTAAATGTTTTTTAATCATTATCCATATTTCAATCGTAGTTAATATAGTTTCTATTATAAAGATATTATAGCTTCTAGAAAATCACCCAATATACTTTCGTTAAAAAACAGTTATAAGTAGAGCTAATAATATATGAAATGTGTAATTCTTGATTAAAAAATATGTATTAAAAACAAAATTGGTAGAAAAAAATATTTCTTTACAAATATTCGTACCTATATATAATATATAATATTATATACGGTCAATAGATAGGTATATTATAAGTTTTAGATTCTGAGTGGAGGTATGAATGTATTAATTTTAAAATAATGCTTGTTTTTTTTTGTGTGCATAGGCGCAACTATGGGGGTGCTCGGGGGCGCTGAAGCGAAATTGCGACGAAGTTAGATTGGCACTTAAACGAAGAATAACGATTTTCAACATTAAGAGTAGTTTCTGGTAGCACATTGGAACTATAGTTTATACTTTAGAGAGGAAAAAATCGATAATTCACCGTATTTTTCAAAATAATCGGGAAAAACAAAAAAAGAAGCTAAATAATAACAGACATTTTTACCACTTTGATCTTAACACGCTTTGTGTATTTTAGTTGGTACCTAGATTTAAAATAATATCTGCTATATGCGTCTTGTATTGGGGCTAGTGCTACGACAAAGTCTATATTTCTGTTATAAATAATATTAAGGTGGCCTGGAATCTCTGAAATAAACAAGTTCATCACTTGTTTCAATATAAATTTTAAATTTCCAAAGTAACCGAAATTTTTTAAGAATCATATTTTGTACTTTTATTGTACTCTGTTGCTTATACTTAAAGATACACATCTATGTAGTGGAATACAACTAATAAACATATTATTTAATTTAAATATATTTATTCATAATACTCTGTATACGTTTTACAAAGCACATTACAACTTAAATAATAAAATAAAAATATTAAATAATACATTATAATATTATATACATACAAATTACAAGTATAAAATACATTGAAGGTAAAAACTATTAAAGAACTATTGATACCTATTGTGTTTATACTAATTAACGACGTGTAGTGTATATATGATACCCTTTAGGCCACCGCAGGTCGCCTCTACAACGTTCTCCGGCCAGTCCTGCGGTGACAGCGACTACGTCATGACAGCTAGAGACTAGTGCGCTATGTCGTACGCTTGACGGTGCTGAGGGTGCTGAAGACGCCTTTTGTGATGGCGACTAAAGCACCGAGTGATCGAGGGAAGACTTAAATGTCAGTGCTGCGAAATCGGCGGCGACCCCAAGGCGCGACTTGGTATGACATACCACTGCAGGGCGAAAAAGGGAGAGAATCGGTGGACCGGACCGCGAACCTTATACTCCCCGTGGGATACGCATGGTATAATTTTCAATATAATATATAGACTTTTTTGAGCTGTTTATAGACATTTTTTGAATTGTTTTGAAAAAATGTCAATAAATACACTTTTACTTGATCAAAAAGCTTGAAAATGCAATATAAGGTTCTTCGTCATATTCTATTTTTTTTTGTTTTTTTTTCTTATTCTTTTTTATGTTAGTTATTATTTATTTATAATACTTACGGTAATAATCAAAGCTTTACTGCGTATAGTAATTATTGTACAAATTAAAATAAAAAAAATGTATCGCAATGTTCCTATTATAAAAATTGTGTGTACTTATACGTATATAATAGGTGTACGTATTTATATATTATACACTACCGACACTCGACAGCCATCATGCGCATATTATTGTGGTTTGACTTTCTAATATAAATCGAATAACCAATATTAGGATTAGGGGCTCTTTTTGTTATCTTCGCTGAAATATACCGCGATTGTAGAGACTATCAATAATTCAAGACGTCATTTACGTCATCGAGCGTTGTGGCACTATACCTTATATAAGTATACAGCTGGGAACCAAAGGTGCTATATTGAATAATATAATAGACGTACACGTTTCACGTGCAGCCATCTACAAGTATGTCGACAAATTATACGCTTTATAATATTGTATTCATTACATTTTATAGTCTTATGTGACAATTTTATTGTTAATATTGTTAAGAGTAGTTGGACACTTTGACATATGTCTCTAAATTTTCACGATTCCTCTCACGTCCAATCAAGTTGGGCATTTTAATGGTAACCTATAAACTGTTTTGATATACAATTCTCTCGCGAAGAATAATTAAACGTCTGTAAATATTTCCCCCTAGAAAATTGGCAGTAATTATGCAATATTCAACTGTTAGTTATATACTTATATAGCCGATGTACCTGCTATAAATACTTTTCTAAAGCCATATAAGTTTATATAGAAGTGGTGGTTATAACAAAACTTCAAGGGGAAGGGGTGAATTAAGCACAAATATTAAAAACAAATTAGTTGTATCCTCTTGTCGAAGACGCAGCTGTCCAAGCGTATACTTACGTTTATTCTTGCTATATTTTAAAACCTTTATTATACATATATTTTACTTTTATTAATTACTTACTTTTTCCTCAAAAGGAATATTCAAGTCCAAAGAGCAGGGCCAGGGCGATCGACTCATTTCCTCCCTCTATGACTATATACCCCTGTATGGCATATATATAGATACCATATTGTATGGAAATATACATAAACTATTACCAACAAATAACGCGATATCTACTCATTATAGCAGTAGGTGTATGTGCGAAATACGTGTTATATTTAGTTCACACATGGCGAACAAAACGCAGTATTCAACATAGTATAATACACAGTCCGTGTACACATGCATAGCTGTCAGTCATCAGTGTGATGGTATTCGACTTGTGGTTATAATAATTGCTTTCCACTATAAACGTATAATATTATAGTTTCTAAGTTTTTGAGAAAATGATTAGATATAATATATTTATATATTATATCGAGTACTGCAGCACTATATACGCGTAAATGCGTCATTCGTGTATATATATTATACTGTATATTTGTATGTACGTTTTGCTAATGGATTCTTCTTTTCTTTTTTTTTTATTAAAAACCATTAGAGTCGAAACTTAACGATTAAACGTCTTCTACTCTGCTGTATAGGTATCTATATATAATATATTATACCTTTATATGTGTTTTCCGATTTCAACTTTGGGCCTCGATAAAGTTTCTTTGCGCAGACTTCATACATCGCGGACCATTTATATAAATATAATATATATATAAATTTAAGTACACGCTTGTATGATATATATATATATATCTGTATATAAACCGTACTTGGCAGATTGGTCGACTAATGACTACACACGTATACTATATACATACCTATAGCTACTTAGAAGTTCTACACTGTCTGAGGCGCACATTCGAAATAATTTCGCACACAAACACGCTGCAATTTCGACATATCGACTCCGCGAGAAGAGGCTTAAAGGATTCTTTTTATCGGACCTTCTGGGAAGAATATATATATATACGGTCCGACTTACGTGTGTATATAATAACGTTATTGTTGCGCCTCCGTATACCTATATATATATATATATATATATATATACTTTCACATCTACTGCAATGTCTAAGCCAGTAGGTACATATTGAAAAGTGAAAAACGTACTCAGACGGAAAAAAAATATGTTTAAGAAAAAATCGGATACAACACACACGTTAATATTACACCTACCTATAAATATAATATTATATAGTATATAATAATGCTGCTGCACTTATATAATATTATAACTGTGTTTATAGAGTTTATATATAGGTATATATCTATCTATAATACATACCTGCACATTACTACGTATATGAGAATTTCAGCATTGGGTTTTTTTTATCGTCTAATATGACAGAGCAGCGACACAATCATATTCATGAAAAAAAACTGGAATTTTTTTTTCAAAGCCGCCATCAGTCTTTCGGTATGATCTAAATTTCACTATATTAAGGTATAATATGGTATATAGCAGGTATACAGGGTGTTCAATGTGAATAACTATATGGGCTATAACAGTGTTCTTCAATAGTTCAATCTTATTAAATGGATTCGCGGTCCATTATTATATTTTATTATTTCCTTTTCTCGACCCATATATCATCCTACATAATATGTTTCAGAAAAGTAAATTGATAATATTAATACTGTTTTATATTATGTGTAGAAGCAGACAAAATTTTTATTATTAATTTATCATTTTATTTACTTCGTATAATTAAATGAAATACATTTTTAATACCCTTATTGCTAATAAATCCTTTATTGACTTATTACAATATTTTTATTTTTTTTGATTCTGTACAACTTTATACAAAATAACTACTCTTACTACAACCATCTATTTATAATTATGTGTGTATCAAAGAGAATTTTATTGCCAGATACCAATTCTGTATTGTGTATAATATATGTAAATATGTGCATAAATTATATTATACAATTTAATGTCACAAACAACCATTTTTTACTTATATTAGTATATTACGGTACATGACATCGACATGTGAGGCTCTGTAAAATAATAATAGCGTATATACCTACCTAGTACCTAGTTATTTTTTAATTTTTAATTTATTTTATCTTAAATACTGGGCATAATGAATGTATATTGGTTTTAGAATGATGTGGATTTATTTTTTTAACCATCTGAGTGTTTTTACAACACCCGTGTTAGCAAACAATGTAAACAATATACGATACATATATAATACAGTATTTTAGTATAGGAATATGATATACGTATGTTTGTACGTCTATATGTATATGAAATGTTGCAAACAATAATAACACTTAGGAAGTTGCAGATTTAAAAACTTGTACATAATATGTAGACATCAGACAAAAAATTATCAACATCAATAACTGAGAAAATGAGAGAATGCGTATATGAGGACAGATGACTTGCAATATTCGCATATTTATTTTATATTTGTGTACAGCTATAAAAAGAGCAGCGAGTTATAGACTTTAGTAACAACTGCGTTTTTCCGAAGTACGTTGTGAGCTGAACTTGGTGCGAACGATGGATTTTGTGGCGAGTGGGAAAAAAAATGCCATTTCGATACTTGATACATAGCTTCATACATGCATAGATAATGTTGGTCCACGGACAAAAATCTACAATAAATAAAATAAAAAAATTCCTTTTTATAGTTAAAAAAAATACAATTTTAAGTGCATATTTGCTGATTGTTTATAGATACAAGTCTACCCTAAATTATTAAGTAACAAAAAAAAATCGGTTGTATAATGGGTACTTGATATTCCAGATACAAACGCATAACTTTTTAAAAAAAATTGAACATCCATAAATTTGCTTGGATGTAAATATACTAAAATTAGCTTTAACTGGTATATAATATACTAATATAACCTTTTCTTTTTTTTTTTATGTTCATCATGATTTCAAATTAGAATTTCAAACAGAATGTTATAACAAAAGAACAAAACTGATAATAATATAATAGCACGAGTTCTCTCAGTTTTAAATTTTTATGGCTTTCACCTACGACTATAATAATACTCTGCACCTATTATGGCTATTATAATATATTATAGCTTTAAAAAATATATAGTTATAAGAGTTTTACGGCCTATCGAATTAGACACGGGTACCTACGTGCAGATTACGCTAAAAAAAAACCACAGCGAGTATAAATAATATCAATTTTCTGATTTATTAATTAATTAATTTTTTTATTATTTAATTAAAATTGCATGATATTTTAAAAGTTGTTTAATTTCGATGATCAATAAATTACACGTGTTTTTTCTGGTTGACTTTAATATAAGGCCGAATAGTAATAATTTTATATGCAATAAGGCGTGTATTATTTAATCCATCTTAGTCCAACTAAAAAAATAGTGTTTAATTATATATATCATATGACATTAATTCAAACGGATCATAAAAAAATACTTAATCAATTTATTTTATACGTAGGTAACAAAATATTATACTACCTAGTTGGTGAGTACATCAAATAATCATATAACCATAGGTAATTTTTCAAACACAATCGACTAGTGTTCACGGCTAGTTGTCAGTAGCCCAGAGCTAACGCAATATGAATGAGACGACGTTTGCAGTTTGAAAGTCGATAATATTAGCAATATTACCCGCGATGACTGTACCTACAATGATGCGACAATATCTTCGAAAGCCGACATTTCAAATTTTCCGATTTGACGGTCAATAATTAAGTTTAAACGATGAAATACACCTCAAATTTCGTATTTCAATTCAACTGATTTTTACTGAAAATTAGATTATTTTAAAAACGATTTCATATGTATAATAAATAAAATTTCACTTTCTATTATTATTTTTATATTATATTAGAATATGAAAAAAAAATGATGTTTGCCATTTAATAATAAAAAATTTAAATGTACGTTTATTAATATATATATGGTTGTGAGAGGGGGGGGGAAATAATTTGGAAAATACCAACAAATATGTGTATTGTAGCATAATTTAATGTGCAAAACAATATAATAGAACGAAAAGTATTAATTATAGATGACTTAGAACGCTATATAAAGTATAGTATTTACTGGTATATAAGTACATAATAATATATAGTCCATAAACATATACTGAACGCCCTATAAGTACACGCCATTAATTTATGAAATAAAAATATGTCGGAGGAATAAATTCGAATAATGCGTTAACCCAATAATTTCTATATACACGCATAATAATATTATATAATACACAAACAATATAAAATTGAATAAGAAAAAAAAACAATAGTTATCATTCTTGGCCGGGACGAAGAAACGGTCGAAAAAAAAAACCCCATACAAACGTGTCTGGTCATTAAATTGTTGCTGTGTGAAACATTTGGCCAATTAGAATGGATTTTCGTTTTGGCGCAAAGAACGCACGCTGTATAGTGTATATTATGTTTATATGTTATTATATATTGTGTTCTTCTTCTTATTATTTTTTTTTACGATCTTATGGAAGAAGAGTATAGGTAGCTACTATTATAGCAATATTTTTTACTTTTAAATCTTGAAAATCGGCTTGTCAAATTGATTAATTGACTATTGTCGAACGCGATTCCTAATTGGCTAATTGTCCCTGAGACAATGTGCACCTTGCGGGTACAGCCGCATATGCGACTGCTATTATAATATTGTATTATATTGTATATGTAATATAGGTTTATTAGATATGGACGAGCGCCGGGGTTTACCAATTCCATGGGATGCCCAAAATTTAAAAAAAATAATAAGCTCGAGAAAAATCATAAAAAATCTGTAAAGAGGATCCCCACCTGCAGTGTTGTCCCCGGCTTACAACATGGCGATTTTGAGTAAAGCAGAACCAATCTTGAGTGTTGATAGTTTGTTATACATTAAAGTGAATTTATCTTAATTATACCAAATTTAAAGCCAAAAGGTAAGAAAATTATCTGTATTTGAATGTTGATTTCTTACAAAATATTGATTTTGAGGCAACTTATGATGAGTACTTAAGTTACTGTGTTTGTAAGTACTAATAATAAATTATACATTTTTTAAATAAATAGGAGATAGCATTCTTTTTATCTGTAATGAATCGAACGAGTTGTAAAATAAAAACTTTTACAATACAGTAGATTTTAATTTATTAGGACACATCGGTAGCGTGTTTTTTTTTATCTCAATAAAGCGGCTGACCAATAATCCGAAATAAAAAAAAGAGATATAAAAATTTGTTGGTCACAGATTTATTATTTCTTTTATTATTATTATAAATATGTATATTATACATATAATTTATAGAAATAGGTTATAGGTAGATATGTACATGAATTACACTATACTTGTTTCTAACAGTACATATATTTTGTTATTTTTTTTTTATCTCTTTTGAAAAAATGATCAATGACGTATACCTACATTACATTTGAATACACTCGCGATAAGGATATTATATATAACATATAATATCTTTATATATCTTTATAATATCTTTACATACATATTATGTATGTAACATACATTAGATCTTAAAATTTGATTCGATGTGTTGTCGGATTGTTGATCATAATATTGATATAATATACTCTAAAAAATACCAATGTCTCAATTATCCGGTTTTGTGGCCCAGATAATAGCGGTGAATATTTACACTACGCAATCATACGTTTATTTTGGTAATTGAAGAATATTGTCCCAAGTCCCAATTAAGCGGTTGTCCCTATATATTAACCGGCGGCGTCGTCTCTATTAAGCGGAGTCGACTATAAAATATAATACAGATTTCTACATTTTAACAATTAGATATTAATGATATTATACAAATTGATTTCGACATATTGTATACTACCATAAACCAGTGGCATACACATATATTCTTAATTTGGTAGCTGGGGGTTAGGTACATTAGAATATTATATTTATACGCATATACCAGAATAGATAGACCTATGTGCTTTGGCGATAGCTTTTCAAAGTATTAAATAGGATAACAATATTTATTTATTTAAAGAATAAAAGAAATATAGATTATGTCCTTGTAGGCTACTTCGTTTTAAGGATAAAAAAAATTACACAAATTAACTTCATGAAAAAAAAAATGAAAGGGGGACCGGGCACCCTAAGGTATTTGCGTTTTAAAAAGCTAAAAAAAAATTTTAAAATTTTTTTACAGGTATAGAAAATAGGATGAGACTGCAGTCTAATTTCTATATTCTTAATGACAAAAAATTAAAAAATTTAATACATTATACCTAGGTATTTGATATGTATAGAGATCGCAATTGCATATAGCTTTTCAAAGTATTAAATATTATATCAATATTTATTTATTTTAAAGACTGAAAGAAATATAGAGTATATCCTTGCAGGCTACTTCGTTTTTAGGATAAAAAAAATTGAAAGGGGGACCGGGCACCCAAAGGTATTTTGGTTTTAAAAAGCAAAAAAAAAATTCAAAAAATTGTATTGGCTTATAAAAGAAAGTGACACTGCAGTCTATTTTAATAAAGTTGTTAATAACAAAAAATTAAACAAAATAATACATTTTACCTAGGTATTGGTTATTTATAGGGATCGCAATCGCATATGGCTTTTTAAAGTATTAAATTGGATATAAATTTTATTGATTTTAAAGAATGAAAGAAATATAGAGACTATGCTGCATGCAGGCTACTTCGTTTTTTGGATAAAAAAAATTAAAATGGGGACCGTTCACCCGAAAGTATTTTCGTTTTAAAAAGCTAAAAAAAAATTCAAAAAAAATTGTACAGGTATAGAAAATAGTATGAGACTGCAGTCTAATTTCTATATTCTTATAATGACAAAAAATTAAAAAATTTAATACATTATACCTATTTATTTGATATGTATAGAGATAGCAATTGCATACAGATATTTAAGTATTAAATAGGATATCAATTTATCTTTGGCTTAAAGAATGAAAGAAATTTACTGACTATGCCTGTAGGCTACTCCGTTTTATGGATAAAAAAATTTACACAAGTTAAAAAATGTAAAAAAAAAATGTGATGATAGATATTATACTACGGCAATATGAAAATTTCACAGCTGATATATTATAATACAAATGTAATATCAAAGTGGTTGGTGTTTACGAATTGTTCGTTGAAATGTGAAATGACAATAACCAAAATGGTTAATAATTTTTAATTTAAACAATAATAATAATATAAAATATTTTTTTTTGGCAATTGGTCTAGTTATTGAATGATTAAATGTAATTCAATTAATTTGTTTACTATTTGAAGTCAATTGTATAATAAAAATAGTATAATTTTTTCGTTGATTTTACTATCATTTTTTATTTTATTTCTTAAATTGTTTATTTTTTAAATATACAAAATGCATTAAATTTGCCTATATAAGCCCCCTTTTTTTTGATAGGTACCTAGTTTGAATAATTATTTCTTCAACTGTTAAATCTCCAACTTTTTATTTAGAAAAAAATTGTATTTAAAATGTATAAATATTAATAAATATTAGCTTTAGCGCCCCTCAGTTTGGTTACCCATACTTCAGGCTTTTAAGGTATCTTTTCGATGCTAGTGCGACATTCGTAGGTCAGCAAAGTCACCTGTGTACGAGAGAGTGCTGTATACAATAGTCGTTTGGTTATGTTGTTGTAAACCCTTCAAATTCAAATTAGTGGCACCCCGTACCTAACCGCGGTCGAGTCCAAATTATTTTAAAATTATATAGTATGTATAGCAGCTATAATATTAAGTAACACGATTTTATACTTACACTGTAAACTTTGTCATACTTTGATGAATTACATGGGAACTTTAGTACCTATGTACTTATAAAATAAAGTTAATAGGTCTATGATCAAAATTCATAAGTAATATTAACTAATAACTATTGATTAAAATAAATATTTAACATTTCTACAACTACATTTATTATGAGGCGCTATTGATAGGTTATTAAGTTGTACCAATGTCATGAGTTTTTTTCTCTGTCATTTAAAATATATAATTAAATATTTTATCTAAATTAATTTTAATAATTTAATAGTACCATGAAAATCAACCGTTTCAACCAATCTGGTCATGAGTGTATCATGATAGAGTTAAAGATACACCAGGATTTATTGTAACTCAAAAGATTGCATTTTTGACACCAATTTCTTCTTAGACTTTTTTTGTTCGGTTGGCTGACCTCCAGGGACACCAGTTGGTAGTTACAAATTAAATTACTGTACATCAGTCTCTGCTGTTCAATCTATATCATTTTTTATTCACCCAAAATTTGGGTTTCTTTAAAATCTTAAAATGATATTTTGCTTCATTCAATTCACCAGTATCTCGGTGCAACTTATTTACATTTAAATGATATCAGTATATTTGATTACTAGGTTTTTGATATCAGTAAATGACAAATCAAAATATTAAATAATTTATAAAACATTTTTTTTTCACATTTCATATTAAAATATTAACATTTTATAATGTTACATATTAATATTATGTTTTTATTTAGTACATAATTGTCACATAATAAGTTACATACATAATATTTGGGAATTAATAATTAAAACTAAAATATAATTTGGTATAAAACAATTGTTGAAATATGTATAAAAAAAAATTGCACTACAAAAATGTATTATTATAATATCATTAGTTAACTAGGTTTACAATTCATACATTGAATAAAAATAATCTTATCAATAACTTTAGAATATTTTTTGTGCGTATAGAGACCCATTCAGCCCAAAAATAATATCACGTACCTCAATAATTTTTAAAACAGGTACTAAATGTAGGCTAATTAAATACAATAATATATTTTTATCTCAAGTAAAATGATAATAATTTAAAATATAAAAAGTTAATAAACAAAAATAACTAATTTAAATGAGTTATAAAACTTCAAAGTATAAAACATAATAGTAATAAAATTTAAGATAAAATAATACTGAAAATAAAACTGTGTAAAAATATCTTGACACTGCAAGGAATAAATGTTTGGACCATTATGGCAATATTGTTATTGTAATAAAAAAAATTAGATATATGGCCCCGATGAATTGAGCTTTAAAATATTACAATAAAAAAAATAATTTACTTTTATTTAACAGTCTTTTTAAAATAATAAAAATTTTTTTTATACAATTTAAAAAAATCTTATATAAAAAAATTACATAGTTATAATTAAATATGGAAGAAAATCTAGATTTAATTATAAAATTTTTATTAAATTATCAAGATCAAAAATAAAAGTGCAAATCAATTTTGCAACAGGATAATATTAAATTATATATAAAATAAAAATAGGATAGATAACCAATAAATGTTGTCAGTTGTTGAAAATAAGCAGATAATAAGATGTGTTCTAAAAACTCATTAATACTAGTTATATACAAGGTATGGCTCAAAAGTAAATACATTAAATTTGTTATGCACATAATGACAAAGTAAGACTATAAAATAGTATACCAGTAAATAGGTAAACATTATTGATTTATAAAAATGAATACAAGTATCAACATGATCGGTGCTGAAATATTAAAAAACAATGTTGTATGAGATTTAAAAGATCTGCATATGAAAAGTTTAAACATTTAATTGTAGAATAATATTTTTAGATGGTACAAACTACAACAAAGCTATCAGATAGTTGATACAATTTTGAAAAAACTAATCTCGTCTAAGAAAGCATATTATGTGAAACGCAAGTATAAAGTGAAAACAATGTTCATCTTCTTTGTTGACAGCAGCAGCACTTGAATTGGAAAATAAATAGAAAAAGGATGCAAAAATATAAAGAAAATACCCGAATATTTAAATTTCTTATTGAATAGATTCTAATTAAAAGCTGTACGTTAATATTTTTTTATAAATGAAGGGGTGATTTCATCCCCCTCCAATTCAAGCACCAGACAGCAAGTGAAATTGTTGATTGATAATTTGTATTTTGAAGGGTTGGAAGGGATATTGCGAATGATTGGGTGTTAAGTGTTTCTACCATGACAATACAATACTCTACTATTCACCATTCATAGTGTAATGATATGCTCAAATATCATTATAATTTATAACAAATTAGTTAAAGATAAATAAAAAATGGTCAGACTATCGCTCGTAGAAATCGAACACCCCCAATAAAACCTTCATCAATGACAATAGAGACGATCCGTATTATCTGATCACGGATTAAGAAATAAGCACGTACTTGCAACGATACTATGTTGCACATGTGGCCTTCTTATATGCCGCCAGAGAAAAAGGACTGTCATAAAAAGTCTGTGCCGCCGAGGAGAAATCTGACCGTCAGAGGTACAATAGCCTTTGATAAAGCCGCCCGACTATCTCTAGTCAGCACATCCGTATCGTCCCTTAGTCAGTGCATGCACACCAACCAGCCATAGTCATAATTTGAAAAAAATAACTTGTCATTTTATATAAATATATATTCTACATTGATAAAAAAACTAGTAGACTTACTTTCGGGACATACCTTGAATACTGTTAAAAAATTAAGTAGTTGATACTCAATTAAATTTGAAGACTAGAAAATACATCAGATCTCGGTCTGTGAAGTCACTAATAGTTACATGTCGAAAATAATAATACATTTAGACAGAAGTTTCAGAGTTCAACTTAAGAACAAATCTATTTGATTTTGGATTGATAACTTCCTCTGTAATACTGAAATGGGGAAGCTTATGTACTGTACACAAAAGTGAAATATCATTTTGCCGTAGTTGAAACACTGTTCCATCTTTGAGTGCTCGGGTCAATAGTTCATTACAAATTAATGACCAGGATTGAAGTGATTTTTGGTCTTTCTCATTCTAGAAAGAAATTAATATAAGAATATATATGTAGAAAATTACAATGACAAAAATAATATTTAAATTAATTAATTCAACAAAATTACTTGTAACACGGGAGATGCACTCAAGTAAGGTTCCAAAAATGCTTTTGGTGAAGCATCATGAGTTAAACATAAAGCAAGGTGAGACAAAATGGACTCTACGGTATGCCTCGGCTGTTGCCTGGTTACTCTTAAATACTTTTGAAGAGATCGTGCAATAGTTGGAAAAACGGCTTGAGCAGCTTCATATGGATCCATGGCAGAACCACCTCCTTAAAACATAAAATCAGTTTCTTATAACTTATATCCATTATGCAAATAAAATAAAGCATAATATAAAATGTAAAATAATTACCAGGATCATGGTGTGATCGTTTAACATGGGTGAATGCTTCTTCGGCAGCTGTTAAAAGCCTGGCTCTTCGCTTTTTAACTCGTCGTTCATAGTCATGTTCTTCATAGAATCGTTCGTTATGACTTGAGTCACGACGTCTAGCATGACCATTCATTGTACCCCTTGATTGACTCATTTGGAGAGTGTTACTTCCAATACCTTCAATATCGTAAAATTTAAAACTGGAAGCATTTTTTTTAGATTTTGATACTGGTAAGCGCTCTAAGTATGGATTGTATATGGAAAATTCAGTATAATATCGTTCAAGAACCCAAACAGCAGCTCGCTGAATACTCAATTGACCAATAGGATATGATCTACTTTCACCATCAGGACTTCTTACAACCTAAAATGTATGATAAGAATGATAAGATATTATATAATAAATAAATAGAATGCAAATAAATTAATTGTTGCCGTCATTAGAACTTTATGTATTTATATTTATATTGCTATAAACATTAGTACCAATTATTATTATTTCACTTTTGTAACAGTTAATTATATAGGTGGGATAACATTGGCAACAATAATTATTATCCCTACTTAACAATGCCGTTAAAAAGTTTCAAGAAGGATACAAAAGAATTATTATCATTATTTTATACTAAAGTTCAAGCAGTACTTTCTATTACTCTCTCATAAACTAGTACCATACCGCAGAAATTCATTAAATCTCGTAGCCTGTCTAAATTTAATTTACTAAACATATAAATAAATAGATTGTTTATTTAAAATTATAAGAAATTATAATTAAAGAAATAGTATTTTTACTTTTATAAAATACACGAATGGACATTTTATATAAACTTGAAGTCATCTTTTATACAAGGGGATCTATTTAAGTGCTTATACTCATTAATTTGAAAACTTTCAACACATATCAAATATAATTTAATGTCATAAAACATTTTTGAAAAACAATTGTATTTAAAAAAAAAGTATTGTTATAAATTTTTAATTTTTTTTATAACAATATACTTTTGTACTTTCATATTCTAAATCCATATATTTTTATGAGTACAGTAAGTCCACATTTTAACGCTGTTTCGCCATGTTGTAGAATTTTAAATTCTTGTGTTCCGTTTAACAATTCAACAGCTTCGGTATAATCTATTAATTCATTTTTAACATCCGATAGTATGTAATAAGTGTAGTGCATACACACTTGTAGTTGCACCAATTGTTCACATAATGCGGTTATCAATTTTATTGACAGGCCTAACATACCCGGCTTATCCCAGTGGACGGAATTTGTCACCTGGATAGGCAATATGTTTCTGAGGGTGGCGGGTAAAGGTATACCTCCAGGATGTGGTGAGACCTGGATCCTGGGGTGGTCTGCAGGTCGTTGTACACCTTGGCTATCTTTAATACATGGGTTTGTATAGAACCATTATGCACCATCCAGGTGTTTTAGTTCTTCAAGACAGTCACCTGGCACCATCCGGAAAGGCAGTGTTTCCAAGGTTCGCGATCATATTATACGTACGTAATATTTTATATTCATTCTTTATTTTTATTTGATCTATAAAGTAGGTTGTTTAACGATTTGTCTTATTCTGCACTATACAGTTGTCACGCATTACTTATTATTTTTATTAATAATAGGTTATTATTATTACGTTTAATATTTTACTGTTAATTATTGGCAGGAACACATTCCAATAATGTGAGTGTAAAGTGTCTCATTTAACATTGTGTTTTCTAGTAACTCAACCTCGACGTTAACCAAGGACTTACTGTGTTTGATAAAATATAAAATTGAATTTTGAACAAGTTTTATTTATATTTTATACTTAACTGGACTTAGATTCCATAAAAAAAGACCATAATCTATAATGGCAATTCGATACCATTTGCAAATTCTATAAATGTTGTATTAAGACAGTGCGGTAATAGGCAATGCCTGTTTCAAGATGAGCCATTGTTATTTTAATTATTTAATATATACCTTGATGTAGAAAGCTGGCTGAAGATGTCTTATTTCCATTAACACGATGGCAACATAATGAATACAAAGTAGACAATCACATAAGGATGAAGAATAGGATACCAAAGCACGATACTCGAGCAAATCTTCACCTGTAGCTGTGGCTCGTACTCCTGAAAAATTATAAATTCCATAAAATTATTTTATATTTTATAAATTAATAAACAGAAAAAAAAATTTATTGATATTCATAACATATATTATATAGCTTAACATAAGCTGGAAAGAGGAGCATAGGTGTTTCCCATAACTTTTAATATTTATCTAATTTAGAGAATAAAATAAATTTATTAGCCAATCTATATTATATTTCTAGTGTATTTGGGCAACTAAAATCTGTAATTATTTTACTATCAATAAATTACGACTAATATTATTTTCTACAGGCATTACTAACTTTTAGGAAAATACTAACATTACATCTGCAATAAATGTAATCAATAACTTTTCTATCCAGCTTTTATAACAAATCATAAAATATGAGACACTGGGTATTCAGCTTACAAAATTATGCAATAATTAAATGTTTTAGATTTAATCTGTAAACATTTCTAATACAATTTCTTACAAAACTTTAAACTTCTCCCAGATTTTATGTTCAAGTTAATAATAAGGAATATAGTATATGTCTTTATAAACAAAATATTTAAATGTATTACTACTTCAAAATATTTTTAAAAAAATGTTAATTTATATTTATTGTAATTATTATTATAGAAAAAAGAGATATTTAATAAGTTTCTTGATTTTGCTTCCTAACCATATTATATAATTAACAATTATGTAAAAGATTATTTATAAGATAACTAAAATCAAAACTTACCCTCTGTGACTTGAACTACATAAAAAAGCCAAAAAATACCACAGCAAATTGACACTAATGCTAAGACAATTGCTCTAAAAACATGAATACGAGGCATAGTTGCTTTCACGGGACGTAGGAAAATTGCCCATGATGCCACAGCCAATAAAAACATTTTGAATGCCAGTGAAACTAACACTCCTTTACATTCTGCGCCACAATTTAATAGAGTTTCTCTTTGTTGAGGGCTAAGATTTGTAGCTGCAGGACTAAAAACACCTAAACAACAAAATAACAATAATTTAATATTATATTTATATCATGCTAGTATGATAAATATTGTTTTTATTCCTGCCAATATAATAACTCTGAAATTATTTTTTTTTAAGACTTATGAAATTATATTTGATACCTTAGATTTCATTAGAAGATAATTAATACCTAGGTATTCAAAGTTTAAGCTGATACATTAATTACAATACATTAATATCATTATATAACGAATGATACATAAATGAGGTTGAATTGTAAAAGTAAGTACATAATATGCAAATTATGTTATGAATAATTACCTAATTTTGGTAAAACTAGCATAGCTAATGGGCTAAGAAAAGCGACTAGACACAAAAGCCCAGTCAATGTAGTAGCTATATAACGATGGCACAATATTGGAAATGCACTTTTTTGCTCAGTATCTGGCCATAAAGCACCCATTTCTTCCATTGATCCAGACTGCACTGAAGTGTTACCGGTAATCGCAGTAGTGTTTTCACCCCAGTTTTCATCCTATAAAAACATAGTAATACATTAAACATTGAAAATAAACATTATGACAATTTATCATAATTGTTACTTAATAATAAATCAATGAAATTTTATAAAATATTGGAAATATTAATGCAGTTTTAAAGAAAATCAAAATTAGCAATATGTTATCAATGTTTATGAAATTATGAGTAAATGTTTAAAATAATAGAACATTTTTGAAAACAATGTAAAGTGAGACAAGTTTTCTAAATTATCAATAGTTTCATAACAACATTATTATTGAACTGACTTAGAGATATCTATACTTTGATAAATAAATACATTATTGCAAGTACATATAATAAGTAATAACTAATTAAATACTTTAAAGACAAATAAAATATAGTAATTACTATAATAATATTATATTATAGACCAATATTAATAATTACTTGAGGTAATATTTGCACTTCAACAACATCTTGTCCATCTCTCGTATCATCTATCATCACAGTAGTTTGGTAAGGTGCCATAGCTGTTTCGTATGGATTATTTAAGCTATCGGAATATTTGCGAGCAGTTCGAGTATTGTTTCTATACACGAAGGTGTTAAAAATGATTTAGAACTATAAGATATGAATTAAGAAACTAAAAAACTTACTTATAACTGTTGGATCTATGATTTGTACCAGATTTTAGTGTGTGACTCTTGTATTTGGATTTGGAACTGTACTCACTCATGGACCTTATAGACTCGGTGTCCATAATGACAACCCAACGTCTTGCTCATCACCTGTTAATAGCAAAACTAAAATATAACAAACGAAAATCACAAGAAAATGAAAAGAGATCTCACACACAGGTAGTTGAAAATTAAACGTACATTATGAAATTAATTTAAAGGTACTTTCATTTAGGTACATATATTTAAATGTCTAAGTCCAACGCAGGTACTATTGTTGTTTATATTTGAAGACGACAAGACGTTAAATCAATTGAACCTATTACTTATTGACTCGAAAAACTAGTTGGTATGTAAAAAAAAAAAAATAATTACCCTTTATTTTCAATCATCATTCGATCGTGGTCGGTGCACGGCGCACTTAACACATAATTTGTTGTTGTACTCGTAACTATTTTTTCAATTTTGTTTACATCTAGTCTAGTGATGATAAATTATGTATCTTGTCCGCAGTCCTGCAGTGCTACGAGCGTATAATGACCCTAAAGTACGTGACGATTTCGCGATTGATATCTTTTGTAGGTTATGTCTGCGGTAAAGACATTTCGCGTTGCGTCTACTGACACCCTGCTGATAACGCATAGTCACGGGGGAAACGGGAATCAAGGTTTATCAATACACCTTGACGGGAGTCGGGAATCCACCCCGACCCCGTGACATTTATCGTGAATTGTAAACTTGTGACGACGGTCAACGACCATAACTCATGAGTCAGTCATAACTCATAAGCATAGATTAAAGAATACTAATGCTAATGCTCATAAGGCATAAGTAATAATTCATAAAAATTTCATTATATTATTATCTTTTTAATTTTTAAATTTATGTCTCACCGCATCAGTCTTGTAAAAAAAACTTTAGTTTCTGAGCGGAGCGATGAATGTATTGATTTAACAATTATTTGTGTTTTTAGATTCTGATTGGAGCGAGGAATGTATATTGATTTTACTGTTTTTTTTAAACATTTTTTTTGTCTCTGCATCACGTTTTGGGGCTGTTAAAGTGCTTCGATCTTCTTCATTACCATCTTTGCCGGTAGAAAAGTGAATCTAGCTGGAACTTTTTTTTTTCTTCAGGGAGAGGAGGGTCAAAAGTAAAAATGTCCAATAGTTTTCAACCTCGTGTCATCGTTGGGAAAAACGTAAATTTTTACGCCAAGCTAATTTTTGACAAAATCGATTTCAGTTTTTTGGTGTAGGTAAATCAAAAAAAAAACTGCAGATACGTGACATTTTCACCTTATGTTTATATAACCATTTTGAATTTTCTATACATAATACAATTTTCATTATATTTTGAGCTTTTTATAGGCATAATAAATTTTCTGGTTTTTTATTTATTTATTTTTTATTATTGTTGATAAACATTTTTTTAATCGGTCAAAAAACTTGAAAATTTAATATAAGGTTCTTCATAATTTGTTGTAAATGAAAATTAAACTCGATTTAATATAAGTTTAAATCTAAGATTAGAAAATTCAACACAATTAATGAAAAACAATGTTTAATGTACTTACTTATATTATTATTAAAAAATATGATTTTATTGAGAATATATTTCATTAAAAAGAGTGTTACATAATTTATTACTGATAAACAAACAATAACATAAATAATTCTGATAAGTGATAATTCATAGAACCGTTAAAAAATTGGAATATTTAAAGCATAATCATTGAATGTTTAGTGTTAATTGTTGATAAGGGGCTTTTTTTTAATAGATTCAATACAAATCTATTGTTAGGTTATAGGTCACTAGATACATTTCAGTATGACCATGGTTTAAAAATTATGATTTATATAGTATTATTTCTATATTCTCGGTATACAGGGTCTTAAGGGGGCTGTCACTTGTCAGCGACCAGGCCCAGCCCCTGGGCCTCAAGCTTTTAACTTAAGTCTTGGGGCCGGCCTTTCAAAAAAAGAAATTGGAATATTGGTAATATAATATTATTTTATAGCAATTAAAATAGTATGTTTTAATAGAGGATATTCTTATAGCCAGTGGTTGACTTGGGAATAAAGTAGTAGAGGTACTCTAGCTACTTTTAAAAAAGTAGCGTCCCTAGCATTTTAATCAAACTAACGAACAAACTATAACGAAGTAGGAGTACGCTTGAGTATCATAAAAATTAGTTGAGGTTCCCCAGCGACTTTGGACTAAGTCCCCCCCCCCAAGTCAACCATTGCTTATAGCTAGGGCCCGGAACTTGATGACCTAAAAATCTTTAAAAAATGCAATAAAAAAGTCTTAAAATGACTCCAAAAATAACAAAAATGACTATAATGACTATGGAAAATGTAAATTTTTAATATTGAACTCATGTGTCAGAAATCATAATTCATAAATATTTGTATTAATTATATTTTTTAATAATTTATTTATTATTTTATTAATATGAATTTAAATTACACATATTTTTGTATACATTAAATATTATGTTTTTATTACTTAAACAATTTAAATTAAAGCTATATACTAAAAACAAATGTGTAATATTGTTTAAATACTTTTAAACAATAAATTTGTTACACTGAACTATAAAAGTGTCTTTAATATTTCAAAATAAAAAATATTGTCGATTGTCCGATAGTAAAGTCTAAAATATATAGTCTATAAATCTATTCTGGGTAAACCAATCTAATCGAAATTACAATAACAGAGGAGTTTCTAACTTCAAAATAATGCACGTCTGCACCGAGCCTAAAAAAATTTGAAACAAAAATACAAAATAATTTTAATACGTAAATAATTAAAGGATTCAGCTATACGATTTATGTTAGTTTTTTTAAATATTTAATTTTATCAAAATAATATGGAACAAAACATGTTCATTCAGCAAGAAAAATGCAAATGGTATTACAAAAGTAGAAAAATGCATAAAATGCACTAAAATTGTTAAAAAATGACCTTACAACCGTAAATTACAGAAAAAATGCAAAAAATGCAAAATAAAATTTGTATCATTGAATTCTGCATGGCACGAGACAAATTTCTATAAAGATGGGCCTCGAATACGAGCATTTAAAAAAAAGATGCATTTGCATCAAGTTCCGGGCTCTACTTATAGCATAATATATGATGATGGGGTAAATTGAGTAGTAGATGCACAAAACTAAACGATGCAGTAATAATACTTTTAGAAAATCCTAGAGCTTCTATAGTTCACATATGCTCATATAGCCATAATTTGCTCTACTGAGATATGCTATTATATCATATCCATAATCCATACCGGCATATCTACTGATATTCGCGTAACATCATGCTTAACTGCAGCACTTCGCCCCACTGGACGCGGTCTAAGACATGATATTTTAATCCGCGGTAATACCACAGAATAGATTAAATTAATAAATTTAAACTATTCTGTGGTAATACTACGTGTATTCGAATTTCGAATAAAGGCGGCGGCGGTGAACAGTGTTACCATTTCGTGGGCGGGTATCGCTGGCACCGGCGCGCCGGCTCGCGATTCTCGTCCGTCACCGGGACCAGCCGCGGCCGCCACCACTACCTGTCGTCCAGCCGGACCCGTGTCCCCTCCACCGTCTCACCCTCCAGACCCTTTAGATACGCACGCATACGCGCACGACATGACTATATTATACACATACATTTGAGTGTATATATATGTATTAATAACAATATACATACTACATAGTATATATACATATATGTATATCGGTCCGACGTTGCCCGTCGTCCCGTCCCGTTTCTTCGTACGGGCCCGTCCCGCACCGACCGATTACCGTTTTAGGTCATTTACCAGTGCATTATCGCCCAGCGCCGCATCCACCTAGTCCGGACTCAGCAATAATATTATAAAAATATAGCTTCCGCTGCTGCCGCCAGTCGCTCGCACCGCCACCGCCCGTTCCCGAGGACGACGACGACGACGACAAAGTACAAACATTAATCATCCGGCGTGCTTGCATTTCGGTCAGTGAACGCCAGACGCGATAATATTATTTATCATCATCATTATTATTATTGTTATTATTACTACTATTACTGTTATTATTGTTATTTGTTATTCACAATCGTTATTTACAATCGTCCATCCCTTCGGCACCGCGCCGCTGCTCGTTCCCCGAGACTGGTAAGTCGTGTCCCCCGTCGACAGAACACGCGTTCTGTTAGCCACTCTTAGCTCCCGGTCCGGATTTTCGGGTGTTGTCAGCAGCTGTTTGGCAGCACATCCATCCATCCATCCATCCACGGTCTTGTTGTAATCCGTTACCTTTAAGTCCTAGCTCGGCAGAACTTCGAGTCGCCCGATGTCGCACTGCACTCTCTGTCCCATTTGTGTGTGCTTTCGGTGGCTAGTTCCCGGCTGGTCAATCCACACACACTCTTATAGGCAGATACATTTTAGTCCTACTAAAATACATGACGTGTGTCCAGTAATCAGTAGTTATCAACATTTCCGTAGCACCGAGTAAGAGGATACAACACCGTGTTTATCCCTATAAGATGTTTTCAAACACACTTGATTGTGATAAAATTATACAATCTAAAATTGAACCTATATCGTGTTACTGTTGTTTTTATTAATTCATCGTTACCACCAATTCTACAGAAAGATTTTGTCTATTTAAATAGTTTTTAACACAATGTCATTAAATTATAATACAGTTATTTCTAATTGATTTCTGTGACAATAGCTCGAATGCATAATCAATTAATATATCATGACGTCACATCCAGCTTTAACTTAATATAATATAATTTATCAATTGTAATATTTACAATATTTTTGTTTTCAGTCCAAGAACATAATAGATGCACTATTGCAGTTTATTGTAACATAATATAAAATACTTGGTTCATTTTATTGACATGGAGACTACACCTACCGCATCAGAAGAACCTTCTGTTGACGAGACTACTCAGGTTAGTACAATTTATTGTAAAGTTTTGATTGCATTTAGTTTTATATTAATTATAATTTATTTTGCAGCCAAGTAATCAAAAAGATACGACATGTGTGTCCAGTACAGTTACGGAATCCTCGCCCAAACAGGGAGATGCTGTTGATAGCACGACATCTGTAGCCACTCAAGCTTCTGAATTAGACATAGCAGATACAAATAATCTGCCTAATGATAAGAACCGTAAAAAAAAAGACCGTCATTTAGCTCAAGCATTGAAAACTGTTTTGAATAGTATGAATTCTTTAAATACACCAGAAGAAAAACTAGCAGCATTATGCATAAAGTATGCAGATCTGATGGAAGAAAATACTAAGCTTAAAGTAAATTAAATTTTAAAAAAATGTAGAAATAGCAACATACATTTCTTTTTAAAATGTATTAATTTTTGTTTTTTTTTATGCTATGAATATTAGACTGCTTATAAACAAACTGAAAAGAGAGTATCTCAAGCACTAACAGAACGTGATATAGTCAGAGGTGAAATGAATAAAGCAGTTATGACAAGAAGTCGATTGGAGAGTTTGTGTAGGGAATTGCAGAAACAAAATAAATCAATAAGAGTAATAATTAGAATTAGAATATATTTTTTTTTTATTAATTAAAATAATACCTTTTTTTCAGGAAGAGAGTCTGAAACGTGTCAAAGAAGCCGAAGATAAACGCATGGAAATGACAAATAAATTTCAAAACACATTAAGTGAAATTGCTTCAGTAATGCAACAAAATAGTGAGAAAAACAACAAGCTTCGAGATGATAATATGGACATGTCTTCTAGGCTTAAGAATGTGTGCGAACAGTATGAGCTTAGAGAACAGGTAAATGGAGCTGTAAGCACATAAAAGTTTATTATTATTATTATTGTACAGTTTTAACTAGGAATTAATTCTTAGTATAGAATACTTGTTAATTGTTGTAGCAAGTAGTTAAGTTAGCTAAACAAATTGAGCTTGAGACCCAATTATGTGATGCTAAGCTGGCCAAAGCGAATATGGAAATCAGTGTAGAACGAGAAACTATTTTAAATGAGAAGACTCATTTATTAAAGGTTTTTATCAGTTATTTGATTTTGCTTATAAATTTATTAAAACTGTAATGTTAAATAATACATTTTTTTTTTTTAAAAGGAAATACGATTATATCAAACCAGAATTGAGGAAATGCAGAATACTGAAATAGACTTGCGAAACCAAATTTCCCTGTATAATGAAAAATATGAAGAATTTCAAAATGCTCTGGCAAGAAGCAATAAAGTTTTTGCTGGTTTTAAAGGAGACATGGAATTAGTGAGTAGAAACAAAACAATTTATATATATATATACTTTATTTGTTTTAAATATAACTTTTGTTCACAGATGTCAAAAAAAATAGTTAAACAAGAAAAAGAGTCTGCTAGTTGGAAAATGCGTTATGAGCGCTGCCAGCAACTTTTAGATGAAATGACCACTGAACGTACTAGAATGATAAGTGATTTGTCTGTAGCAACTCGACAATTGAGTACCTTGCAAAAATTATGTCGAACTCTTCACTCTGAACGACAGGCACTTTTGTCTAAGTTAGAACACGGGAAAAAAATGCCGGAATTGCCACCAGATGTGGCAACTGGTGAAATGGCTGAACGTTTTACAGAAGTCAGCATGTGTGCTATGGCGGAGTGGTTTGCACGCACAGATAATACAAAATCTAAACGTAAATAAATCTAATTTTTTGGCCAACCTTGTACTCATGTCATGTTTACATTTCAGCGGATCAGTCAAAAGAGACCCTACAGTCAGTCATTGAAAATCAATTGAAATTGGCCAATGACTCGGCTGAGCAGCAACCACTTACAAATGGAGAAGATATGTCGCCAGAATCTCCTTCATCATCTCAATCACATTTGTCAGATGAACCTGCTTATGATACCGGTGTAAGCAGTAGTTCGTCAGTTAATGGAGACAAAGTAGAATGTGTTGTTGAAAATAATGTTGAAAGCAAGTCAGTTGATGAACAAGAGCCCAAAAAGAGTGGTATTAAAAAAGCCAAGGTAATTATAATTATTTTCATTTGTTTCATCTTTCATCTTTCATTAGTCATTTGTTGTTTTTTTTTTATTAAAGATGAGATAAGAGTCAAGAGACATCAATCTTAAATAACTGTATGTTTATTAAGCACCTAATATAATTACTTCTAGTTCTATATAAAAATAACTTTTGGATATTATAATAATATTTTTACTTCACTTTATTTTTTCCTCAAAACTTCATTAGATTTTCTTTATAAACATACATCAAAACTCTTAATTTCAATATAGTACAACATCAATAGCTTGATATAATTTTAATATTAGAGACAATATTTTTACTTTAATATATTATTGCGACAATGACAAACAATGCACATACAGTAAACTCTCGATAAGCAAATTTTGCATTTAGTTCACAAAACACAAATTAAAACATAAATGCTATTCTATTATGTTATTAGAAAAAATTATAATATGTAATATTTAATAGTATTTAAAGAAAATTAGATAAGTTAAGTTTTATTTTTTTTCAACATTCATATACTTAATATATAAAACATTCACATTTATTTTTCCATAAAAACATATATTGCAGTACTCAATCATTATTTTTAGTGTTGTACAATAGTACCGGGGATGATTATAGTTAATCCTCAAAATGGTTAATCTACAATTCGGTTAATGCGCTTGCAGATGATCAAGAGTTTACTGTTTAGTGATTGCCTTATTGAAAACATATTTAATATTATTACCTCTATTTGGTTTATTCTAATTATTACAATTATTACTGATTAATAATTTTTAAACAATCAACATTAACGTAATCACTTTTTCTGTCATACCTAGTGATACCAAGAATTAAGTATTACCTAGTTAGTTTTTAAATTAAATTATTAACTTCCTAGTGCGAGAAGTAATGTAGGTATTGAGGAAATACTTGTTTTTAGTGTTAACTTTAATAAAAAAAATTAAAACAATCTCAATATTAAATATTTTATCATGCAACACTATCAATTTATCTTAATTTAATCATTATTATTGAAATTAAACATAATATTCTAGTTTTTTTTTAAAGGTGTTCATTTTTAAATTTGAATACTTTATTATGGATTGAGTAAGTACCTTGAATTAACATGTCACTTTGTTAACCATCCACCTAAAATACGTATTGAACTTTACTACTGAAAAAAAAACAACTACCTGTGTATCTTATACAATGCCAAATGTAAAAATAAATCAACTGTGCATTACTCGCCTCACCGCTATATTTAATTTTGTCAATTGAATGTTTCAGGAAACTCAATCGAAACGGAAGGCTAAGAAAACGTAGTAATTTTTATCTTTCTTTAACACGTAGTAGTTCACTAATACTAAATTTATGAGTTGAAACTGCCAACTGTATCTGTGAAACAGTGGATGTTTCTTATAAGCAACACTTTTTTTTATTGTTTTTTTTTCAAGCCATTATTTATCTAAAGATTATTACCTGTAATCGTTTTTAATTTTTAATTAAATTAAGCTATATATTGAATATGTGAAAACAAAAATTCTATTATTAATTATTATAATGGTATTAATTTACGTGTTGTAATTATTATAATATCAGTTATCATTTATTTATAATATAGCTTTGCCAATTTTGCTTTTATTGTAAAATGAAAAAAAAATAATAACAATAAAAAATATATTATCTAAACAATTAGAAATTTTTTTTCTTTTTTAAAATTATTAATCATGTGTTTTTAAATGGTGTCGAAAACAATATTAAACTATAATAGGTATATGTTAAAAGTATCCTATATTTTATTGAATGACCTCATATTACAAAAATTGTTCTTAAACTATTTTCCTTTTCAATTCTTATACTTTTCTGTTTTAAATTTAAATGTTTGTTATTTGTAGTTTAAATGATTACCTATGCATTCTTAATTTTGGCAATTAAACAAAAATTTACCTCTTGTTATAATCTTGCAAAATTATAACATTTCTAGTAGCTGATCCAGAAGTGATTAAAGGGGAGGACAATTTTGTTTCTTGATTCATAATTTAAAATTATCTCTTTACATAATTCGGCTCAATCGTCAGTCAATCATCCCTCATATCCAATCCCCCCCCCCCCCTATTGAATTTGCCTCTTAAAATGTTTTTGTAAAGTGTTTAAAGAGAAAGATAACTATGTATAATGAACTCATTTAGTTATTAATAAGTAATAATGTCATAACTCGTAATATACAATTCAATCACTCTCATGGTAGAAACTATAAAGTAATTAATTATCAATGTTGATAACCCATAAATTAATAAATAAATACATTTTACTAATAGACCTAAGTAATAGTTAAATTAATATTTACCAAAAAAATTTGAAAACATCATTGAGTTTATAAATATTAAATAATAACTGCTATTATAACAACTCATCGGGAACCTTGAAATAAAATTTCAACTTTTTTGACTGTGTAAACAATTTTTAATTGATATTTATAGGAAAAAAACTAAAAAAATTGAAAATATCAATTAATAGCTCAAAACAAGTCAAAATGTTATCAAATTATATAGAAGAAGGCTAATATTATTTTTGGAGAAAACTTCAAACTTGAAGTACCTAAGGTTATTCATTTTTGAGTTATATACAAAAGAAACAAAACTGGTTTGGTGTAAAAATTTTGGTTTATCCTTAAAATTTTCTTGTTTTCTCAACGTTTTTGAAAATTACCAGAAATTTTCAATTTTTACCTCTTAAATGTAATAACTATAGAATATAGATTCACTTTTCCACCAGAAAAGTTACTGAAGTTGAAAATCAAAAGTATTATTTCGATTACTTATCGTGTAGTGTGTACACAGAGTCACAGATACACAAAAAAAAATCACATATCACATTCATCTACATTCATTGCTCCGTCCAAAATCTAAAATAAGAAACCTATACACGTAAACGTAAACAATTGAATACTCTCCCCGATTTAAACATATATATTGTATATTACTCTCCATTCAGAGTAGTTCCATAAACTTTTCGCCCACAGCTCCCTTGTGTAGTTTCTAAAAATCTTGTTTCAATTTATACGGTCTATAATAATAACCATACGGAGTAGGTACCTACCTATACTGTATTATTTTATAGTGTAAGGTATCCAAACATTCCAAACATACTTTTAATATCTAAAAAAAAACATTTACTTTCTAAAGTGGTTTAGTAAGTATAATTAATAAAAGATAATTATAACATGAAATATAAGTAAATATAAGTAATAGAATATTCTGATATTCTGAAATTTGAAAATACATATTTATTTTGTTTTTAAATGGGGTTGCTATAAGTTACAGATAGGTAATAAAATAGTCCCCAGATTTAACAGTTGAAGAAATAATTATTCAAACTAGGTACCTATAAAAATAAAATAAAAAATGATAGTAAAATCAACGAAAAAATTATACTATTTTTCTTATACAGTTGAATTCAAATAGTTAAACAAATTAATTGAATTATATATTTTAATCATTCAATAACTAAACCAATTGCCAAAAAAAAATATTTTATATTATTATTATTATTTAAATTAAAAATTATTAACCATTTTGGTTATTGTCATTTCACATTTCAACGAACAATTCGTCAACACCAACCACTTTGATATTAAAAGTTGTATTATAATATATCAGCTGTGAAATTTTCATATTGCCGTAGTATAATATCTATCATCTATGGCTATTGTCAAAATCGTTGCACAGAACGAAGACGATTAACGATTCAGTTTTTTTTATTGTGCAAAGCCAAATGAGCGGACATGGATAAAAAAAATTTTGTTTAGTACGGTATAATTTGTAATAAATCACAATATTTTTAGTTCAGATGAGCTAAAGCTTTATTCCCCGTCGGCGCGGAGGTAGTGCACTGTGACTGTGTATACGGCACGGGGATTGGCCAAAAGATTCAAAGTCTACGTAAGTTTCTTTTCGTATTATTTTAAGACGCAAATTTACTTTTTTTACTTAAAATACATATTTAATGCTACCCAAGTGCCGTGAACCCATATTTTATTTCCAAGCACGCAACGTATAAAATACGCGAAATCGAATCGTCGTTTCGCCGCATACCGGTTGTAGAGACGTAGAGTAATAGTAATATTTTAATACATACCTAGGTACGTACATGAAATAGACATACATTTTAGTTAAATTTACAGGAATACACGTCTTAAGAGTTAAGACCCAATTTTATTTAAAATGCCCGTGTTTTCTTATCAATTTATTATTAATTTACTAAATTTAACTTAAATGTATATAATATTAAATTATTTAGCCAGCTTAGCCAGAGTACTCTCTAAAACTAATCAAAAATAGTTAAAAACTAATTAAATTGTTTAATTTTTCGGGCATATGAATTTGGAGACAAGACTGCAGTCAAAATCTTTCTTTTATCTAAACAATTTAATTTTTAATTTTGGTTTTTAAACAAATTTGGCTTCGGGCACCCGTGACCCCATCACCTTTTTTTTAAAAAGTTTTTAACTTGTGTAAACTTTTTTATTGCTAAAAACGGAGTAGCCTACAGGCAGAGTACGATTGAGGTTTAAACCTAAACTGTATAGTATATATAAATACTAAAAATATACTAGATCGATTTTGACAACAAAACAATGTTGAGAATAATATTTTAACCGAGGCAAAACATAAATGATAGATAGCTGATTATAGAAGCATCGCGTTCGCTAATTTATAAAACGTATCATTTGCGATAAGAACTACGAGAATAATAATTTAACTATCAATATTATAATAGTCAATATCGATAGACGAGCGCACAACAGAGATAGCCACAGAATTCGGTGATTTTCGTGTTGTGCCGTGAACAGACTGGAAGCGTATTCAGGGTCGGCGGAGAGAGATAGCACGCCCGATCATTGTGCAGGACGCAAAATGCGACCGCAGCGCAGACCACGACCGCGATCCGACGATGGAGCTGACCAGGACGGGCGCCGCGGAGTCGTCGTCGCTCGCAACCGCCGCGCCTACGGTGCCGCCGTCCGCGACTGCCGTCCCGCTGAGTTCCATCGTGAGGACGAGCGTTATCGTGTTCGGCGTATTCGGCAACCTGTTGGCGCTGTTCCTGCTGCACCGGGCCCGGTCGAGCAGCAACAAGAAGAAGAAGATCGTGTTCATGTTGCTTTGCCTGGCCACGCACGATTGCTTGGCGCTCGTTTGCATGTTGGTCCTGCCGATCGCGAAGAAAAAATTGCCGAGATCCGAGAGCAACTTGTGGATGTGCCGGAGCAACTTTCTGTTGTGGTACTTTGTGTGCGGGTCCGGGAACGTGGCCCTAGTGATGGCTGTCGACCGCTGGCTGGCGATCACGAAACCGTTTTTTTACCAAATGGTGAGTACCTATATATACCTGTAACCTGTTGCTGCTGCTGCGCGTGTATACCGTATACCCAATCTGGATAGGACAGATTAGGCTGGGTAATATATGCACACTACATGACACACGTTAAATTATATACAACCTAATCACAACCTAACCACAGCAGCTCGTACCCATACTTTAGACCCACACGAGTCACCCGATTACGCCTATGGTACGAGCCGGCTGGTGTGTATTTATACATGATGTGAGGATACGAGCTCATAGGGCTGTAGTGGTGATAATTATTCATTGTCAAAATACAGAAAATAACAAGTAGGTTATTCTGATAAATTCAATAATCTCAAAAAAATAATTAAAAACGATCGCTAGTGATATAGTAGGTACATTTTTGTTATAAAACTTAAAAAAGACCCCGAATTATATTCAATAAACTGACATATAATCTATGGTCTGTAAATATATGATATATTAAAATGTATTTTAATATTTAACTGAATCTTTAGTTTTTTGATATCAATGCAAGGTAAATATTATATTGGTTAGTAATAGAAAGTAACCGGAGTTACCGGTGGTTTATAAAAATAGAATGAATTTATTAAAAGAATATAATTTACGAAATAGTTAATGCAGATGACAGATTTATCAAGGAGATGAACTAAAAAAGGGGTTGGAAGTTTATTCTTTAATTTTTTTTTATGAATTTTCAGTAGTGTGACGTATCGGATAATAGTGCATATTCGATATCTCTTATATATATTATAGTCTATACCTACTCTAGTATACTTTAGTATATTTTGGATTGACGTTTATATTTGGCTCACAGTTCTGAGAATAGCATAGGTAGCCTAAGTTAAGGTTATATTTATTAATTATATAAGTGATATCGATATATAATCCCATGACGTATATAGTCGTTAAAAGAAACTGAAATTAATATTTTTTTAAATCGAGTTGATTTAATGGTTATAGAATATATAAAATAAACATGGCTCCTTAAACAACAATAATAATACGTACGTAATAATAATTTAAGGGACGACTGATGAAAATGGCCAATAATTGTATATACATTGGGCATTTTATAGAAAGTACATGCCCTTATTACCAACCTATATGTCAATATATTTTTTGAATTTTTCTATTTAATTTTTTATGCCTCATATAATATATCAATTTTGATTGTAAGATTCACGTGATTTCAGCACATTAGCTTTCGTCTACTTCAACGAACGATGGTCGTATTTTTGTTAGAAGTACTGTGTTTGGTGTGCGCACCAATCTTTGGATTCGGTGTCTATTGGGATGAGAAATCGTCGAAGTGTGTGGATTTTACCAACTACAAGACAACTTTGGACAAGCTATACATTTACTTACATTTCAGCCACGGTAAGTAGGTAACCTTATCTACGGTTCTTAAATTGGTTAGTTAATTAAAAATGTATGTGAACAACAAATAGTTTGGAATTGTTTAAAAGCAAATTAAGTCAATCTCTCATTTGTACATATTTACTATTTAGTAACAGCAATACGGTTTTAAAAGGTATTATGTCTATATTATATGCCGACATATTATATAGTAATTTATTGTTATACCAATAATAAATTGTAGTTTACAGTGGGCCCTATGATAATACCTTATCATAGATAAAACAAAACATTTTTTATGACGTTTAATTTGGATTGTGGGTGCTATTTATATCATTTTATTTATTTGTTTACACGAGTTATCTCTCATGAAATTCAAATTCCAATTCAGAATTATAAATTTTTAATAGATTCAGAAACATTTAAGACACATTAGAGCACGCAAACGAGGGAAACAAATGGGGAAAATTTAAATTATTGATTGCAGATGTGGATTAGATAATTATTTAAATCAAATAAATAGACCTTACTTAAAAATCGACTTTGTCAGATACAACATTTACATTTTTTGTACTAATGAGTACGGAGACTTTCCAAATCTTTGATTAAAAAATCATCAAAAGTGTGAACGGTATTCCAGACGAGTGTTAACTGTCATTACAATTGTCTTTTTTTTGTTGTTATTTTCTATATAGGTATAATTGTTTGCTTCACAGCAATGTTCATGAATTTAGCCGTCATGAATGTTCTGTACAAAAAAGATAGACTTCTTAACATACACAACGGGTTAACAAGACATTTCAGCCGAGGACCGTCGTCGACTTGCAACGCGACTACTAAAGATGAAAAATCGTTAGCGTGGGTCATGTTGTTGATGTGCGTCGGGGGAGTCATATGTCTCGTCCCGAATGTGGTAAATGCGATAATATATTGTGTTACTAACATTTACACTGTTACTGATATGGGTGCACATTGGCCCCAATACTATTATTACTTCAAAATGATATACTAAACATATAATGCAATATCATTGATGATATTTTTAATGTATATTTTATCAATAATAATATAATAGGGAGAGAAAAACGTATGTAAATCTGATTTTTCGACTGACAAGAATACAAGAGTGCCGATGTTAGACTAAATACAAGTTTAACGTTTTAATTATAATCATGCGTTTACACATAATAATGTAAGGCCGGTCTCGACTAGCTTGCTTGCTTCTCTAGCTTTGATATTTAACGTTATGTTATATATTTATGTTGTAAGCACCCTGTATTCTCATATTTTATTTATTAATACGTCCGTGTGCTTCCTGACAGTTCGCGATAATGTTTAATACGTTCTTCCCGAATAAGTCGTTGATGATGGAGTTCAACATGGCCACGGATTTGCTTCTGGCTTTACATTTCGCGCTGGACCCGTGCCTGAACGTTCTTCACCACTGGGACTTGGTAAAGTCCGTCTGCTCTCGATCAAAGAACAAGAACAACGCTATCAGCGGTAACTTGTCCGTGAGTCGCAGCAGTTCTACGAGAACAACGAACAATGTAAACTCATAGCAGCTGCTCTGATTGCGTTTTATGGCGACTGCAGTCTGCTGCTGCACGCGTGTGTTTGGGCATGGCCGTGTATAATAATAATAAACAAATTTAAGCAAGGCAGTAGATATTTAGAACAAATTTTAAAGAAAAGGGAGGGGGGGGGGGGTAACTAAACATCTATACATAAAGAAATAATATGTTTGTTAATAATTATTATTACATTCAAGTTCCTACGTAATATTATATTATATAGGTTAAATTTAATTAAATTAAATTATATAGTTGCTGGTGACTAACTCATACCAGTCGTGGATTGTTAGTGAACTAAGCTAGAAACAAGTCAAAATTCCATTAATGTTTGTATATTATTATAACATAATATTACATGTTACTTTTACCAGAATTTGTACTCATAAATCACGGAAACAAGATGTTGATATTGATGTTTTTTTAATAATAATTTATTATTTTTTTAAAAATATTCTCATGTACTTTTCTATTTTCATTTTTATAAATAATTAAAATAATTGTTGGAGAAATGTGTAAATATTTTAAATTATTTAGAAACCTAAGAATTCATTCAATCATTAATAATTATATTTTAGACCGCGAGCGGAGCGATTTACAATGATGTGTGTTTATTTTTTTTTTTTTTGTGTCTGTCGACACTTTTTGAGGCAGTTAAAGTGCTTCGATTTTCTTTATCGGCATCTTTTCTGGTAGGAAAGTCAATCTACTTGGTACTTTAAGGTGTCAAAAGTAAAAAATTCCCAATAGATTTCAAACGCGTCAAGAAATAACTATGTACGTACCCTATCTGTTTGAGCAAACAGATATTAGGATACTGTTCAACTTCACTTTAACACTAAATCTAGTGTTTTAGGTTGTATTTTCCAAAACAAAAATATACGTACAATGTACATATTAAATAATAAAAAAAGCTTAAACTACAGATGTGATATAATACATTTCATATTTTATAACATATCCATAATCCATTGACACTTAGTATCATATAGTTTATTCTTATTTCTCTTTTGAGTTTCTTTATACACATGTTATGAATATATTTTAACTGACGTAAAAAGTTGTCTTTAAAAAAAGGGTGGCCATACATCCCGGTTTGGCCGGGACTATAACGGTATGGAATACCTAACCTATACAGTTTAACTTGTACCGATAAAATGTTTCATGCCGGCCAATAATTGTCCCAGAACTAAACTTCTATAATTTTAATAAATATTTTGTAATTTACTTATTTACTAAAATTTGTATAAAAAAAAAATTGTTTTGATAAATGATAAAATAAACAAGTTGATTGCTTTATTGAATGATAAAATTAATTATTTAAAAATTATTTTCCTGGTTTGGTGACGACAAATTATCGACGAATACGTTCATTGTTTTCCCGTTCCCTCACTACAATATTTATGTTATAGCTTATCGCTATAATAAATAATTGTGTCGGTTACTCATTCTATACTGTGACATTATCTAAACTTTGAATGTTTCATGTTTTCCAACGGGGCTTAATATTATGGGCCCAATCGTTTACATTGTCCTGAACTATATTCCGGTTAAATCAATGTTGGCAATTAAAAAAGCTAAGGAAGCTAGGCACCAGAGATATGAGCCGTGTCGGATCTGAGTCTTGGATAGCCAGAGTGCAATCACTTATATTGAATCCTCTTTAAAAAAAATGTGTCACGTCTTATAAGTCATTTACGTATTAATTGTATTTTTTTTTGGTATTTGATAATCGTGATGATTGATTTAAAAAAAAACATTTCGACTAGATATATCTCAATTCTTAGTCATATTGCCAAGCTCTTTGAACATTTAGTACTGAAATCCATTCTGCCTTCGGTTGACTATATACTAATCGATGCGCAATATGGCTTCCGACCTGGACGTTCCGCCGTTTCGAACCTAATTGTTTTTAATAATTTTATCCTTGAGGCATTTGGAAATCACTCCCAGGTAGACGTGGTTTTCACTGATTTTGCGAAAGCATTTGACCGTGTCGACCACGCCACTCTGGTTGACATTATCTATAAGTCCGGTTTTGGTGAACCTATTTTATCCTTCATACCTGTCCGATCATGTGCAATGGGTTAAAGTGCTTGGGTTCAAATCTGATGCTGTCCCTGTTCCTTCTGGTGTTCCCCAAGGTGGGCACTTGTCACCCCTACTTTTTTCGTTATTTGTAAATGGAATTACGAAGGCTGTTTCTAAATGTAAATTCCTAATGTTCGCTGACGACCTGAAACTTTTCCGTATAGTCGAATCTGAAGCTGACTGTGTCGCCCTTCAGAATGAATTAGATTCCCTTAACCTATGGTTTAGCACTCTTGGCCTCCAATTTAATATTAGTAAATGCAAATCTATGTCCTTCACTAGGTGCCGGGTGGCAATCGATTATTCGTACACTATCAATGGTTCTGTGATTGATAGAGTTACATGCAATAACGACTTGGGTGTTCTTTTCACTGCAGATCTTAACTTCCGCCCTCACATTGACTCCATCTGTTGCCGAGCTCTCAAGTCTCTTGGCTTCATAATGCGCACGATGAAAGAGTTCAAACTGTCTAGATCTCTCAAGACTGTTTATTGCTCTTTAGTCCGGAGCTTACTAGAGTATGCGTCGGTGCTCTGGAACCCTTTTGTGGTAGTTGATTCTTGCCACTTAAAGCGAGTTCAAAGGCGCTTTTTGTCATCCGCAGCTTACATGCTCAAAATTGTCCATCCTCCTCATGACTACACTCCAGTATTGCACGCACTTAAACTTACATCCTTAGCTGATAGGCGCGTTAAAGCTAACCTAGACTTTTTGGGAAAGTTAATTGATGGTTCTATAAATGCCCCTTCACTGATCGCGCAAGTACACTTTAAAGTTCCGCATCGTACCACAAGGTCCCGAGTTCCTTTTTCCGTACCTTTCCATTACACCAATTACGGTAAAAACCAACCAATTGACCGCATGATGCGGTTGGGTAACGAGGACCCCACCTTTCTTAGTTCACCATAATATTGTGTTATTGATCTTTTAATATCTATTTACTATTTTGTTATATCGTATATGTAGTTTTATTTATGTCCTAATTATTATAATTTATATTTATTGTACCTGTAAATTTACTGTAATTTTGGGTTATCGCCCCTTATATATGTTAATTATGTTAAATTATTGTATTATTGTTGTATACTGTACTAAATAAGGAATTTTTATTTCGTTAATTAATAAACAAATAACAAATAACAAATATAATATTATAAAGTTCACGTGTTTCTTTAAATCGAGATACAAAATATTGTTTTTATTATATTATTATAATGTCGTTCCACGTTTAGGTTGGATTCAGTCGATGGTGGTGGTGGTTAGTAGATGACATATAGCGCGCCGCGGTCGCCTCTGAAACCTCAGAGCGCGCGCAGAATGCGAACACGATCCGATGGCGCAGCTGGCCACGATGAACACGACCGTTTCGAGATCGACTGCGGTGCCGGTGCTTCAACCGTCGTCCGACGCCAGTGCGACTGGGCAGCCAAATTTCAACTTGTTTACCTACGTGGTCTGTATATTCGGAATTTCCGGCAACCTGCTGGCGCTGTTCGTACTGCACCGGTCCCGATCGAGCACCAACAAGAGGCACGTGTTCATGTTGCGTTGCTTGGCCGCCAACGATGGCATTACGCTCGCCAGCAAGCTCGTCCGCACATTCGTGAAAGACGTCTGGCCAAGCACCGAGAACACAGTGTGGATGTGCCGGAGCCGCGTTCTGTCTCGATTCTTCGTGTGGGGCTCTGGGTGCGCGGGCTTGGTGATGGCCATCGATCGCTGGCTGGCGCTTACCGAACCGTATTTTTACCAAAGGGTGAGTTCTCGTGTACCTGATGCTGCCACGCCCGTATATCATTATACTCACTGTCGAGTTAGGTCAGGTCGTGTAAGGTAATAGGTTATACTCAGGGGTCGTCAGTCCGCCCTGTCATAATATGCGGCCCGAGGTCACATTTGAGATAAATGCCCTGGCTGCAGTTAAGTGAATATGACGTTATCAGAACTGCTGAACAGTTCATAACATGCATTGATAGAACTGCAGCAAAGAACTAAAACACATATAACATTTTCGTTGTAGCACCCAATGCTAAATTATGTTTCAACTCTCTACCGCTAACAATATTATTTTATTCAAAACCTGTGTTGCGCCGAACAGCGTATATTTTACAATACTTATATTTTAAATATATCAGCAAATAACTTAACCTTAGCAAAGAAATAAAAATTATTTTTGGACATTAAAAAAAAGTTAAAAAAATAGATTATTTTAATATTTTATAACCAGGACTCCTTAATCAACAATAATAATTTAATAGATGACTGACGAAAGCGCCCAAAAATTAAATATACTTTGTGCATTTTCCACTAATTAAATGAATTTATAGCCAACATACGTGTCATTATATTTTTTAAATTATCCTTTACAGTTTTTATTATAAAATATTCCTACATAAATCAATATTAATATTAAACAATTCTTAATCTGTTGATTCAGCACATTAGCCTTCGTTTACTGAAAAAAATGATGGTCTTACTTTGGATTGAAGTAATGTGTATGGTGTGCTTACCATTCTTTGGATTCGGTGTCCACTGGGATGAGAAATCCTTAAAGTGTTTGCGTATGCGGGACGCCGTGAAGCCTTGGGACGTGAGATACAATTACTTTTATTTCGGTCATTGTAAGTAAAACCTATTCTTTGGTTCTTAGGTATGGTACTCAATTAAAAATATAAAAGAACAATTATGATTTGGAATTGTTTGAAAGAAAATGAACTCACTCCCTCAATATTGTAGTATAGGGTACTGTCTTAAAACGAATTTTATATCCATGTTAAAGGCTGCAAACTTATAATATAATTATTTACTGTACTATAGAGTATAATAGATACAGTATTGCAGCTTGTGTCCAAAGTTAAGGACCCTGAAAACGTATAATTTTTAAGGAGTTGCGTTTTGATAATTCTTTTGTTCTTTGCGGTCACTGCTTGTAGTAAATTGTGTGTGTAGTAAATGATCATTAATGTGTGTATAAAGTCTCAACCAAACTTAGACTAATCTAACAATCACCCATACATACATATTACGCACTCTAACGCGCATGTCATTTATAGTCATTAGATGATCAAAAAATATTCAAAACCGATTTATAGACGTGAGGCTGTACGCCTGACAAAAATTTAAGTACTTCCGAAAGTTTGATTTAAAAAATGTTAAGCTGTTTGAATTCACAAATAACATTACTTTGCATAGATCGGAGAACTTTTTCAACTTAATCCAATTCATGACGGGAATAAACATTTTAAATCGTATACATTTTTAAATTTTTTATACTAAATATATTAAAAAATATTAATAATATTAAATATTTGATAAGAGTATGCGACCGATGCAAAGTTCACCAAATCAAAAAACTTTATATTTTTGAAATCGAACAACCAGAAGTACTTATCTGAATTGTTGTCTATTGCTTAGGCCGTTTTGACGAAAAATTGATAGTTTTAGAACCAGTGGCGTACACACGGGGGGGGGGGTTGGGTGTCCAACCCCCTCCCCCCCTTTAACTGAAAAATAATTATATATTTGTATACATAGGACAGATTAAACGGATTGACAATGTTGTCTAGGGTTCCCAGATTTATTTTTTAAAAATACGGGTCATTTTAAAACATACCTGTATAGTAGGTATATACAGTGACGTATTTACGGGGGTGAGGGGGGGTGGCATCAAGCCGACCAATGGGATCGATCTTCCCCGTAGGAGTGTATATAATATGCATCATTTTTTGGAGTCCTAATTTTAGACCTCTAACTTAATAAAGCTATATCCCCCCTCCCACCAAGAAAAAACCTAAATACGCCACTGGGACACTGGGTATATACTTGAAATGTACATGCCGACAGCCGATTTGATAGCCGATATAATATCATTAATCAGTAATCAGTGTAACCACCACAAAACCAACAAAAAAATGTATTGTTATTATAACCAAATAATTATCATTTTTTTTTAGTTATTATCATTTATCAATAATTTAAATTTTAAAATGCCAAATAATAAAAAAAATTTATTTTTTGAAATAGTTTTAAAATGAGGTACATACGGGACGGGTTGTTCAAAATACGGGACAATAGTATTATTTTTTAACTTTTGCTGGGACACCGGGACGCTTCATTCAAATACGGGACAATCCCGTAAAATACGGGACGTATGGGGTCCCTAATGTTGTCGGTGTACTGTAGTACACATTTAACTCCTGAAGAGGTCATTGACGAGTTGGCAAAAAAACCAAGAAAACTAGATCTTGTACTGTAAACAATTAAATAATCGTTTTGATAAATATATATATAATATTATGTATGTATAATTTTTAATATAACCCCCCCCCCCATTGAAAATATCCGTCTACGCCACTGTTTAGAACCCCTGCTAAACAATTATCAATCTTAACGCCAAACATTTTTTTAGAACGTTTAATTTTGAGTTGTCAGTTTTATTTATAAATTATAAGATTGAGGAAATTGTAAAACTCATTAGAACGCCAACGATAGTAAATAAGGTAAATAAAAATTATTGATTTCATATTGGGAATACGCTAAATATTAAATCAAATAATAGATTTGAAGTTTTTATATTTTACATAAAAAACCATAAGTCAGAGCAAACATTAACATTTTTTAAATCAATGTGTTAAATAAGCCTTTCCAGATCTTTGATCAAAATTTAGTAATGCTTAAAAAAAACCAAAATTCAAACTTTATTCCAGAAGAAAGTTTATTGTAGAAACATTTGACATTGAATACACTGCTTTGTAACACTATATTATAAATAGTAGTATGGAATGACTACTTATGTATACAAAATAACAATTTTTGTTTATTGTTTTTTACTACAGGTATAATTTTATTAGTTGTAATAATATATACGAACTTAGCCGTTGTGAAAGCTCTGTGTAAGAAGAACAGTCTTCACAACTTATTAATGAAACGCCAAGGAACGTCTTTGGCTTGTAATGCGGCTACCAAAGAAGAAAGATCGTTCGCTTGGCTTATGTTATGGCTGTCTGTCGTGTTTGTCACATTTTGTTTCCCAGAAATGGTAAATGTGATAATATATTATATATTTCTATTAAAATTATTTTGCTACTGGGTAGTATGGGCCAATATGTACAGGTGCCAATATTAATACTAATCTGCTCTTACTTCTAAATATATGTGTGTTTGTGTTAATATCATATTAAATAAAGATTAAAGGTTAAAGAATTGCGATGTTCGTTTGAGACCCTGAATATTAAACAATAGGTGGATGTTTGTTCCAATAAAATGTTGATAACTTTCAGATAATAGCAATATTATTTTGAACACGTAATTGAGATTTGAATTAACATATGTGATCATTAGTTTTAACTGATTACTAATCATAATAGTCAATACTGTTTTTAACAAAACCAGATTAAAAGTTGTGAGGGCGTTGTCCTATAATTAAATTAATTGTATGCCCATTTTTTTGTACAAGCTTAACCACTATTAAATTATAAAAAGCTGGTAGGTCTACCTATACAATCAGATTTTTAAGTTGTTTTAAAAATTGACCTATTAATAATCCATTAAAAGGGGAGAAACAACACCCTCCAAGTCTCAAAGTATTCTTTGTTTTGAAAACGGTCCTGAGTCTCTAGCTATCAAACGGACAAACATACAATTTTTATTAATACATAAGAAGTTAATATTATAATACAATATTATGTTTATTTATATATACCTACGTGTGTTCCTTGGCCGCAGTTAGCAATAGTGTTGTCCAGATTCATCGAGGACAAGAAGAAGATTCGGTCGTACTACACCGTTTCGGACGTATTTCTGTCTGTGCATTTAGCCCTGGAACCGTGCCTGAACGTGCTTTACCACTGGAAGGTGGTTAAGTCCATCTGCTCGTGGATGATGAAAAAAAATAACTCCAACGACGGCAACGCGGGCAGTTCCACAAGAACGACGGACAGAGAAGTCTCGCAGCAACCGCACTGAATTTGCGTTATTCGACGGCTATAATACTAGTCTGCTGCCGGCTGCCGCAAGTCCTTATCTGTGCGCAGCCGTATAATACAATTTTAAGATATATAATATTATAAATATACATGTGTTACTGTTAAATTATAGGTACAATGTATAATATATTATCAATTTTCATTTTTGGAAAACTACGGTCTATCACCGAATGTGCCAGCGATTATTGTCTGTTAGTATGTACTTATACGGGTGTTCTCATCGAAGAATACACTATACACATTATATCAAATACTATAAATATTTTTGAAAAACAGCAATTTTGTTTACTATTTTATATTTATTATTACTATATATTTTAGATGTTTACTTTTTGTTTATGACAAAATGCATTTTTAATGTCATATCTCATAGCAGAATAAAGTTAGGCATATTTCGATATGTAAAAATTAAATTTTGGAAGAGTTGATAATTTTATTATTAAAGAAGTATTTAGTTATTATAAACGGAGTTGTGAACCAACATTTTACGTACCCTAGTGTAAAACTTTAAATATCCATAACTGTTCAGCAATCGTTCATAATTATGCATCAAAGTACTCTGAAAAATATTATGGTATGGAATATACCATTAGCATAAATGTTATTAGACATTAAAAAAAAAAGGTGTGTTTACCGATTTGCTGTACTGTACTGGTGTCGAGTGGGTCGCTGTAATGGAATGTGTCAACTTTGAATTCAATGATAAAAAATCGTTGTATACTAAAAACAATTATAAACAATGACGTAATGTTGTCGAAATATTGCTTAAATTTTCTTCACCAGTATCTTTGCTGGTGAGAAAGTGAATCTAGTTGATACTTTTAAAAAGTCATTTTTGAAAATGTCAGGAAAAACAAAAAAAAAAAATAATAAAGACTCTAATATTTATGCAAAACTAGTTTTTGACAAAATCGAATTTGTTTTTTTGGTTCAACTAAAAAAAAAATGATTGTAGGTACATGAAATATTCACCAAATGTTTTTATAAGCATTTTATAATTTTATATACACCATACAATTTTCAATATTTGTTGAATTTTGTTGGGCTGTTTATAGACATAATAAATGTAAGGTTTTTATAATTTTTTTGTGATTATAGTCGATAAAAAATGTTTGATCGGTCAAAAGACTTGATAATTTATTACGATTCATAGCACATTTATTGATTTAACATATCCATTACAGCTACCAAACTCGACAGCCACTGTACAGCAGAGCGATAAACCACTTTCCGACCTTTTTTTACATTTGAAAATCTCATTTTTAAAGAGAAGTACTACATTTTAGAAAGTTTCAGTATTAAGATTTTTCCGTCAACTCACATTAAATGTGTAATATTTGTCCTGAATTACACGTTCCTATACCTAAATAGGAAGTGACTTATAACTTTGATGTTGAGCGAGTCGATCAGTTAGGAAAATGTAAGCTCAAAACGTCTGCCTGGTTTAATAGTGTGTGCTCAATTTTTTACATTGTTCTAAGCTATTCTGGTTTGAACAATGTTACAAATTTAAAAAGTCAAAAAAGCCAAGAAGCGGAGGTATGATGGTGAGAATACCGTGTGAACTGGATTGTGTATGAAACACAGACACACACTACACAACATGCAGCGTGAACTTGGTCCGGCCACTAATGTGAGATTACATTATTATCAGATAATATTATATTTGTATTAAAAATTCGTCTTGTTCCCACTAAATCACCACTCATGACATTTTTTTTTATGAACGACATTGAAAAAGTGGGTATTTTTGATATTTAGAGTTAACATTTATATCACTGTAATAATTCCAACATTTTAAACTAATATTTTGGCATGGCATTCCCGAGAAAGTGGCGTCCACTGCAGAGTGCTCAGACTGCAGTTTATCAACTTCAGGTGCATCGAGCTCGCATATTTATAAACATTTAAATATTAAAATATTGTATAAAATGAGATCGATAACAATTTAACTATAAAAAAAATTAAATACAGATACACGAGCACATAATCGAGACGGTCATAAAATATAGATCACATGTTATGTTTGTTCATAATATTTTATGTTATGCCTTGATTATACCGGGAGGATTCAGAGGGATCCTAGATGGGTTGTATTCGTTTTAGAATAGATGCCACATTGCCACGTGTAATGGTTATTATATTATAATGTGCCTAAGGTGCAGATCGCGTTCAATTATTTATAAAATATATCGTATACCTACGTACAATAAAATCGACAACAGTTTAACTATCAAAACAATTTAATATTGCGATACACGAGCACATAATCGAGATGGTCATAAAATAATGATAATATTACATTTTTATGTTGTGCTAAGATTAAACCGGAAGGATTCAGTGGAGGTGGGAGTAACATATACCGATTACCATGGGCGAAAAATGCGACCGTGGTGCAGACCACGACAACGATCCGACGAAGCTGGTCATGACGAACGCGACCGCGACTGCGGTGGCTACGGTCACGTCCACTGTCCTACTGAGTACCATCGCGTGGACGAGCGTTATCGTATTCGGCATATTCGGCAACCTGCTGGCGCTGTTCATACTGCACCGGGCCCGGTTAAGCAGCAACAAGAAGGTCGTGTTCATGTTACGTTGCCTGGCCACCAACGATTGCATGGCGCTCGTTTGTATGCTGGTCCTGTCGTTTGTAAAATACAAGTTTCCGATCACCAAAAACAACGTGTGGATTATTTGCCGGAGCCACGTTGTGTTTCGATTCTTCGTGTGGAGTTCTGGGTGCGTGGCCCTGGTGATAGCTGTCGATCGCTGGCTGGCGCTCACCAAACCATTTTTTTATCAAACGGTCAGTACCTATATATACTCCTGCTGCTGCTGCTGCTGTTGCACGCGTTTACTGTACACCTGATCTCGATAGGTCAGATTAGGTTAGGTTGAATTAATTGTTAAATTTATGAAATTTAATTTTAGAGGAAAATTTTTTTGATAAAATGTTGATGAATTGAATAATTTCAAGAAAATAATTGAAAAACAAAAAATTATTTTGATGTAGAACAATACAACATGCGCTTATTATCAACGTATGTGGACGATATATTTTTGAGATTTTAATATTTCGTATTAATTTATTATAATATCATATAATATATTCACCTACCTTTATAAACTTAAATTGTACGATGCGCATGATTTCAGCACATTAGTCTTTGTACAATTAAACGAATGATGGTCATACTTTTGTTAGAAGTACTGTGTTTGGTGTGCGCACCAATGTTTGGATTCGGTGTATATTTCGATGAGAAATCGTTGAAGTGTGTGAATATGACCGAAGACAAGAAGCCTTTAGACGTGGCATACCTTTACATATATGTCAGCCATGGTATGTAGATAACCTAATCTATGGTTCTTACATCGGTACTTAATTAAAAATATAAATGAACAACAAATAGTTTGGAATTGTTTAAAAGCAAATTAAGTCAATCTCTCATTTGTACAAAACATATTTAGTAACAACAATACGGTTTTAAAACGATTATTATAATGTCTATATTATATAATAATTGTTTGTTATACCTATAATATATTGTGGTTTACAGTGCACCCTAAGTTATCACCTTATAAAAGGTAATAGATTTTTCATGACTTTTAATTTGGATCGTGGGTGTTATTTATTTCATTTAATTAATTTATTTACACGAGTTATGTCTTATGAAATTCAAATTCAGGTTTATAAATTATGATAGATTTAGAAACACATAAGACACATTAGATCTTGCACGAAAATAAAGGAGGTAAATTTCAATTATCGATTACAGATGGGCATTAGATACTAAACTATGTAAATCAAATAAATTAATTGGAGGTATTTTTAGATTTCACTTGAAAATCTACTTAGTCAGATAAAATATTTAAATTTTTCGTATTGATGGGTACGAATAGACTTTCCAAATCTTTGATTAAAATATCAGTATTCGTAAAAAACATCAAAAGTTTGAACGTTATTTCAGAAGAGTGTTTTCTACATTTGCTTTTATTTTGATTTTTTTTCCATAGGTTTTATTTTATGTATTACAATAGTCTACATGAACTTATCCGTTTTGAATGTTCTGTGCAAAAAAGATAATCTTCCTAACGCACACAACGGGCTAACAAGACATTTCGGCCGAGGATTGCCGTTGACTTGCAACGCTGTGGCAACCAAAGAAGAAAGGTCTTTCGCGTGGCTCATGTTGATAATGAGCGTCGGGGGAGTCGTATGCCTTGTGCCGAAATTGGTAAATTCGATGTTATATTATATATATTATGTTACTATACATTTATACTGCTACTGGGTACTACTGTGCACATTGGTACTATTAATCTTATTATTATAATTATACTACCTATTAGTTATTAGAAGTTTATCAATAATCTTTTGAATGAAACCAGATTGAAAGTTGTGGGAGTTACAAAATTATATAAAACCTGTCTCGTCTAACTTGCAAAAGTGAGCCTGTGTTGTACATTTTAAAAATTCCACCCATCTGTTGCAAGCACCCTTTTATATTATATAATACTCTTTTTTAATATGTTTGTGTGCTCTTGGCAGTTAGCGATATTGTTGGTCAAAGTTATCGCGAATGAGTCGATGAAGGAGAAACTCGACACTACTGCGGGTGTGCTTCTGGCCATACATTTCACGCTGGACCCGTGCCTGAACGTACTATACCGCTGGAAGTTGGTAAAGTCCGTCTGCTCGCGATCAAAGAACAAGAATACAGCCATCAGCGGTAGTTCGTCCGTGAGTCGCAGCAGTTCTACGAGAATAACGAACAATGTATACTCATAGCAGCTCCTCTGATTGCGTCGTATTACGACTGCAGTCTGCTGCTGCACGCGTGTGTTTTGGCATGAACGTGTATAATAATAATAAACAAATTTAAGCAAGGCAGTAGATATTTAGAACAAATTTTAAGGAAAGGGGGGGGGGATAACTAAACATTTATACATAAAGAAATAATGTTTGTTAGTAATTATATTCAAGTTCCTACGTAATATTATATTATATAGGTTAAATTAAATTAAATTAATTTATATAGTTGCTGGTGACTAACTCATACCAGCCGTGGATTGTTGGTAAGCTAAGCTAGAAACAATTCGAAATACCACAAATATTTGTATATTATAATATAATATTACATGTTACTTTTGCCGAGATTGTAGGTACTAATAAATCACGTAAAAAATATGTTGATATTGATGTTTTTTTAATTATAATTTATTCTTTTTTTAAAAATATTCTCAATTTAAACTTATAATTAATGTTATTTTAAAATGTACTTTTCTATTTGCATTTTTATAAATAATTAAAATAATTTTTGGAAAAATGTGTAAATATTTTAACCTGTTTAGAAACCTAAAAATTCATTCATTCAATAATAATTATATTTTAGATCGTAACCGGAGCGATTTACAATGATGTGTGTTTATTTTTTTTTGTGACTGTCAACATCTCAGGGGCAGTTAAAGTTCTTCGATTTTCTTCACCGGCATCTTTTCTGATAGGAAAGTTAATCTAGTTGGTACTTTTGGGTGTGAAAATTCCCAATAGATTTCAAATGCGTCAAAAAATTAAAAAAATTAGGAAAAACCCGGATTTTTTACGCTAAGCAAATTTGTAAAATTCGTAAAAGCCGTGTTAGGCATTTCGATAAAATGTTTCATGACTTCTATAATTTAAATAAATATTTTGTACTTTATTTCTTTACTAAAATTTGTAGTAAAACAAAATTGTTTTGATAATTTATAAAATAAACAAGTTGATTTGCTTCATTGAATGATAACATTAATCATTTAAAAATTATTTTCCTGGTTTGGTGACTATAAATTATCGATGAATACGTTCATCGTTTTCCGCTCGTTCCCTCACTAAAATTTATGACTGGTGAAAGCGCTCAAAAATTAAATATACTTTGTACATTTTCCACCATCCAAAAATTTAAGGGAAAAAAATTAGTGAAACGTTTCAACAGCCCCCCCCCCCCCCCTATAGTTTTTGATTATTTCTCATTAAATAATAGTGTCATGCTAATTATGATAATAGACTTGCAAATTCATGCTAATTTTTAGTTCAAAAAAATCCGAGATTTCAATAAGGGGGGGGGGGCTGATAAAACGGACGTCTCAGAGCGTCTACTTGGTTTAATAGTGTGTGCTAAAATGCTTACATTGTTCTATTGTTCTAAGCTATTCCGGTTTGATAAATGTTACAAATTCAAAAAGTCGAAAAAGCCAAGAAGCACAGAAATGATGGTGAGAACTGGATTGTGTATGAAACACAGATACACACTACACAACGCAGCGTGAACTTGGTCCGGCCCCCTAATGTGATATTATAGTATTATCAGATAATATTATATCTGGTTTAATAATAAATACTTGTTCCCACTCATGACATTTTTTATAAACGCTGTTGAAACAGTAAGTATTTTTGATATTTAGAGTTGACATTTATATCACTGTAATCACTCCAACATTGTAAAATAATATTTTAACATGGCATCCCCGAGAAAGTGGCGTTCACTGAATTCGAAGACTGCAGTTTATCAACTTCAGGTGCATCGCTCTCTCATATTTATAAGCATTTTAATATCGTATACGATGAGATCGATAACAATTGAACTATCAAAAAAATTAAATACAAATACACGAGCACATAATCGAGACGTTCATAAAATATTGATTATATATGTTATGTTTGTTCATAATATTTTATGTTTGTTTCGTGATTATACTGGGAGGATTCAGTAGGGATGGGGAGTAACATATACCGATTACCATGGGCGAAAAATGCGACAGTGGTGCAGACCACGACAACGATCCGACGAAGCTGGTCATGACGAACGCGACCGCGACTGCGGTGGCTACGGTCACGTCCACTGTCCTACTGAGTACCATCGCATGGACGAGCGTTGTCGTATTCGGCATATTCGGCAACCTGCTGGCGCTGTTCATACTGCACCGGGCCCGGTTAAGCAGCAGCAACAAGAAGATTATATTCATGTTACGTTGCCTGGCCACCAGCGATTGCATCGTGCTTGTTTGTATGCTAGTCCGGCCGTTTGTGAAATACAAGTGGCCGATCGCCAGGAACAACCTGTGGATGTGCCGGAGCCACGGTGTGTTTCGATTCTTCGTGTGGAGTTCTGGGTGCGTGGCCCTGGTGATGGCTGTCGATCGCTGGCTAGCGCTCACCAAACCATTTTTTTACCAAACGGTCAGTACCTATATACTCCTGCTGCTGCTGCTGCGCGCGTTTACTGTATACCCGATCTTGATAGATCAGATTAGATTGGGTTGAATTTATCGTTAAGCTTAAGAAATTTAAGTATTGAGGAAACTTTTTTCGATAAATTGTTGATAAATTTAATGATTTCAAGAAAATAATTTAAAAACAAAAAATATTTTTGATGTAGAACAATAGACTGAAACGGATCGTCTGGCAGGACGGCCCGTGTTGTGAATAAATAAGAACACAGATTTTTTAGTTATCACTTATATCTATTTCTATGGAATATAATTATTAACAAAATCTGAGGCGAGTAAAGCGTCGATTTGCGCCGACTGGACTTAAATAAGTGAGTCGACGCATTAGGGGGTACTTGTGAGTAGTCAGGTGAATACCGGACTCTATATACAGTGTTACAGTAAAGTTGGCCTATAGCTGGTAGTAATAGTAGGGTGGAGGTCTGGCCGTCGTCGGTACAAGCTTAGTTAAGCAGTTTTCCGACGGTGAACTTGGACCTGGGAGGTTAACTTAAATTAGTGCCCCGTCGAAGTCAGGTGGTGGAATTGAAAAGAGTTATTTTCGGTTATTGTCGCCTGGCGTTTCGTTGTGCCAAGATTTTCGATTTCCGTTTTCGTTTGGATGTTGTAGGTTTGTCCCGTAATAAGACCGCACATAAAGACGATCTATATACCGACGAATAAAGGAAAATGATCCTAGCTAATGTGGCAAGAATAGTTATGTTTTAATAATTGCTGAAGAGTTTATTTTGTTTATATAAAATTTAAATAAACATGGCTCTTAAAATACCTAACAATAATAATTTAATGGACGACTGATGAAAGTGTTTAATAATTGTATATTATATAGGTACCTTCTATCTGCGCTTATCACCAACGTATGTGCCATTATATTTTTTTGAAATTTTACTATTTGGTTTTTTATTATAATATTAATATCATATATTCACCTACCTATACACATTTTAGTTGTAAGATCCACCTGATTTCAGCACATTAGTCTTCGTGTACTTCAACGAATGATGGTCATACTTTTGTTAGAAGTACTGTGTTTGGTGTGCGTACCAATATTTGGATTCGGTGTCTATTGGGATGAGGGACATTTGACGTGTATGCATTATACCAACTACAAGAAGCTTTTAGATAAGGTATATGCTTGCATATATTTCGGTCACGGTAAGTAAATAACCTAACTACAGTACTCATATCGGTGAATTATTAAAAATATAAAAGAACAACAAATAGTGTGGATTTTGGAATCGCTTAAAAGAAAATTAGTTGACTTCTTTATTTATTTATAACATAGGCATCAGAAATACTTATTTAAAACGAATTATATGTCCATTTCATATTCAAACATATTGTATAATAAATAATGGAAATATCGATATTATATTGCGTTTACAGTGTGCCCTAAGTTAATACCTTATCCCAGGTAATACAAAACATTTTCATATGACGTTTAATTTGGGTCATGTGTATTATTTATACTATATTTATTTATTTATCCACACATTTTTTCTCAATTGGTCCAATATTCAATGTATGAAATCCAAATTTATGGATTATAATAGATTTAGAAACATTTAATATACATTGATCACGCAAGAAAACCAATGAGGGAAATGCTAATTATCAATTACAGATGAGAATTAGATAACTATTCAAATCAAATAAATAAATGAAAGTATTTTTAGATTTTACTTAAAAATCCACCAAGTCAGATAAAACATTTAAATTTGTTACGTTAATTTGACAGTGTCTATAAAAATATTTAACTAAAAAATCAGTGTTACATAAAAAAACGTCAAAAGTTTGAACGTTATTCCAGATAAGTGTGTACTGTTACTACATTTGCTTTTTTTTTTCTTTTTTTTTTCTATAGGTGTAATTTTTTGCTCTACTATAGTCTACATGAACCTAGCTGTTATATTTGTTCTGTGAAAGAACAGAGGCTATTTTTCTAATAACCAAAACGGGTTAACAAGAAATATCAGCCAAGGGTCGAAAAAAGAAGAAAGATCGTTCGCGTGGCTGATGGTGTTGCTGTGCGTCGGAGAAGTCATATGTTTTGTCCCAAAATTGGTAAATGCGATAATATATTATAATTATGTTACCATACATTTATATACTGCTACTGGGTATTACTGTGCACATTACCTATCAGAATATTATAACAACAAAGTTACACATTAAAAATATACATATAATGTCATATCAATACATCATTGGTGAAATATTTATAATGACTCATTAATAATGAGTATATTTTAGATACTTGTAGCGGAGCGATGAATATTGTATTGATTTTTCTATGATGTCTGTGTGTTTTAGATTCTGAACTGAGAGATGAGTGTATTGAGTTTACAATGATTTGTGGTTTTTTTTTGTGTCTGTCATCCAAGGACTAGAACCGGAACCGAAAAAAACAGGTTCTGGAACCGGTTAACCTTAAAAAATTAGGAACCGGAACCTTTTTTTCCAAAAAATGAAAAACCGTAACCGTAACCTTAACTATAAAAGAGTTATTTTGGTTAGGTTGGACTAGTTATTTGGACCAGTAAAACTATAGAAATTACTATTTTGGTTGTCCATTTGTAGGTTCAGAAAAATAAAAGTCAAATCTTTTAATGTTTTTGTGTTGTACCTAAACTTGTAACTTGTTATTCGTCGACGTAAAATCAGAGAGACATATCAACACTCAACAGTAAACACTATCAACCAATTGATTATTAATAGAAATAAACCTCTAGTCGAGTGAAAATATATAGTAATAACTAATAACTAATAATACGAACATAATATTATTCAACATTGAAGAACTAAAAATTAAATTTAAAATTTAAAATATTTATTTCATCAAATCATAATATTTTACAAATTCTTACTATGTGATGAAATAAAATAGCTTAATCTAACCCAAAGAAATATTTACAATATTATCCTATTTTCCTATAGATTCTAGGCTATTATTTATAAATATTATATATCTTTATAATTATTTTTTAACTATTCCTTCTCCTGACCCATACCTGTTTGTAATTTATATTTTCTATATTACTATAATTGTTGAGCTATACATAATAGTTGTTATTAAAAGCTAATAAAAAAATAAAAAAACTATTCCTTTATAATACCTTTTATTTTCATTAAATAATTACAATTTAAACAAGCATAATTAAATTATTTTATACTATTTTTTTTAGTAAATATTTAATAATCAGAAATCAGAATTAACCGATATTTTTCAGTACCGGTATTAACCGGTTCTAGAGCCCATATATTTTTTTAGAAAACCGAAACTAAACCGAAACCCTTAAACAAATTAATTTAATAACCGGAACCGGAACCGGAACCGAAAAACCCTATAGGTTCCAGTCCCAGTGTCGTCACGTTTTGAGACAGTAAATGTTTTTCGATTTTCTTCAATAACATCTTTTCAGGTATGAAAATGAATCTGTTATTGTTACTTTGGGTGGTCAAGAGTAAAATAATTCCAAAAGTTTTGAAACACACCAGGAAAAACAACAAAAAAATTGAGGTGCGTTACCCCAGCACCTGTACTTTCAATATCATGAATTGTAATCACGCAGTATTGTGTACTTTATTTTGTACAATTTTGTACAACCAAAATTAAATTTTGTACAACACTCAAACCCCCCAAAAATCCAACTTCGTCTTACGGGTGCTGCGGTAACGTTACCCCAGCCTCCGAATCAGTTAATTTTCTCGAATTTCAACTTTGAACCGTATAGTATTATGTAATTTATTTTGTACAACTATCTAAGGTAACCTCCCCCCCCCCAAAAAAAAATACTATTTCATCTAACGGTCGTTATCTAGTATCTTGTATCAATATTGTATCTAAGATACTGCACAACTTTGTAGGTAGGATTAGTTGTTGTTGATCAATTTATAATTCTATAATTATTATAATTTTATCTTACTATTTAGATTATAGAACATTTATGTTAATACTTTTTTAAACTTTGGCTTTTTCTTTTCTTTTGAATATCATTCTCTATTTAATTATAGAACTGTTTATTTTATATTTTTCCTTTTATTTATTGCTCTCCAGATAATCAATATCTTCTTCTGTATAGACAACAGACATATTGCATATTATTTATTAGTAGGTAGGTAGGTAAATTACTAGAATAAAATGAATCTATTAGTCATAATATTAGATACGTTTTGTTGTAGTAAAGCTTAGAAGCGCGACAACACGAATTGACGAACTAGTCGACAATGTTGAATGTAGCATAATGCCCACGTTCGATGTACCAACTATCTAGTATCATTGTTCATTGATTATAAATAGTATTTATTATTGTACAACCTAAAATCAGATTGTATTAGACTATTTTTAGAGAAACAATATTATATTTTTAACAATAATAAATTACAACTCGTTTGATTATTACAAGAAATTGGTCAGACAATAAAACGACAATATTAAAATACGGTATACCTACGGCATGACAAAATTTATAAAATGATGTTTATTTTTGTTATTCTTATCAGAAAATAAATCATCAAATGTAAAGACGTAGTGATATTATATGAATGATTAATTTAACTATTGTTGAAATAATGTACCCACGTAATAAAATTTATATTATTTTAAAAACTTATATCTGTGTACCTAATATTATTTGTTGATTCTTTTTGAATTATAAATTCAAATTATAAAATTAATCAACAACAACTATTCCTACCTACAAGGTTGTGCAGTATCTAGGATACAAGTATCTTAGATACAAGATTCTCGTTGAAATTCGTGAAAATTTAGTGATCCGGATGCTGGGGTAACGTTACCGCAGCAACCGTGAAAGAATTTTGGACTTTGGGAGGGTTTGAGTGTTGTACAAAATTTAATTTTGGTTGTACAAAATTGCACAAAATAAAGTACATAATACTGTACGGTTCAAAGTTGAAATTTGAGAAAATTAACTGATCCGGAGGCTGGGGTAACGTTACCGCAGCACCCTTAAGACGAAGTTGGATTTTTGGAGGGTTTGAGTGTTGTACAAAATAAAATACATAATACTGTGCAGATCAAAGTTGAAATTCGTGAAAATTTAGTGATCCGGGTGCTGGGGTAACGTTACCGCAGCACCAGTAAGATGAATTTAGATTTTAGGAGGTTTTGAGTGTTGTACAAAATAAAGTACATAATACTGCGTGATTACAATTCATGATTTTGAAAGTACGGGTGCTGGGGTAACGCACCTAAAAAATTGAGGGAAAAACTAGAATTTTGATTATATACTATAGTTATATTATACTCGAAGCCAATACATTTTTAAATTGAACATTTTCTACATATTTTCTATCAACATTTAAACTTAATTGTCTATAAAAAAAGTATACCTCTTTTTAAAAATATTTTTGAACTACTATGATAAAAACTTATGTGTAATCTTTGGTAAAATTTTTAAGCTTTTTGACCCAACAAACATTTTTTTATCGATATTTATATAAAAACATTTAAAAAAAAAAGAAAATTTGCTGTTTTTAAAAGTTTAACACATCATAAAATTATAACGACACTGTAAGTAAATCTTTTCATCTGATTTTTAGGATATTTATAATTATTAAAAGTGCGAATATAATACTATTAAAGTAAAGAGTGTCACAAAATTTAACCTTTCGAGTAAAACTTACTGTTTCTTTTTCGGTTGCTGTCCTTGTTTGTCCTGCTCAACAGGTTTATTTAAATTTACAATTAGAATAAAAAAAAAATTTTAAGTATAATTTTATCCAAAAATTCGATATTTAATAATAGTTAATTATTACATACCTCAATATATTATCGCAATTAAATGTCACAACATAATATTATACCCTACCTATATCGAAATAAAATAAAACACATAAGATCATAATGAGTCATGAATACAAAAATAATAAAATATGTCATCATGAATTTGTTAACAATTAAAATTCGGTTTTATTTTTTATAATTATACGATTTTTTATTGACAAAGTTGTACACGTAATTTTGTAAAGCCGATCTCAACTAGCTTGCTTACTTCGTGCGCTTTGAAATTTCAAAATCCAATATATCTGTTGCAAGCGCCCTGTATAATGTATTATTATATTATATTTATTTATATGTTTGTGTGCTTCCTGACAGTTAGCGTTAATGTTGAGGATGTTCTTCGGATATCAGTCACCGGGTCTTGAGACCTTTACTACGGATAATCTTCTATATTTGCATTACGCGCTGAACCCGTGTCTAAATGTGCTCTATCACTAGAAGTTGGTAAAGTCCGTCTGCTTGCTGCCGAAGAGCAAGAACAACGTCAACGGGGCGTAGGTCGAGAGCGATAGTCACAACAATCAACTAAGTATCTATGGGCAGCAGCTGCTCCGATTCGGTCATATTACGACTGCAGTCTGCTGCTGCCTGCGTGTGTTTGAGCCGTATGATAATATACAAATTTAAACAAGGCAGTAGATGCTTAGAACACATTTTACTGAAGGGGTTGGGGGCAACTAAACGTATCTATACATAAAGAAATAATGTTTGTTAGTAATTATATTCAAGTGATATTATATATAGGTTAAATTAAATTAAATTAAATTATACAGTTGTTGGTCACTAACTCACACCAGCCGTGGATTGTTGGTGAGCTAGCTAGAAACAAGTCAAAATACCACTAATGTTTTTATGTATATTATAACATAATAATATTACATGTTACTTTAACCAGAAATTGTATTCATAAATCACGGAAACAATATGTTGATATTGATGTTTTTTTAATAATAATATATTATTTTTTAAAAATGTTCTCAATTTAAACCTATAATTAATGTTGTTTTAAAATGTACTTTTCTATTTGCATTTTTATAAATAATTAAAATAATTTTTGGAAAAATGTGTAAATATTTTAAATTGTTTAGAAACCTAAAAATGCATTCATTCAATAATAATTATATTGTAGATCGTAAGCAGAGCAATTTACAATGATGTGTGTTTATTATTATTTTTTTTTTTGTGTCTGTCAACGCCTTACTCCTTTCATATTTTTATATTTTTTATATATAAGGTAACTGTAAATAGAAAATTTTTTAAATAATATGAATAATATTGGACCAATAAGGTATAAAAATAACAACCATAATAGTTTATAATTTAAATTGTATAGAATTGCTAAAATCAGGAGTTTGTAAGTTTCTTCCCGATAAATATAATTAATATATAATTTTTTTTTATCAAAAACTTTGCAGATGTAATACAAGCTTTCTCATAATGTATGATTTTTCGTACTGTACTTACACACAATGCAATTATTTAAATATGTAAAGTAATTTTAAAAGTTTATTGTTTATTAGTTTATTTACACTGCTACCTATTATACGATATGGTCAGAGTTGAGTTATAACTTTAAATGTGAATAAGAGTAATATGATAAAATACCTATTTCAATAGTATAATAATAATATTATATACTATACTTTTAATTAAAATTGTATCTTATGATTTATGACGTGTATTTCTGTAAATTAAATTAAAATGTAATATATGTTTATTACTTATATATAATTATTACTGTACAACCGTGGGACACGATGAAACGACGACAACGATTTGGTTATAGGTAATCGAGTTCGCGTATTTTATACGTTGCGTGCTTGAAATATTAAAATATGCGTTCCCGAAACTTGGGTAGCATTAAATATGTATTGAAAGTAAAAAAGTAAATTTGAGTCTTAAAATAATACGAAAAAAAACTTAAGCGTAGACTTTGACACTCTTTTGGCCAATTCCGACACTACCGCAGCGCCGACGTGGAATAACGCTTTAGCTCATCTGAACTGAGAATATTGTGATTTATGAAAAATTAAACGATATTCAATGAACGTAAGTAAAAATCGAATATACAATTTTTCATTGAAATGTAAAATGACAACAACCAAAAAGGTTAGTTAGTTAGTGTTTTATTATTAGTTATATCATTATTTTAAATTTAAATAATATAAAATATTATTATTTTGATCTTTTGTTTAGTTATTTTTAATTAGATATTAGATGCACAAGGATATTCTTTTTATGAATAAAATATAAAAATTGCCTAACAACAATAATTTGAACAGACTTAATAATTTTCATAACTTTAATTATAACAGTGGCTGCTCCGGAGTAAATAATAAAAACCACAGGTACGACGACGATAATAGTTTCAATAATATGCGTTTTGCAAAATATAGTGACCAAAAAATAATAAATAACATTAAATAACATTAAAATACATTACAATAATCAAAATCAACGCGATTAAAGTCAACATGAAAATGATAATAAAAAACCCTCCAAAGGCTGATATTGTTTGCTATGATTGCCTGTTACCGGGTCACATGCGGTCGTTATGACGTACTATGTCAAAAAACGTCAAATGAAACTAAATTTTTAGTACTTAACTCGTACAGCTCAAGTCTCAGCTCACCATTTTCCTGTGTTATTGGCGTTGCCGAGGCGAACGACGTTTACGTTATGACAACAAACAACAAATCACACGATTTTATTTATTATTTATATAAATAACAATGAACAATAGGATCGACACTCAATATTAAGTGTATTATTAGTAATTACTTATAATTCAATTAGGTATTGCTACATTATCGTCGCCACTCTACAGATAAACAACTTTCAACGAGCACAGCGTTGATGCGTAATATCCGTAATTGTTTCTTAGTAATTAGTTCTTCTGGTTTGAAGATCATCTTAGTATACAATACGCGTGATTAAGCGCGAGCACGTGTTAAGTATACATTTACGCATTCTTTTACGAATCATATTTAAATATACAATATTATAAATATTGGTGTAAAAATAAATAAGTACTTGAAATACTTAGTTAAATACTAAATAGGTAAGCAGCATATGACTATTAAAATGTATATTTTGCGATATTATATTATTATATTATAATATTGATATATTATTTTGCGATATAATACAATGATGTTTTAGATTCTAAACGGAGCAATGAATGTTTTGATTTTACGATTATGAGAGTTTTTTTATTTTTATTTGTTTGTGTCTGTTATCACGTTTTGGTGCAATAAAATTGCTTCGATTTTCTTCATCAGCATCTTTTCTGGTAGGAAAGTGACTCTAGTTTTTACTTGGAGGGGGAGGGGGTCAAACGTAAAAAATAAAGGAAAAACGGTAATTTGTATGCAAAGCCAATTTTTGACAAAATCGATTTTGACCTAGACATTTTTGGTATCTTTTTTTTTATTATCGTTGAAAAAATATTTTTGCTCGGTCAAAATACTGGAAACGTAAGTCTATAATAGTTTTTTTATAGGTGTCTTAAGTTAAACATTCTGCAAAATACTTCAAAATCACGAAAGTTTCCATTTTTTTTTTATTTAGAAATTCATAAAAATGTTCCTCTTTAAATATAAAATTTGAAAATTTAACACAAGATTTTCCATTAGTTTTCCTCCTTTCACAAAAAAAGTTCACCAAAGTCAAACAAATTTTTTATGAGCGTTTGAAATTAGATATTGGATATTAACCATAAGTTACCTATTTCTCAGGAAACAATGATATTATTTTGCTGTAATTCCAAGACGAATAACCGTAGAAATTTGAAATTTTCCAAATATTAACCAATAATTTGGAATATTAAAACCAAAATTAACCAAAGTATCCAATTTTTTGCAAATTATTTTGTGGTTAAAAATGTATGAAATGTTAAATTTGTATAGCTAAGGATTGAAAATTTAAAACAAGGTTTCTCGTAAGTAGTTAATGTTGATATTTAAATGAAGAATAACGTTGTTAGTTATTTAGTTGTAATTTAAAAAAACTTTTCATGGGTGCTTGAAGTTTAATATTATATTGTATACCCTCAATTGTATTTTTAAATGCAATGTTTTTACAAAAATTAATTTAACCTACTTTATTATTATAATAGTAAAATTAATTATTTTAATAGCAATAATATCATAAAATACACTTAGTTATGTACAGGCTGATTTCGCTCAGAATCTTTTTTCGTATAGTACAATGATCTTATATCATTGAATTCAAATTGAACGCAACAATTACAGTACCCACTGTACTGCAGATCGGTACCCACTTGTCGACCTTTTTAAAGTTTTAATAATTACAAATTTTTTACTCATTTGTTAGTTTTGTTAATAAAATCTAACATAAAATGACCGGCCGGCGGGCCATAATATGGTCCAGATCATCTGGAAAATTTCCATTTCTAGGCCTGCTCGAATAAAATATTACTTTAGTTGTTGGTGAGGACGCCACCTATGCGTTTGTTGTCCGAGTCTCACAAACGCGTACTACATAGCACATTTTCGTTCACTAGTCACAATTATGTGCTGTTAGTTTTGATATTAGAATGAGCTGACCTATTATCAAACTTAAAGGTAAGAACATTATCCGAGCTTATCGTCTGCTGTCTTTTGATATTGTGAACGAAAATTTGCTAAGTCGTACGTTTGTAAGACGGAGACAACAAATGATGCATGGGTAGAGTCCTCTAAAGATAATATACCTATACCTATATTACTAATCTAACTAGGCTTATTATGGATTTGATGTATTTTTTTTTTCAAATCAATATATACATTGAACATTTGTGAAGCAATAGTAAATAGAATTTTATTACTATTTGTTATTACCAGTGTACTATTTTAATGATATTTAACTTTACTTGATATTATACTTACCTATCAAATAAATGCAAGCCTGACGATTATTATTTTGATTTCTCAATTAAATAATTTAAATAATATGAAATGAACGATTTACAACCAATCAGTATCTTTTAGTTTTTTTTTATAGATATCTTGAACATACCTAATCCTTACAAAATTTCATTTGTTTCGTTATGTATAAATTATATAGTTGCAGAACTTTTCATCTTTCTACCTTCAATTATTTCGCTGGAAGCTGTAGCACATGTAACTGCTGTTAGTGACTAATTAGAGACTCATATTATAGGTACTTTGTATGTTTTTATCAATATGACTTCTTTATGCATACCTCTTCTTCGTTTTCAGACGAATTATTTTCACCATCATTTTGTAGATGCACTTCTTCGCTTTCCGTGAACAAATTTTTATCAAATAACAAAAAGATCATTGATATTATTTTCACTTACTGCATATTTAATTGACGCTTATGAATTACGATGCATGTTTATCCATTTTTTCTATTTCATTTGTATTATTATAAGTAAAACCAGCCTTTAGCGTTTAAGCATGCTTAAAATGCTTCTCGCTTATCTAATTTAACAGCGTAATATTCAATTAACTTAATTTGATAGGAACATCCAACTTGAAAATAATTAAAAATCACTTGATTATAATACTATAGTAACTTTTACATTTTTAATTCTGTTTTTGCCAATTACATCATAGTTTTACAATACCATGTGACAAATGTCCACGGTGTCGATTGTTTTATATGTGCTGTATGCGCAATTATAATAGATAATAAAGTTTACCAAATAACTCATAAGTATCTTCGCCAAAGTACTTCGATGATCGTTTTTTGCTTATATAAAACACCATTTGTTGTGGTTAAACATCTATTCTTCAATGCCTAGTCTGAGTACCTATAGTGCCAACAGTCGCTTTTTGTTCCGAGTAACTTTAAAATCTTGCAATTTAATTAACGAATAGTTCTGAAAGTTTCTGTACGACAGAGACACGTTTTTTTATTAAAGTAAACGGAATTTATTTAGTTAAATTACACAATACATAGTGTACCTATATTGTAGGTAAATAATATTATAGTAAATTCATTGATAGTCTGTTTTAATATAATACTGCATCGACCATGGTTGAATTCAGCAATGTACCTGTAGCCAGCCAGGGTGGATATATTGAAGTCAATTCTGGATACCAAAACGACGTTTCTCCTCTAAAAGTAGATCTTATCTATGGAAGTAAGTTATATACAACATATATTTAACTACATTTAACCAACCGCATAATTCGTCTGTGTACAAGAATATACAATCTACTCAAAGCATCAAAGAATGTAAATTGTATTTTTACTTCAGGAAATCAGGAATTATGATATAGGTACAATTTATAGGTACATAATATACCATACGTAGTATATTAAATGTGTATTATTATAAGAATAATACAGTTAACATTTAAATAATATTTCAAGCACTAGTTGTATGTTTAACGTATAAAATAAAACAATATAATTAAACATTTTCTAATCATTCTCATGAAAAATTATATTTTTTGTGTTATACCACTATTCTTGTAAATTAGCGTATTTTTATATTTATAATATAATAATCATTATTATTCGAATACAATTAAATGCTTTGTGCTTACGTATAATCTATATATATAAATAAAAAAGAATGTCGGTCTGTACTTCTGTCTATATGTCTGTCTATCTGTCTGTCTATCGGTCTGTCTTTTATGCATTCCCAAACCGCTCAACCGATTGCGATTAAATTTGAGACAGAGATAGATTAAACCTATGGGAAGAAAATGGGCTCATTTTAAAAATTAGAGGTCCAACCCCGGGAGGTGCTCACACGGGGATTTTGAGATTTACGATGGAAATATTATTTGTTTATAAATGGTCACTATTGGTAATCATGGTTGCTATGGTATGTATAATTTCTGTTTATTTATAGGGTTGTCAATGGTTACATATTTTATAACTATAATAATTAGTAGGAATATGGCATATATTTATACGTTTTTGCAAATAAATTTATAGAAAAATCATATCTTGGGCAACCGTCGCAATGTTTTTCGTGCACCTAATTCTGATTTCACTCACTTAAGCGTCTTAAGCACCTCATGGGGTTCGCAATCCACCGCAGGTGGTTTTCCTGCCTGTTTTCCTGCCTGGAGCAGTATATACTGCTCCCATATTTTCCTCGATCCGACGTAGTTGGGTTACCTACCTATCTAGCTTAGTTGCACGTAAATCACTCGAGGTTAATCTTAATTTAATTTTTGGCTCAGGCAACGCCGGGCGGGACTAAATCGAATATCGTAACGATAGTACTTAGTATATTTTAACCGTTATTATATTTTAAAATAAACCATATTATTCATATAGAGTTATTAATTTTTTTAATAGGCAACAAAGTACACGGAATCAGCTAGTTGTTTTATATTTTACAAGAATGAATGAACTGTATAATATTTAACATAAACTTAGTTTCTAACATAATTCCACTATTTTTTAGTTCTAAATCATTATATGTATACCTACTTAATTCATTGTTTCCGGGCTTAAAAAATTGTCATTAACTATATAGGTATCTACATATATTAATAATATTTTATTTTAGAATTTTAGTTTCTTAATAGTCGCGTATAGTATAGCCTGGATGAAAATAATGGACTGTGGCTCAGAGCTTTTTTATAAGCAGAGCCAATTAATAATTTTAATACGCTTGAACAATTATAACCCATTTTCATAGCTTTCAGATCGGAAGATGGTAGTCAATACTTGTTACCTGTGGTTAAGAAAGCAGAAAACATGGTTGTAAATGAAACTTTGAATCACGATTACTTATCACCCACAGGAATTCAAGGTTTTGCAAAAGCAGCTTGTGGTTTATTATTGAATGATATTGAAAAACTGTGGAACGACGGATTGGTAAAAACACAATATATTTTTATTTATTATTACATTACTTCACGCATTGTTGTATCATTAACGTCATTACCATGCATACTGCATAGTTATTGTACAAACTGAATTTAAATCTGTATGAACCAGATATCCAGACAAGGATTTTAATTTTGAATTATTAGTGACCTAACAAGGACCTACCTAATTTTTAATGTTACATGTTAAAATGCTATGTAGATTTTCGGTATTCAATCTATTGGTGGAGTTGGAGCTTTAAAAATAGGTGCTGAATTCTTATCACGATATATGAAATGCACAACAGTTTATTATCCTGATCCAACATATGGTTTGTATTTTTGTATTTAATAACAATATTTAATTATTAGCAATATCAAGTCACCTCAACCATATGCCTCGTAGATTTTTTAAATTTCTTAGTTTTATATAGGTAGTTAATTTCTCTGTGACTAAACTGTTAGTATTAATAAAAATGTTGATGAATGATTAATATACTACCATATTTATGAATAATAATCGGTTAAATAGTCACGTTATAATACATTTTTATTTTTATTTTTTTCTTAATATGTGATTAAAATAGTCTATCCATATACGGTTGTATTTTAAGAGGATATTATCGTATCCGCCTGTGATATAGTTTCCACCTAACTAACGCGGAACAGCAAATTGTACATTCAGAATAATCCATTTTACTTTATTACTTTAGATTCTGAGTAGAGCGATAAGTGTAGGTATTAATTTTACAATGTGATATGTATTTTGTACATGATATAAGCTGTCGTAAAAATGTTAAATTTTTTAACTTCAAAAAAATGTTCAAAAGCATCAAGAAAAACAAAAAAAAGAAAATTAAGGAAAAACGGGAATTATTATTATTATGATTATTGGTGTAACGTGTAACATAAAAAACAATATTCATAGACACATGCGATTTTCAATGAATTTATATTTTATATAATTTACTAGAGACCATCGAATTTCAAAAATATTTTTTAGCTCTTTTTAGCTAATATTTATTGTAAGTTAAAATATTTTTTTTGGATAAACGTTGATTAAAAAGTTTTAGTTAAAAAGCTTGACATTTTAATACTAGGTTCCTCATAACTCATAAGATGCTATAAAAGCGGTTAAATAAATAGTCATATTTTTTGTCTATGAGTATTTAAAGTTAATATTTTAACTAAAATTCTTTTGTAGTTAAAAATTTATAAAATTTTCAATTTGTATAGCTAAGGATTGAAAATTTAAAACAAGGTTTCCGGTAAATAGTTTATATTGTAACTGAAAGCTCTAAAAATTATATTACCTATTTGTTTTTTTTATAGAAAATTTAAGACATGTTTAGTTAATATTTTACAATTTATAAAATTGAAAATTATAGCCAACCACCTTTCTTAGACCAGTTCAAAAATCGGTAATATTAAAGAGATGTTCTAACTATAAAAAGTTACTATAATACTACCTTTTTCAGATTGTTAGGAGTTATAAACTCATAACATTTTGATAGGTGCTTATATTTTTATAACTATTTTATAATATATTTGTATAAATTAACTGTTAAATACTTACCTATTATTATAAAACTATGCTTGAAATAAAAAAAATAAAAAATTTTCAAGTGTATTATCTTATATTAGATCCATTAGTATAGAGCTTATAACCTTAGTAGTTAAACATATTATATCCTATCATAAAAAATACTAGCAACATTTTAGTTTTATATTTAAATCTAATATTAATTTCTATGCATTTATTTATTTATTTATTCGTATGGCATAGACAATGTAACAATATATATATACCATTTATGTATAGTAATAAGCATTATACATTATGCAATTATGCATTATACATACTTTTCAGAATCCCATGGATCCATATTCTCGTTTAGTGGATTTAAGAACACATTTCAATATCGTTACCTGAATAGGGAAACTAAAGCAATTGATTTTGAAGGACTTTGTGAGGATATATCTGATGCTTCCGTTGATTCTGTCGTAATATTGCATGCATGTGGTCATAATCCAACTGGCTTAGACCTGACTAAAGATCAATGGAAAACCATTGCTAAGATTATGAAAGTAAGTTAATGGAATTCTTAATACATATACCTACCACCAACTCGGGTACTTTACAATTATTCATTCTATTATGACTGTACTTAAAATGTTGTAATTCTTCAGGAACGTAAATTGATACCATTCTTTGACATTGCGTATCAAGGAATGGCGTCTGGGGATATTGAAGAAGACGCCTGGGTAATTCGTTATTTCCATAGTGAAGGGTTCGAATTTCTAAGCGCTCAATCATTTTCCAAGATGTTTACTATGTATAGTGAGTTATTAACTAAACTACTGCAACATAAACAAATACCTATATCGGCAACATATTAAATACTAATACTATTAATTTTCTATTAGACGAACGAATTGGCAACTTGATGATTGTACAAAAATCTGGTCATAACATTAATAGTCTTAGGATCCACTTCGAGAAAATGATTAGAAGTATCTACTCAAATCCTCCAAACCACGGTGCTAGGACCGTTTTACAAATATTATCCAATCCTGAACTATATGAAGAATGGTAATTATTGTACATCATTATAACTAAATTACCTATATGATTAAAAATGCGAATATCAATGTTTTGAAAGGTTAAGCAGTTTCAAAGCTATGGTTTTTGGATGTATAGAAATAAGAAGAGCTTTTCGAAAAGCTCTCGAGGAAGAAGGGGCTCCTGGAAAGTGGAACCATGTAACAGATCAAAGTGGAATGTTTATATTGTTAATATTTACAGGTAAATACAATGAATAAAATATAGAAATTAGAAACTAAAAAAAAATGCTTAAGATAAATATTAAAATATTCTTACAATGCATACTAATCCAAGTGTTTAATTTCAGATAGTCAAGTGGAATACTTGAGAAATGTTCATCACATTTATATGGTTGAAAGTGGACGAATAAATGTAACTTCACTGAATTTCAAAAATATTAGTTATGTAGCTAAAGCAATTAATGATACACTAAGGAAAAACATATAAAATGAAACTATGTAGTATTCCACACATCTTCTACACCAGCTACTGCTTCTATTGTTATAACTTATAATCTTTGATTGAATTAAATGCCTGTTTATAATCTACCTACTATTCTTTAAATACATGTCTTTATTGATCAAATTTATAATAATTCTATTGTTTTAAATTATACTTGTAGAATGTTTATGAATAATATACAACTTTAATCATAAAATAAGTATTATACGATTTTTTTTTATTTGAAATTCAATATTTAAGAAGTTCTAATGGATATAAAATATGAAACACATATGCTTTAAAGCAGGTCTTGAAACCAATTTTGGATACCGATTTTGAATACCTGTTAAAACCGTTAAAAACTAAATCGAAAAAATCAATAGTCTTATCAATATGTCTTAGTCAATGTTCTATTTATCCTATTTTTCTCAAGTATATATCATTAGAATCACATCAAAAATTCAATTTTGATGAACATCAATATTGGTAATAAAATTGATTTTTTCAAGTTTTTTTGTGGTTTTAAGCTGTTTTTGAGATACATCAGAATGTTGAAATTGAGATAATCAATGTTCTATTTATCCTATTTTTCTCAAGTTTATATCATTAAAATCACATCAAACATTCAATTTTGATGAACACCAATATTAGTGATACAATTTAATTTTTAAGTTTTTTGGTGGTTTTAAGCCTTTTTTGAGATACATCAGATTGTTTGAATGTTGAATGTTGAATGTTTATTTTGAATACAGTATGTTTAATTAACTTTTGCAGAAAAAATTTTGATTAAGAAGTCCATTAATGTAAATTATAAATAACAAATGTCCTAATACGGTACCTTGTGGTACAGAGTAATCAAAATCATGTTATTTACTATAATCGTTATCAATTTTTACTGTCTGTACTTGACCGTTTAGGTATGATTTAAATAACCTATAAGCAACTCCTCTTATTCCACAATGATAAAGTTTTTCGAGTAAAATATTATGTTACCAAGATTTTCATATAATATGTATTGAGTGGTTTCATATAATGCACTATTAGTTGAGAGATTGCTACGAAAACCAAATTGATTATCGTGAAAAAAATTATGGTTATCTAGGAACTCTAACAATCTACTTTTAAGGCATTTTTCAAATATTTTTGACAAAGTTAAAGTGAGTGATATAGGCTTATAGTTAGAGCATTTTTCTTTATCCCCATTTTTATAAATTGGAATAACTATTGACTCTTTAAATGATTTAGGAAACTCCTCTTTAGAAATAAAAATATTAAATATTATAGATAAAGGTACAGCTATAGAATTAGCTGTTTTTTTAAGAACATAATTAGATATTGAGTTTTTTGAGAAAGTATTGACATTTTTAATAGCATTTAATAGGTTAAGGATTTCAAGCGGTTCAAGGTAGGTTTTAAAAATATAGTGTCAGATTTATAACAGTTCTTGTTTTAAGTGTATCAAAACTAACAGGTTGGAATTTATAGCTCTTTATATTATTAGATATTACGCTACCGACTTTAGACAAAAAATTATTAAACTCATTTGCTGTTTTCCTTCCCAGTAATTTTTTCAGCATCATTATTTATTAGACTGCTAACAATTGTATTCTTAAGTTTATTACTATGTGATACATCTTTAATTAGATTCCAAATTTTTTTGAATCTGATCCAGCAAGTATAATAAGTTGTTGATAGTATAAGTTCCTGGCTAGCTTAATTGTATTATTTTACACATTTTTATAATTAACGTATTCACATTTAAGTAACGTATTAAATGGTTGTTTGAGTAATTTCGTATACCTAGAGTTTTTTTCGATTTCTGATTTGCGTAATTAACCCTTTGGTAATCCATTGTTTTATTTTTTTATATTTAGATCTACCACGTTTAACGTTAGTGGAAGATAAATTAATAAAAGAATTTAGCACCTGGTTAAATTTGTCTAAAATAGTATCTATACAGTTATAGTTATAAAGCCAGTCCCAATTATCCGTACGACCGTACGCATATTAAGATGATCAAAGTTAATGAGTATTCGTTCAGTATCATCAAATATGGTGCTGCCGAGCAATAACTCGGAACTGTAGTATCTCGTCAATAATAATAGTGCAAAAGTGATCAATAATATTACATTTAGAATATATGCATTAAATCTACCCGAATCAAAGATAGTGTGGTCAGCAGAGGGTTTATATTGTTTTATAAAAATATGATCAATACAAGTTTTAAAATTTTCACTAACTCTAGTAAAATCACTAATTGCCGAATTACAACCAAATTTGGACAAAGTATTTAAATATGAATTAGATTCATAAGAATTGGAAAACAAATTGATGTTAATGTCACCGCAGATTATATGATTGCTTTTAAAATAATTATCTGAAAGGTAATTATCTAGAGAGATAATAAATTGTTTATTTTCTTGACTTTAAAAGTTTTAAGTACCCACGAATAATATTTTTAATTCAACAAAATAACTTACATTGTTTTTTTTAGTTAAATTAATATCTAATTCATTTCATCTTGTGTGAAACAAAAATGTCTATTAAAATAAAACTGTGTTTTTGTATTTTTTTAGATTTTTTTTTTTGCGAACAATTTTTACATTTTTAATCCCTTGTTTTTAAAATTGAACATTTTATAAATTTTATTCTAAAAAAATAGTTTTCACCTAAAATGCTTGTAAAAAATATTGTGCATAAGACGTATCTTTAATCTTTATTATTTTTAAATTACTATTAAGACAACTTAAGAGGAACCATGTATTGAATATTCAAGCTCTTTGATATAACATATTCTAAAAAAACAAACCAATACTAGTTTTTTTTTAAAATTCCTGCTTTTCTTATGTCTTTCGAGACGGTTATGGAAATAAATGAACATTTTTTACTTTTGATTTTTCAATTACTAATTAGATTAATTTTACTACTTGAAACGATTCTGAAGTAGAAAAGTGAAACATTTTTAGTGCTCCAAAATCTGATGATAAACTTAAGAAATAATAAAACACACATCATACTAAAATCAATACATTTATCGCTCCGCTCTGAATCTAAAATATATAATGATGTGTCCATAGTCCATCTGATTAAATTTCGTTTCGTTTCAAAGCTACATTTGGTATATATGGGGTGGAATGAGGCTGTGATATAACTTTATAAAGGCTTACACAACAATAGGCATTTGTAGTGCATGGGGTCACCTTTCGACGACCGATAATATATTCAAAAGTCGCTTGAATTTTTTGAGATTAAAATTAATTTTTTTATACAGTGTATACATTTTTTATTTATTTTTTTTGTTATCGTATCGACCCGACTGTGGTACTATTTGCTCACCCACATCATATTTTGTTTGCTATGGAAATCAGCGATAAATGCTGACGATTAAATTATAAAGTTTGTACCATGAAAACGGTTGAATTCGAATCCCCCCGTCATAACAAGTAGTAAAAAACATTTTTTTTTTCTTTTTGAAAGATTTGAAGTTTGAGAGTTGAAAGGGGCTCACTAAGAGCTTGAATATCTGGGGTGTATCGAGGACCAGTGGATCTTTAATCATGGTCAGATTATACCAGATCTAATGAGTATAAATAAAAACTTATGATGGTATTGTGGAATAAAAATATGATAGAAAAATAAACTCTGCTTGGATTAAAAACCATTAGAAGTATATTGAAAATACGGTAAAGACGTATAATACGCTGAGAGTTCAATGCGCATTTGCCATTTACTCGATTCGCATTAAATCGAGGACGCAAAACGCTTTTTCGACTTGTTTGCGCGTGTGGACGTAAATAAAAAAACAACAGGTCGTGCGACACAAGTGTGCAAACACGTGTGTACAACACTCGCGACAGCGGTTCTCCTCACGACGCCTATTATAATTCACGTAGATTTATATCACAAGGTTTGGCGAACGCGTCTAGCCGGCGTCACCGCTTAATTAAACCGAATCGAAGAAGCGGAACGGAAAACGCGCGTTCAGTGAACCACGAGGACAGAGTGAACAGACGACGACGGTAAGTCATTATGAAGTTCGTGTTAAACGTGGTCGCGTTGGTTGTCGGCGTGGCGCTGTGCACGCCTCCAGTCCAGTCGTTTTCGAACAACAAGCGAGAATTCGTGCTCGGGGTGATGGCTAACGACAGGGTCTGGGCGAAGCACTTGGCTGTTGACATCAAGTTAGACCCGAAAAATCTGACTACCGCCGCCCGGGAGGTGCTCGTGGGCTTGAAAATGCTGGACCCCTGGCCGGAACACGATAAGGTCGCGGTAGAGGAAGCGAAACTGGAACAGGAAGAGGTAAAGGTCGTGAAACAGGCGGAGAAGAGCGATAAGCCCGTGGTGATCCAGGCGCTGCGCGTCGTCACGGACGTGGCGTCCACCTACAACAATCACGGCGTAGCGCTAGAGTTTGCGATGGACGCGATCGCGTTGGCCATCAAGTGTAAAACGTTGAAGTACGTTCTGGTGCAATTGTACGCAATCCAGAAGGTCAACGAGCTACAGAACGATAATATCACCTCGCAGCCGAACGAGGTCTGGAACACTCTGGTCCACGTTCTGGACAAGGTAGCCATGCTCAAGGATTCCGTGGACGAGGAGTTCGAGATGTACCAGCAGTGTGAGGTTATCACCAAACTGAACATGACCAAGAAGCTGCCACAGGACTTCGTAAAACTCAAGTCGCTGGTCTCGGATACACTGGAGGAGTCGTGCGTGCAATGCTCGTTCGACGACACAATGAAACAAATGGATTTAGACGATATTTCCGAAAACTGGGAGTCAGCTGTCGGTGCGACCAATATTTTCATCAAATGCCGGGAAATTTTGAAGGGAATAATTCAGGACATACCGATCAGCACCGTGCCAGTGAGGGTCTGGGAAAAATTTCTAGATAAACCAGAGTTTATAGAACCGAGCGAACCGCCTTTTCCAACAGCCATATGAAATAATTATTTCGACGTTAAGTTTAAGTTTACTGTAGATAATATATATATATATATAATATATTTATATATAATATATATTATATATCATTATAAACCAAATCAATAAATAAAATATAAACAAATAATTTCGATTTCGATTAATCGAAGTATTTATGTTAATTATTATTAGTTTAAATAAATAATGCATTCGTGTAATAATCCACCCTGGTGTGCCCGCGGCGGACACTGTTCATTTTTATCGATAGTGCTGACAATCATCCGATACGAAACCTGCATGTTGAAACCTACGGAAGACCGCATTCGACTTAAAATATTATTTCGGCATACGTTTTAAGTTATTATTATTGTTTATTTTTTGTGCAAGCTTTAAATTAAGTACCTAGAAATTTATAATTTTAAAATACACTTTTTATTTCTTAAGTATATTTTATTATAAACCAATGTACTTGTTCAGAAATGGCGTAATATGTATTTTTTATTTAGTATTATATAATTACTAAAAAAGTAAACCGTCGTTTAATTATTTTAACGTGTTCGTATGAGGGGTTCGTCGAAACCAAACATAATATTCTAAGGGTTATAATTATTTAGTTATCAAAAAAATTATTGTTTTTTTACACTCGAATTGCGTTTTATTTACCTACACACCATACTTCCGAACTCAATTCCATATGTCTAAGTATATATCACAAAGTAAATGCCATTATTTTATGATGACATGAAAAAATATAACAGAGAAAAAACCTATCGCAAAACAAGGACGTGGTTATTTGCTATTTGTTCGTCGGTTGCCATATCACGAGTGTCTCGGAGGGGGGGGGGAATAATACGCAAAATAACCATATTAACTCAATTGTATTCGTTTTTAAAATGTTGGAGAGTTAAATTTTTATAGTTTGTAATTATTATTGGTCTATTTCTTGTACCATTTCAATACTAGAGGATTTTTCAAAGTTTAGCATGACGTAATCTACGAACTATATACCATTACGTGTTTTTTTATTTGATCTTCATTGTTTTGCATAAATGCTTTATTATTCAATCAATTATGAAAACGAGTATAAAAAATAACTGCTCTTGCCACCTCACCCGCGATAACACATCAAGAAACCATGTGACACCTCACACACAAACGTTTAACGAGAAGGAAAGATCGTCCCACATGGACATTATATGTATTATATGTATCTTACTGAGGTAACACAGCTCACAGCTAAATACATCTCTTAACTGAAAGTGCTGCGAACTAGAAGGAGATTAGCGAATTGAAATAAATTGTCCAACCACATTGCTGAAGCTCTAAACCCTGAATCAAACAACATCTTCGAATTACTATGGAATTCTTATCGAAATGAGAGTTATCCACGAATACTTTATCCACCTAATTTAATATATAATTGTCATTAATAATGATTCCTAACTTTTTAAATAATTAATATATTAGGTCCAATGGCCTTAATACGCAGTTGATAGCTCCTAATAAGAAAAACAATGTACGACAACCAGAGATTCTAGATTTAATGAATGATTTGTACACCTATTCACTGTAGAACACTATGGGAATCGGCCGTCGGTACAATATAGATTCCGATCCGTCGTATTAATTTTTGGAATTGTTAATTTGCACTTCGCGCACAATATTTCTGTTGCACGATTATTATTTTGGTTTACAATGTTTGCTTAAACCAAGGTCAGTAGTGACGACAAATTTTTGTAACATGTTCTGTTATTACAAGAGTTAGTAAAATGTATATTTTATAATATAACTTAATGCATATAATAATATGTATTTGATACTAATATAGATAATAACATAAATATTATTTTTTATACAAAAGTACAATAATTTATAGGTTTAATTTGTTTGTATGTGTATAATAGATATGTCCAGCCTATAGATTTATTAGTCGTATTTATATTAATTTACATGCTTGTTGAGCTGTATTAGTTAATTTACCTATGTGTTATTTTTAACATACGTCTGTTTTTTTTTTCATAAATTGTGTATGGCATCTTCTATATTGACAGTTATGTGGTGTATTGTTCTAAAGTCGAATGGTCTATTCATTTTACTATTTAAAGTTAATACAATAATATTATTATGTCTATTCAAATTTATAGTAGGTCTCATTTTAACCCCTTGTTGTCGGTAATAATAGACCTGAAAAATGGAATGACTTTTGTTCAAATCAATATGTTTTAATTATATTTTTATATACTATTTATAGACCATTGCGCTAAACAAATAATATAAAAAATTATTTTTATTTTTATTTTTTAATACTGGAAAGTAAAAAATTTTAAATTCTAATTTTTTTAAAAAAATTTAAAATAGGTTATTTTCCAATCGGGTTTTTAGAAAAATGTTGATTGTTAACACATTTATGTAAGTCAAGTGGTTTATACTTAACGATTTAAAATCCAAACATTTTTTAACGTTTTAAATAAATTACATTTTTTCTGATTTTCAAACATTCAAATTTTAACAAGTACCTATTTAAAAATACAAATCTAAAATATTTAAAAATATTTTATAGTTTTTGAATTTAAAATATTTCATACGTTAACATTTAATGAACAAAAATATTGAGAAGTAAAAATATAAACAAAATTACTTAAATAATAAATTGTTTTTATAATAAAAATATTTCTAAAAATCAAATTTACTAAATGAATATTTTGAATTTTCCATAAACATTTTTATTAAATTAAAACATTTTTATTATCAGTGTCAAAAAACAAAAAACAAAATTTATATTAGACGTGTAGCTCAATCGTCTGTAAATTATACATAAAAAAAAAAAATTAATAAGTATTAATTGGAACAAAAATTATTTAATTTGTCAGGTCCTTTGTTACACACTGAATGTATCTAAATTCAAAATAAATTTTAAAGTTTTAAAAACGTCAGACTAATAAATAAAATATGATTTTTCTCTAACACTATTAAATTATACACACAAAATGTCAAAATATTAAAAAAATTATATCGGCAACTACAATAAACAGTTAAAAAGTTAAATGGTAGCTCTTATTTTCAACAATATATGAATTATTATTCGAGTTACCAAAAAAAAAATAATGATTCATAAAAGATACATTCTACTTTACATATATATCATTGTTTTAAAATTAAGCTCATAAACCTATGAATATGGTTGTAAAAAGTATTATTTCCCAAAACATTTTTTAAAAAAAAACTATGGTTGTGATTTTTTCCTATTTGTTCGGCCCGTCATCACACAGCGTGTGTGTAATCGACGAGGGAGGGGGGGGGTTATATGCGTAATCATCAACAATAGTTTTTAAATGTGGTTCTTCGTACTATAATATGAAGCAAAAAAATAATATGCGACCGAGCGCTGCTCGTTAACGTTATAGTTTCATTTGTTTACTGTGTAGGAACAACACATTTTTTACAAGAAAACAATATTCCGTGGCATGTTTCGAACACACGTATGCAGGCACGTGTTTACACATGTCTTTGAAAAAATATTCGAGCAAAACGCGCTACGCCGACAAACAAAAATAATCGAAGGCGGTGAAGTAGTGAGCGATTAGGACGTCGTGTTTCCGTGACGTCCCGTTTGTCTGTATCGCATCGTAGTCGCACTTTACACCGATGACGACGACGACGACGACAATGCGCCGTTTACCCGGTTTCTGGTTGCCACTGGCCCTGGCTGTACTCGTCACCAGCCGGTGTGCAACGGGCTATACGACCCGGTCGCAGCTGCACAAGTTGATCTCTACAATCCTCTTCGAGGACAAGCTGTACAAAGACGTGCTGTCGGAGTTAGTGAAACTGGACGCCAACGACGGTTTGCCACCGTGCGCCGAACATATCATAAAGAACTACGATGAAGTCGACCCACTGGTGACGCTTCTCGCGTTGTCCAGCACCCACCCTCACTATTCGGGCGACAACCTGGACCTGAGCCTGGCCATTATCGGCAAGTCCATCACGTGTCTGACGCACAAGCGCGTGGCCCTCCACCTGGCGCTGATCATCCGGCTAATCCAAGACGTCGAGAGTCGGGAGTATTTTCAAACGCGGTCGAGAGTGTTCGCGCATACCATTCCCTTCTCCATGGACTTGTTGTCGTCGATCAACAAAAAATACGACAAACTGTTGAACGTGTACGACTTGGTGTTCGGCATGGTGTCGCCGTCAGCTGCGGGGGGGGCTACCGACTACGATGGTCACATCAGCGTGTTGAAAAAAGAACAACAAATTCTGAACGAAGTTATCAAGTCGTCTTGCGCGGTCAACAAAATGAAAGAGTACTGTGTCAACCTCGACCTCGAGGAGCTGGACAATTGTGCGGACATGATTACCGACGACCATCTCATATCTGACGCAATGAAACCCGACACTGCCGTCAAGTCACTAAAGGAAAACGAGAACGCCATAATGAATTTGTTCGAAGAGATGGACATGCTCAGAAGTATGGACATGGACGCGTGGAAGTTTTGGTTGAAGACACCGGAGTTGCCAAACGGCAATCCAGATCAATTCACGAGAACGCCACCAACCAGCTATGCGGATGTAGTCGAAGAAATAATTGAGGAGAGAGAATCGTCTATGAAGAAAGAAACACTCACCAAACCAGCGGGCAAGGCATCAGTAAAAGCACCGACCGAATCATCAATTATACCAATAGAAAAAATATCATCGACTGAAACAGCAGAGTGATTCACAGACAGAACCGTCGGATGCGACTGCACTATAATAGAACCTTTGGAATTTTCACGCGTTCGTTGTCGTTGTACGCCTACTCAAACTTATTATTTTTTCTAATTTATCACATTACGGTTAATTATACCTTCTACGCATACCGTTTGTTATATTATTATTATATTATTAGTAAATATTATATCATTTAAATATTGTAAATTTCACTTAAGTTTTATGTTTTATTCAAATGATTGCTGTCGATTAAATATTAATGAACTATTCAGTTAATAAACCGTTTTAGTTTAATACTTCAAAACTAATTGGATAATAATAATTTTTATTAAACCCGTCATACTGAACCAAGATAAAAAAAAACCGTATTTATTTATTAATAAGTATATGCTCAAAAATTTGGGCTCAGAACATGTATAAAAAAAAAATAAAATATACAACAGGTTATACTTATCTAAATACTAAACATTTAATAGATACCATATTACCATATACAATTAAATCAGTCATTTTAACCTGGTTATCATGGAAAAAATCAAATTTGTTTATTGAATTAGGTACCTGAAATAAATATTCTGTTGAACAGTGCGCATATGCTATAATTTTGAAGATAAGTAGATGTATAGAACGTTTTTGACACACGAGTAGTTAGTTCGAGGGAGGTTAAAAGGTATTTGGCCAAGGAATTCAGGATATATTATGATTAAATAATTAAAAAATATCAAGTCACATCGTGCTAATTGCTCAATTGCAATGGTCTTAAAAGCTAGTACTTTCAAAAATCGATTTTGAACGTGTTCTAGTTTATTAGTTAATTTAGTTTGATGAGGATTTCATAAAACCGAACCATATTCCAGTATTGAACGGACTATATAGTGGAACTATAAAACAATAAGGATTTTTAAATTTAGAACAATAACGCCTTATAAAACCGAATACTCGAAGAACTTATGTGTAATAGAGATGAAATACCTCAATTAATATTATTTCATAATGTATTTCTTATTTTTAACAAAGTTTCAGAAATACTTTGGATTATTAGTCGTAGAAAATTGAACTTATATCTTCACGTTTAAGGTAGGTATAGTTTAAGGTTAAAGTTAAAAAATAGAGGGTTGATCAGCCTCACGTTTTTTCTGGATTCAAATAATTGTACTGTTTGGGTTATGATATCAGATCAATCTCATTAATATTTTATATTAAAATTCATTTAACTACCCACACATACTTAATTGTTTAAAAATTGAGAAAGTAAAAGTATTCTAGATACTACAATAATATTTAAATACTTTACAAAACTTACGCTCGGAATTTATGATAACTATTACTAAAAAAGTATAAGAATACAATTTGACATGATGAATATGGCAAAATATGACTTGAAATTTACATAATAGGTACTATAAATATACCTATACAGAATATAAATGGTCAAAAACTAAAAAGTATAATACCTACTGCAAGTGGAATGCATTAAAATTGTTTGTCATTTTCGTTAATAAGTTGTATATTTTAATAATTGTATTATATTAATATTAAGTTGCGGAAAAATTATTTCTGGTACCATATGACCAAGGTAAAATCCTGACAAAGGCATTTCCATATTGTTCAACCAAAATAAATCAACCCGTTCAATTTTATCAACACACATACCTGTGTAACACATATAGGTGTATTTCTTATAAATGTCAAAAATATTTATAAAATTAAAATGATGTGATAAATTTATCTTTTGGAGTCCAAACCACAAAATAACAATATTTTTTTTGGGTTATATGGAGTTGACCCTGTATTTGATAAAAATAATCGTGATTTTTTTTTAGTACCAACTTTTCATTTTTTTTTTCCAAATATTTTATTTTTTTTCCTCATAAGCATTTTCGGGTGTGTAGTCTCTAATCGAAAAAGGACATTTAATTTCGATTATACAATCGTCTCCAACAAGTCCGTCTGGAGATGCAGCCAAGTAAGGGAGTGCTGGATCAACAAATAATCCGGCAGAATGAACCTTGAAGTTGTATAAAGCTTCGAATGCTTTTTTAGCTACGGGTTCGAATTGTATACCATAACTGTTGTAGAATGTATATTGTATATATATTATAGATTATTAAATAAATTGTATTTGTTACAGTACAAAATAGTCAAATTTTACCGTTACTATGTTACTATAGTATGGTTACTATGAACAACTGAACAAGTACCTGCAACTTGCAAGATACGAACTATTTTCGTATTTAGGTTAGGTAATTGACATATATTATCTTTAGTTGTGTAGATATGGATTACTTATTAATAATAAACATTATTCTTACAAATTCTGGAGTTCATAAAAATTACAAATAGCGTCAGTTGTACGTAGACGTTCCACCATGTCGCGTCGTCAGTTTACGTTGACGAACGGACGAAATAACGGGCGTACCTATACTATGTCGCGAAATCAGTTTCAATACCGTCTATAAGGGCCGTTAACAGGCCCGTGTGTAGGATTTCAGAATGGGGGGTGTTTTTTAAAAAAAAATGTATAACATAGACACATCAATAATTAGCAAAAAAACACTATATTATATTATTATAGGTAGTTTTATTGTCCTATTATATTATTATGTTTTGCATTATTATTTATTACAAATATGATTAGAAAATATTACATAAAGGTAATAGATCAAAAATGAAAAACGCGATTTTTTCGGCCATGGGAGGGGTTTGAACCCCCCCCCCCCTCCACTTGCGCCCGGGCCTGGCCGTTACACATGCACGTATTTGCACGAGCGATAATTATATTTTATATATAGATATAAAATATATATGCGATAGTCGGGTTCTATATTATTGTTTATGTAATTATGTTATAATTATGTTATAATTGCGTGTGCCAGGCTCCGCGCGGGTGTAACACTCGCACGCACATGTCACCTAAACAGCTACTGTTTGAAATCGGCACAAAATCGTACTTCCAACGTACCGATCGATCTATTGATGCGACAAGAAATCTGAAAACAGATTTGGATTCGTCGCAAAATGTTCTACAAATCGACTTTACCACATTTTTGAAATTTCGTGCTAAGAATATCGAAAAATTAACTTTTGATGATTTTTAGGTTTCTAATTTGCTCAAAGCTAATTTATTGGATTTTGGGGAAAAAAAATCAAAAAAGTGGGAAAGACGATCTAAAGTAGACTTGACGACGAATTCAAAACTGTTTTTAGATTCCTTATCGCATCAATAGATCAATCGGTACGTTGGAACTAGAAAACGTCTAAATTGCTATGCTGCACGTGTGTTAGACAGAGAAAGAAAATCGCCGCTTTCAATCCCCATAATCGCATGTTAGCATATAAAATAACATCGAAAATAATAAATAAATAATGGGTGTTGCAGGTGGTTAAAGGTACTGAAAACAATTTGTATTGTACAAGAAAATATAAAAGCCTATTTAGAATTTAAATAAAATATATTATAATACCATAAAATATCTTACTATGATTTTATTTTAGACAATAATTTGAAGATTGTATGATATTTTTTTAATGGAATTATGTATACGATAAATAGTTTTGAATGACCCTCGAGAGTAGTTGTATTCGCTATATTTTAAAATATCAAAATATTTTTGGTTGTAATTATTATCATATTTTTTTATTTAAGTGCCTAAAAATTCATAATATATGACCACATCATAGGTAAAAATAGCGGTAGGAGTGGTTCTAATCCATACCCGTATCCATTATAATATAGCGCTCTGAAGATTTTACACCACATTTGAATATATGAAAACGTTTATAGTTTCATCTCTATATCAAAATCATCAGCCCAAAACCGTCTCAAAAAATATTTGCGATTATGGGCCACATATTACAACTGTAATAAATAATATAATATGTTGTAATATAATAATATGACTGTTTTTTTGTTTGTTATGAAATGACGTATACCCGTATGGTTAATTTAATTTCAATGACGTATGCAAGAGGTATCTCTATTATACCCTTGGCCTATACCAACCCGTATCTTGAATATAATGATGAATTCGATTAGTCGAAACCGTCTACTGTCTGAATAATAAAATATATAATATTTAAACGTCCTGCGACAATCATTTCCCTCCAGCTACGAAGCGTATAGATTATAGATAGGTTAGGACCTATGACATTTTAACATTTATTTTTTTACATCTGGGAAGTTCGTATCGACGCGACTGAGGCAACATACGTCATTGCACGGCCGAGTGCGTCGTGCGATATTATGTTTATTGTGCTGTTATTGTTTGCTGTATCGTTGCTCGACGTTCGCTAAACAAATATAATATCAGGCACAAGTATTGGGTATAATATCTCGTGCTATAGTACGCGTGTTTTTTTTGAATAATAATAAATATCGAAGAAATAGATTTTATAATATTAAAACTATATACGTCTTTTGACTTTTTAACGACATTTTTTACGTGACAATTTTACACTTCTTGGCACGGAGGTCGAAACACAAAAAAAAAATTATATTGTATTATAATAGTCAGTTATTTTCTCAACGGATTTGGGGGTGTTTGGTGACCGAAATCGTTGAATTGTAAACACTAGTCAATGGTTCAATATTTTATTAATTATGACCCTGTCTTAAATCGTGTTAAAAATAAGTAATAACTTTGTGAATGCATAATATAATCGTAGATTATATTCATGTTTAAAATGATTGAATATGTATTTACACTTAAAATTTAAACAATAATAATAATACACAAATAATTTCATTCGTTATTACAATTTATATAAATATATATATTATATAATATATTATAATATTCATAAAATTCAGACAGAAAAATTCTTACTTTATTAAAACACTAATAATAAATTATCAAAAAAATGAATGGTATAATTGTTGTTATTTCATAAAATACTTGATTGCGATATGGTAAATTGGTAACATATTTTACAGTCTTCTCTTTGACAAAATGGTAACATTCACGTCTTAAACATACAAAATATGCATGTATGAATTTGTATGTTGCATTAATAATATTACAAAGAGATATAAGCACGGTCTTGAAGTACTGGTATCTAAAAAACTTCCTTTCGAAAATCAAATCCAAACTGATCGCATTTAACTCTCAGAAGTCTACCAAGTTGTGGTGGACCACAATAAAATACTGTGATTTTTCCTTTCTTTTGGTCCAATAATTGCTTAAACACTTTATCCCAGTTCGGCCTTCCCGCGTTTGTTCTGGTCTTCAAACCCGTGATAAAATCTCGTTTTTCCTAAAAATTAATTGGTACATTATATTTGTTTCATGTTTGTAGCCGTTTATTCTTTAAATAATATAATTATTGAGTAAATCTATTTTAACCAATATTATCAATTCTCACCTTTTCGTGCAACAAATCCAAAGCTAATTGGAGTCCAACGGCTTTCATATCGGTTTTTTGCAAAGCCGACGTTATATACATGTGCATCTCTAGGAACCTCTCCATAGCCCCGCCGAGCTCAGCCTGTTCGATTTCTAGTTGTGACAGTAAATTCACGAACCACTCAAACGATCTTTGATCACGATTAATCCAAAAGAAATCAACCTAAACGCAACGGGGAAATTATAACATTACCTACCGAACACAATATACTCTAGATCTATTTCGGCTCACCTTCCTGAGATGCATCACCGTGGGTGGTATTTCACTCGCCCACGTGTATTTACATTTTGGACACGTGTGTCGGGCTTTCCAGTATCGGTGCATGATTGATTGTAATATGGAAGCAAACGGTGTGACGCCGATGCCCGTGGCTATCATCACGGCGTGCTGGGCTCGGAATATGTGACTGGACGGTGCACCGTACGGGCCGACCAGATAGATCTAACGATAAAAAAAAAAAAAATGATAAAACGTCGTTTGGTATACCGTGAAAGCCAATGTTCGGCTGACATTAAACTCACTTCTAGTGGTTTGCCGACAGGATAATTTATGGGTGACTGACTACTGTTGTCTTCTTTAGATCTTTCCTTTGACTTGTTTTCATTGGTGACAAACTCCATACTGCCCATATTGGACGACTGAAACAGGATAAGTAACGTTTAGAACGATATTAATCGGCCATGCCCACAAATAGTTACACACATAGTCCCACACTGCTTACCGTTTCTATTGTGATACTATACGACGAAACTTTGGTTTCACAATGTTCTAAACTTGGCGTTTTGAACGCTATGATGGTCGGCTTGTGTCTCATGTAACGAAAACTTTGAGCCAAAGACTTATTTTGGGGGCTCAAATATGCCAAGCCTAATGATTGAAGTCTTGCTCTCTTCATTTGACATTCGTCGAAACTTTTCTCAGATTCAGATCGCATGTAAGTTCGTAAACTGAAAATTGGCATTCATAGATTTTAATTTAGTTTTGAATATGTTATAAATGTACGTCATTGATAAAATAAAAAATATTTAGCACATACGCTAATAGACGTTCTCTCTTTTTAATACGATTTTCCATGTCAGGCATGGACAACGATTTTGACAGTGGGGCCTTGTTGATCAAAACAAGTTTATGGAGATTGGTGTTTTGAACCTTTTTCACTGATTTTCTCACTTCTAATAATTCATGATTAAATATTTAACAATAATTTCGTATTCGTTAAACTGTATACTAACTAATTACATTAATCTAAAAACATAATAGTATTCAATATTACCCATTGGAGTTTTTGAATTACCAGAAGCACCATCGTTTTCAGAACCTCTAATTTGAAAGTCTTCCGGCAAACTACTAAAACTCTGATTAGTATAACTAAAATCGCCACCTCTTTTATATTTTCCTTTGGTGGAATCCTCCACAGTTCTTCCTGAAAACGTTCTCTGAAGAGACCTATAATATGGTTGTATGGGATATCATAATTAGTTTAAAGGTATAACTTAGTTATTTCGAAATAGAGTTAAATATACGTTTGTAGTTTTTTAATTTTTGAAGATTCTATAGATTCTACAGAGGAAGTTTTGCTATTTACAGAACCAGGCAGTTCTTCATTAAGTAAATGTAATTTGTGCTGTTCTTCTTCGAAATATGAATACAATCGATTTGTCCACTCTCCAACTCCTCGGATGTGTAACCACATATAATCTAAACAAAAATAATTGTTTACTTCGATACTCTCAAAATACAGTGGTGCGTATTAAATGTTATTACAAACATTTACCTTCTTGTTCTGGAGCACTACTTATAGTAAATGGATGCCATTCATACTTGGCTATTGCCGGTATGTTCACAAAAACATAGTCACCGGGATGGAAATCGAAATGCGGTGGTCTTTTGATTACCAAGTGCGTGACTTTAGACGGTAAAAGTAGACCAGAACTGATATAGGTTTTTCCATGTTCAGAACGCATCAACGAGAAACGGTAAAAACGTTCACACAAGTATAATAATCCGGGAATGATCAACCATTTCCAAAAGTTTGGACAGTGAAGAATCAAGAGTAAGTAAAAAGGCACGTACAGTAAATGAGTCCAATAAAATATCTGAAAGATAACAGTATATTTAATTGTAAATATATATTATGGGGAAATAAACCTTTCTCCAGTTTTAATAATTACTAACTTCAAAGCATCCTCCTCGGCGGACGAAAGGCTGTGAACAAATAAACATCACAAACAGAATAATGATTAGCAATACACCCGTGGGGTTAGCGAATCCAGATATGAGTCCGAAGAGTCCCGGGTCGGTGGTAAACAGCCATTCGGTCACTGTGAATCCTTCGTAGTTTAAGTTCGGATCATATATTATGACGGTGCCTATAGAACGTACGAATAATGAGAACAATATTCAAATGGCAATGACCAAAGTAATGAAAGGTATAAAATGAATGACTTACTGAAATTTAGTAGATGCATAAATGTATGAAGGATACTATAGCCAAATATGAAAAACCCCGTGATCTTATGAAAATATATATGTTGGTCCAAAGGCAAAAATAATGAGAATCCACGGGTTCTGAGGAACGTAATACAATGCCTTAACATGAGGACCAACACAAAAGTGCAATTGAAGTTCAAACACTGGCCTGCAAACCAATATAAAAAAACAAAATAGATTTTCAAGTATAATACTTACATTATACAAAATAATAATATTATGCACAACAGTATATATACATTGCAATTAATATAACTATGTATATAAATATGTATGAAAATATTTTATTATTATTACTTTTCACCGTAGGTAATTTAAATAAACTCCTAATTTAGTTGGACCGCTTGAAAAAATTAAATAAAAATTCATTTCTGACCGTTTTTAAAGAGTTTAATGTAGACAATTTTCTATGTGTGCTTAGTAAGCAAGTGACCATTAGTGTGTGTGATTGTAGTGTAAAATAAAAAATTAAAAGCTCCCGCACATGCGCATGTCAATAATACACTACAAGAATATTAATTATTTTTGTTTTAAAGTTATTTGGCTGATTATAATATTAAACTAAACTATTTATCTGATAACATGTCTGAAACATAATATTTGAATATGTCATGAAGTCAACTTTTAAACATATGTCTTGCTTTTTTATATAACTTTTCTATTTTATATTATGAACATTTTAAAATTTTTTATCTTAAAAATGTAATAGTTTAATACTGAAGTATGTAAAAGTTAAATTTCAAAAAAGTGGAAAATTTGTTTGTAAGCTCCATGACCAATTCAAATACTTTTTTAGATATGTTTGAGTAGAAAACAAACACGATCGAATCCCCTTAAGTGGACTCCACATCCACAGGTGTTATCTTTGTCTTACAAATGTACAACATAGCAAATTGTATGTTTTGATTATTTATAAAATTAAGATTGAATTAGAAAATTGGTGAATTTAAAGGTAAGACCAGACATAACGGAGTATTCCATTGATATTTTAATTACGAAGCAATTATTGAGTATATTTTAACAGTAATTTATTTATAAATTTTAAAATGATCACAATACTTGCTTTAAAATTAATATATCAATAAAAACTTCAGAGAAGCACTAGATAATAATAATCGTAACATTGAATTGTACCATAGGTGTTAATTCGCTCTGATTTTAAAAACAAAATAATATTATGACGACACGATCCGAGTAATAATAATAATAATAATAATAATAATAATACGGTTTGTAACGTAAAATATTATAGCAAACGATTTCATAGACGACCGGCTTACCGCAGGCCCTGGCCAGAATCGTGTAGATGTTGGAATTCCGGTATTGATAGATCCTGGTGCCGAACAGCAGCGCGTTGACGAGCACGTACACGGCCAGAAATATCAGATAGACGTAGTTGTTGCGCATGTAAGGCAACGTCAGCTGGTACGGACGCAAAGCGGTGATCTTTCCCCAGACCGAGGCCGGCGGCTGCTTTGGCTTTGGCGGCACTAGCCAGCGGTCTATGCTGAAAAACAGTAGTGCGTTCTTATCAACGAGTGTTCCGAATCGAAGGCCGATCGAACGAGTGCACAGACACCGAACGACAAACGGTTTAATAATTATTATAGTGAATATATTGTAATAAAAATACATTATTCTATATTATTATATACTAAGATATCACTGGGTACCGCGTATAGGTATATAGGTACAGAAAGAGTAGTAAGTCCGGACGACATATTACTAGGTATATATAAGTTGCATGATGCACATGCATAATAATATAATATTATCATATCGAAAGCTGCGACAGGCTAGGCATTTGTGTTTTACCGGTCAGTCCGGCCAAACATAATAATATTATAATATTTCTGCGGTCAGCTTTGGGAAAGTTCAAAAATGACGCTTTGTGGTAATTTGAGATAAAAATATTAATAACAACAGATGATATTATATTTTAATATGGGTCGTTCAGTGTCCATAATAATTTCAACTGCGATTAATAAATATTTAAGAAAAATGTGTGTTAATTTTTTTTGAAACCATTTTGTTGATATAATAGATACTCCGTTTTAATCGTTTTCATATTTTGTCGTTTATCGAGTTAATCAGTTAAAAAATGCAACATCGAACGACTGTCTCTCTGTGATCTTAATCTCTACTCGAATAGGTATACTCTCTTTACGATTTTACATTATTAAAATAGAACATTATTGCGAAAAATTTGATCAGTATTTGGCCCAGAACAAAATAATATTATATTATATACTACACTATAGATAAGCAACAAGTGTCATTAAATGAATGTTATTTCACCATTTTCTCAGTTGACAAATTTACTCGTATATTTAAACAATATATATGTTCAGTATATTATGCAGGTTTACATAACCTTTAGTTTTCAAATTGTATATCCAAGGAAACTTGTTCAACCCAAAACATGGCGGACGAACTTCAATTATTTTACATTCGTTTTATTCGGAGTTATTCTAATCTATTATACTATAGAACTCTGTGGTTTCTTAATTTTAATTTCAAGTTTGTAAAATAGCTACCTACTTCAAGTGTTTTTTTTTTAGAACTACCTATTTATTTTATAATAACATAAATTCTTGAAAATAAAAAAATCTATTAAAACTTCTGAAAGATAATTTTTTCTCGATATTTTTTTAATAATAGGTCATCGTATCTAGACCTTAATTTTAAGTTCGAACCGTGTAGTTAAAATAAGTGAATTACGGACAGCTGCAATTTAACCATAATAATAATCTACGCATAGTGCATAGGTATAGGTATCTCGATTAGTGTGTAAGACAGAAACAACCAATTTCCAGTAGCGCCCTTGAGGCAAATAATAATTAAATATTAACAACTAATATACATATTAAGTAAATTACAATATTTAAAATGTATTTGTGTTTTTTAACAGAGTATTACCTAATATTCACCGACCAATGGAACAAAAAGGTATAAAAAAAAATAAATAATTAATAGTTTTCTTTTTAGTTTGCGTTCATTTTGATTTTGATTTTTCGAAAAAAATGTATAATATTATGTTTGAAAACGTTTATTCATAATTGTTTTTATTTTTTTTTCGCACGTTTCGAAAAACGCGAAACAACACTAATTCATATTTTACTTATCGTTCACCGCGAAAGCCATCGACCTGGAAATAACTTGTGCGAATTTGAAATCACGACTTTTATATTTTAATTTAATAAGTCTGGCCGAGCCAGTCTATAGAGTCTATAGACTGAAATGTGAATTATATATTAGACGCCTACTGTTCAACTATCGTACAAAATATATGCAAGTTTCAATTTTTATTTTTTTTTAATACTTTTTTTTTTAAAAGGTAGAGATCCTGTCTAAAAAAAAAAAAAAACGATTACCTAGAACGATAAAACGATCGTGTAGATTGTTACACGATTATTATTATAGGTAAGTAGTAGTATTCCTTCGAAATACAAACGACGCGTTATGTTACCTTATCGACAGATTTTCCAATAACCCGTTGTGTTTTTGTAATTGATTTTTGAGCGCTTCGTACGTAATGGCACCTCTCGACTCGCTGTCGGCGTCTTCGAACAACGCCATCGTCAGGTCTTCCACTTGATCTTCCGAAAACTGCATTCCGTTTTCTTCCATACACGCACGCATGACATGCTGCAATTCCCGGTGCTGTATAAGACCGTCGCCTTAACAAGAACAACAATTATTGTTTTTTTTTTTTTTTTTATCGAATTCGTTATCGTTATTAATTTTTTTTTTCGTTCGTCCTGATTCCGAAGACGAATTTTCCTGCGATCGTCCCAAAGAACGAGTTTTATTTGTTTTGTAATTTTTTTTTTTTGATAGAATAATATTGTAATAGACAATATTATTCTAATTTACCGGCGGTTTGTTGCGAACGATGTTTATTTTGTTTTTCTCATTCGGATTATCGGTAATTTAGTATAATAATATGGACTACATATTAATTAAATCAAAAAAATAGTGTTTTTAATTTTTATTCAATTATTGAACAAATACGGAAGAATTTGATGATTAATATCGTAACCGATTTTTTTATTTAAACATTAAAATATACTTCTCGTGATTTTAGAATTTAAAATATTATTTTATAAGTATTGTTACTTACTTATATATAGTACCAACCTATAGTTAAAAAACACGAGAAGTAACTATAATATTAACATCATAATGTAACGATTTGTTGGTTACATCAATGTAAAAGTTAAGATATTTTTCATGTAGCTATTATAATACAATATAATAAAATAATAATATGAAAAACATAATATAATAAACATACCATCCAAGTCGTATACTTTAAACAAAAATCGAATTTTGTCGTCTGGCGTTTGTCCTGCAAATTGGTGCATTGCATCAAGGAACTCGTGTAACGATATTGACCCAGAGTTATCTTTGTCAAATATTTGAAATACACGTTCAGTAAAGAATGGCTGAAATATTTTTCAAATAAATAATTAGATTTTCCCATCGTAACAAATATTGTTTTTTAATTTACATAAACGTATTATATACTACGAGTATAATATATGCATTATTCATAATTAAACCTCGGATCTTATATTCGTATCGCATTTAAAAGCACTGGAATATGCGCTAAAATCATGAAAAATAGCAACAACAAAAAAAAATGTATTTTATTTTGTTAGCAATAATTTAAAAAGATTGTATTATGGATTTAAAAAAAAAACCTTGACTTGTATCGGGTACACCCGATTAGAAGTCATAATTATATTCTGTTCGATGGGCTAAACGGTAGGTTACCTAAAAATATATTATAATTTGAAACGAAAATTTGTTTTTTTTTTCATATAGATTTACATAAATGACAATGTTTTTCTTCTATTTTTCATTCAATGTAAGCGAGGTTTATGAAAATACAAAATAATTATTATTATATTATGCATATTAGCAAAAAATAACACCAAAACTTGAAAAATAGCACTAAAAATCTAAAATACTTCAAATATGCAAAATATAGAAATATATAATTTCATATTTGGAGTTCCTGGTGCACAAAACAAACTTGTAGCTCGCTCTGCTATTTTTATCTGTATCATATAATAATTAGGAAATGCTATAGAATCTGAGCCCTGTTCATAAAGTATCTAATATAATAAAATGCTATATTATAATAAAATTACAACTTTATCACGTTAAGCTAATAACTCTATTACATGTTTTTTTGTAAATCTCAATCATAGTTTGGTAGGTATTACTTAAGCTTTATAGTAGTGTAGTTTTAATGCATATAGTTTGTACCGATTCAATTTCTCGAGTTAGTAAAATTATACTCTGCGGTGTATTTATATTTGCTCCACTTCAAGGCGTTTGCAAAATCGCCTCTCTAAATTATTACAATTATAATAATACCTAATAAATGTAGTATAAATATAAAAAAAACACTGCCACCTAGATCAGAAGTGAAATATATAGTATAACGGCGAGGATTGTAAATAATAATAATATAGGCCATCGGTATACGCAGACAAATGTTTTGAATTTAAAATTTAAGGCGGTTTATATATTTGATGCTGCAGGGCCAGAGTCTATAACGCTTCTATTTATAAATACAAATATTGTAAAATACGCCCATGATAATATGATAACATGTTTACTTGATATTTGTGTATGGAATAAAATTAAATGCCCCAAATTTACATAGCTATATAGAATAATATTATGATATATTAAATGAGATGTACGCCTAATACTTAATTGTAGGTATATACAGTTGTAGTTCTCGTACCGACAACTCGATAGCATAATAAATCTATATAATAAATCAAGTGCAACACTCAAATAATAATGTATAATGTGTAAGCTAGACACTTTTCGTTTTTTTTAGGACGGTTTCCGTTACCCGAGGCTTGTAGTTTTACCGATATGACGAGATTCTCGTATATTATGATCTATTATAAAATATATTGTATTATAGAGTTACCTATTACGTAAAAATAACATCGTCGGTAGGTTGTCAGACTTACGTTTTTAGTGATTAAAATCTTATTGAAATCATCCCGTTTGATTTCCATTTCATCCCCGACAGTTTGTCTGAATAACTGTTCCAGCCACATCAGGTTCTCGCTGTCAAATCCCGATTTCACTCTAAACAGTAAGATATTATATCATTGGTTAATTTAATTCGTTTTTCAAACAAAAAATCTACCCAAAAAACAAACAAATCGTGTTTATAACTACAATGGAACCTCAATAAGTCGAAATTCGGGGGAAATAACACATTTATCCACTTGTTGTGGTTTTCGACTTACTAAGCTCAATAATTTACTATTGTTTTCGCACTGAAATGGCATTTTTTTCGATCTATTAAGGTTTTCGACTTTTCGAGTTTGGACTTATCGAGGTATTAACAAAAATACAAATTTATAAAATTATCATGAAATTGCGTTTTTTTTTCAATTTACCTATTTTACATCGCCGTCGTCTTATATTATTACAACAAAATTATTACCTGCAAGAGTACGTAATCGTAGTTATCAAATCCATTGCTTGTGATGGTGTGATGATTCCGTCCGAATCCTTGTCAATGAGTCGAAACACTTTTTCGACGATCTAATTTAAAAAAATAAATATTTATATTATATAAATATTATATAGGTAATAACAACAAATCAAAATGTACTACTCTAATTTCTACATTTTTTTTTTTTTATAAGTAATGACGAATTAATTTAAAAAATGTTTACTACAACGACCATATATTTTGTAGGTAAGAATTGTGTGGATCTCACTCTACACACTGTAAGTCTGTACCACATTAACACAATAATACTATGAATACAGCTGATTATAATAATAATAATAATAATAATAATAAGGTTAGCAATCGCGTTAATGTTTAAAAATATACTCGGATAATGGATATTTCCAGTGATCAGCGTACATATATGTAAATAGGATTTTTTTTGTACATAACTTATTATGATATTATTATTATATTTATCAAATTTCTTTGGCTGTAAAATGAACTTGTGGCCATCAATGTGTAGAGATTTAATATTAAAGTGGAACCAAAGAAACTAATATATAGAGCATCTATTTCTCATGGTCATAAAAAAATTGCTGATTACCGAGTACATACGAATTTAAACAGTTTAGCGTATATTTAAAAGAAAGTGACATTAATTTTTTTAATCTGAATTATTATATATGTTTTCTCTGCAGTATTATATTATTATTGTACTAATTTTATAGTTTATTTTCAGTTTATCTTCACCAGTACATTATTATTATACATGTACCTACTTTATATTTTATGGTTTATACTCACACAATTCGTATGGAATAAAAATATATATACCTATCACAATAAATCATAACTATTCACTAGCATTTAATATTAATAAAATTAACGACGTAAATAAAATATTTTTATGATACGGTAATCAATGACTAATGAACCCTCTAAATACAATTCATGTAATAATAATTATAAGATTAAAACGTTTCTGACCGTATCGTAAAATTTTAGGCAGAATATTAAAGATATTAATATTATGATATCATATAATATGACGCCATATTGACATTAATGTGCATGTTGAACAATAAAAACGTGCCTACGTAATTTTCAAACACAATAGCAGAGGACATTCTCTACGAGACCAGATAATTCCTAAATTTGACTTATATTAGACAAATTAAAAAAAAAAAAAAAAACCAAAATTCGTAATGACTATAATTTTTGTTCGACAAACACGACAAAACGTATTTTGACAAGACAACTAGCTGGGCTGCTGCTGCTGCTGCAGCATGTACCTGGTAGATGCTGCTGCTACTGCAGCATGTACCTGGTATATAATATTATACCAGTGATGATGTTGTCATCATTAGCCGCTATAGCTGCTCACCGAACGCTTAACGACGTACCTATACAACGATTCTTCTTAAACATAGTACTTATCTACCGATTACGTAATTTTTACCGTTTTACTGCCAGGAGGAACGGCGAATCATTATTTTTCGCCCGGAAACGTATCCGGTTTGCGCGGCGGCGATTAAAGCTAAATATTTAAATAATGTATATATAGTCATATTACAGATATGTTGTGTCTTTTTTACATCAGATCGGATAGAGGTATAATATACGTCGTATCGCGTACCTAATATTAATAATATATTGTTGGGATTTATTTTTTTACGTTGAATATTCCATCTTATATTTAGGTATTTTAATACTTCCCACATCGCACGAGTAAATTATCGTACCCTTTTCGCCTGCTCTCTCGTCCCTTGCAATGGGCCCACCACTACAACAATATTATGAGTATAAAATATTATTGTATAATATTATACATAGGTAGTTGTTATAGCATATTATGGTTTTACGGTTTGACGTATTTATGACATTATTATATCGAACGCTTTGAGAACTCGACAAAAACGCGTTCACACGGATATCGAGATCATAAAGCCGCAAGAAAAATATATTATACCTAAACGAATTTGAAAGTTAATACGCCTGGCGCATAAAAACACAATACTATTTTCAAGGACATCGTCATCGCGAGGTTAAATATTTTTGGGGATTAAAAATCAAAACGAGTTTCTTTTTTAAGTTGTAAAAAACAATACCTACTGTTTTAATACACCAGATGAATTTTTGAATGCAAGAGAAAATAATATAATTTAATATATTAAAACCGTATTATAGTATATTGCATGGAAAATATTCGATTTAATGTAGTAAACTGCAATAAAAACTTTTTTTTGAAATTACTTTGGTTTCACATCCAATCACTTTCCAATAATAATATTCAACATCGATCTATGTGAAATACTTAATATTATGTTTCTGCTGTGTACCTACGCGCATTGGATATACTACGCCATTAGTGCGATTGTGTGAAATACAAAAATAACAATATTCGGGACAGTTAAAAAGACATTCTGTCTCCGAGCGAATTCCATCTACGAAAACAAAGTGTCCGAAGTAAAAAAAAAAACATTTTCATAGTGTCGGTATTGTTATTACGCCCGTCGAAACTGTCGCATAATAATTGTGTTTATATATTTTAACGATTATTTATTTTACGCGCGTATAGGTTCAATACCGTATTATATAGTGTGAGTGATAATATTTTTTACACACAATTATTATCATTACAGTAATTATTTTCATCGGCGACAACGGGTAAAAGGGTAAAGTATGAAAAATAAATAACATATAATAATATCGTCTTTTCGTATTGGTACCTATATTATAATGTTAGTGTCAGCATATTAACTGTTTCCCTATCGATATCAGTCACTCGCGGCACACGCGTCATTCCAAAAATTAACGACTATCTGCACACGCCAAAATCAGACATTTTGTCACGAGCATATTATTTTAAAAGCGTAGTCGGACCAGCCTTAAAAGCGAAACGGACTTTTTTGTACGACCACGTCCAATATACGTTCGAATGATTTAATCGTCGCGATTACCGGCGAAACATATTATATTATACGCGAGGTAAGTCCGAACGACAATTGATATTTGCATATTATTATATAGGTATTAATATTATTATTACGTTATGCGCAAATCATACGATAAATACGTAGTACTGCAGCAGCAGCAGCGGCTGCAGTGTTAAAGTATTATTATTATTATTATTTCCATCGTCGCGCCGTACCGGCTATATGCGTTATATGGTTGGTACCACCTTTTATATACCGCCTGCAAGTGCCGCGAACAATATTATTATTATCATAATTAAATGAGATATTGCGAGATAAATGAAAATGTTACGCGCGCTTCGACTCGCAGCGGAGAATTATATACGCCGTCGTGTAGGTACACCTACTTGCCTATTATACGCCTGGACGATAAATCGTGCGTTTTGCAGTTTACGAAAGCCGCACACTCGAAAACGCGGCAACGAAAATATATTAAAATATAAATTATAACGTCTCGGCGTCGCCGCCGTATAACAATCACGAAATATCATAATAATATTATAGGACGACGTGTTATTACAATCGCATAGACACACGCTCGACTATAGTACGTATAGCTGCAGCGGTTCCACAGCATATTACCGAGGGTGCTGAAATTTCACTCATAATAATATAATATCACAGTCGAACACACACCCGCGGCGGCTACCAAACGCCTTCTTAACACCTACCTGCCTACCTATATATTATTATTATTATTATTATTATTATATTGTTGTTATTATTTAATACATCCGTTTTTTAACTCGTAAAATACGAGGCACCGATTTTGCGTTTTATTTTTTATCGCTCGGGTCAAACGTTATTATTATTTTACACGAGCCGGACAGATCATGTCATTCGCGCGCACATAATTATTATCATCATCATCATTGGTATTATAGGTACCTACAACTACTACAACAGCTGTCTACGTGTGGACATGATTTTCAGAGGGCCCTACAACTGTTTTAATATACCTGCACGCATCAAGTGATTCGTTTGCACGACCGTACCTATATAAAGATAATTTTCTTTTTCTCTAAGCTTTCTATGTATGTATATAGTTTTAGATTTGCCGTTCGATGTCGTCGTATGTCGTCTTCGTCGTTCTGGTAAGTATCATAATAATAATAATAATAGCATACAAGGCCGGACATTAACGAGTTCAAAAGTTAGAGTTAAGTTACTTTTAACTAGATTACATGACGAGTTACTTTTTTTTTTAAAGATATACCTACTAATTTATTGTAATGTGCCGAGTTAATTTTATTCTAACGTAGACCACATATAGATTTCAATTGATTTTGTTTTGTACAAATGATTTTTTCGACGAAAAGTATCGATAAAATATAATAATAATCCTATATAGGTATTATTTATAATGTTAGACTATAATATATATTGTAATTACTTATTAGTTATTAAAAATATTTCTGTTTTGTGTATATAAAATAATATAATTTTATGAAATGTGCTTATTATCTGCTTTGACGTGGGTAGATTGTAAATATTAAGTTTAAAAAAATGTCACTGTTTATAAACGAAGTCGAATTCCTTTTCTTTCTATTCTTGACTACTTCTAAAAACGATTACTCATAAAAAATTAAAGTTACTTAACGAGTTAAAAAATAAAAATCAGTGTCCAGTCTCGATAATAGGTCCATATTATATTATACCAATTATTGCATTATACAATATTACACGATTATGTAACTTAAATGTAATATTATTATGTTATTCGTACGGTAAACGAAACGTCATATCGTTCGGCGCAGGGCATGTTGTCGTCGTTATCGGTGACGGCTGTCGTCGGGCGACTCGAGCCGATACGTCACGGTGGCGGCGGCAATTATTATAGTGACGTGCTGTATAATACGACCGCGACAACGGTCGGTGGCATAATCTCATCGCTCGAGAACGCTTCGTCGTCGCTTGGCCGAGGAGTGATGGTAGTGGCGATCCACCGGTCCGGCGGCGGAACTAACGACAGTGGCGGTGGAGGTAGCGGAAGTGGCGGCAGACCCAACGGGAGTGGAGGTGGAGGCAGCGGAAGTGGCGGCGGACCCGACGGAAACGGCGGTGGCGTCGACGACGTACCGTACGGGTTCTTGCGGACCCTGCAGGACCGCTACGAGCAGCCCGTGTACGCGGTCGATCTGGACCGTCTGTTGTCCGACGGCCGTCCGCGCGATACTGCAGACGGCGGCGACAACGAGCTTCCCGAGCCCTGCCGACGTCCCGTCGACCGCGGTCTCGGGTCCCTGTTGCCACTGCGGTCCCGGTACGTGGTCCTGTTCCGCGGTCACGTGCCGCCAGCCTGGGACCCCGACCCGTTCGTCCAACTGGCCCGCCTCAACTACACGTTTTGGGACGTGGACGTGTACTACCTGATCGTGGTCGTCAACGGGTTCGACCCTGGTGTCCGACAGATGGTGTACGGCTTGTGGCGCGACCTCTCCATATACAAGTACGTCTTTTTAGATATTTAATCGAAGAATTCCATTCCCCCCCCCCCTGAGCAAGCGTACGTTGACATTTTCGTTCACCGCCAAAACAAAAATTGAAATGTTCAGGTCTTGGTATCTCATAGTGCCCATAACTGTTTATAAAAATCAAAATATTTTAATGCGTCACGAATTTGGAAACGGGCTGCGATGAACGATAATAATATGATAATATGGTATTATGATTAATATTAATTGGCGATTAAAAGGAGATTAATCGTTTTTGGCTGATAGCATGTTAGCTGTTATCTGTTATTGATCTATTTGGGCATTAAAATAATAATCAAATAGTAATATTAAAGAGTCTCGAACATTTTTGTTCTAGTTGTGCAATATGTACAGGTGGGTGATTAAAATTGATTTGACGCGCTTAAATAATAATATACTCGTCGAGGGCGGTTCGCGACTATTTTCTCATTCCGTTCGAAAACCCTAAAAGCGGTGTACGTAGTTATAAGTTATAATATTATAATATCATCGTATGGAACAACGTCCGAATTGACTATTTGGCCGACGACGAGCACAAGACGTATATTTGGTAGGCACGTCGTATGAGTACGCGTATTGCATATTATTATTGATATTTTCTTTATTAATATTATTAATATCATCTTTATTATTATTATCATTGCGTTTCCCCGGGGGGGGGGGGGGTGGAGGCGCGCGCGTATATTAGTCTCGTCGTCGACGACTTAATTGATGAGTTCATGGGAGGTTTGTCGAAACGCCATGATATGTACATGAGTATATAGAGATACCTACCGCCAGACGACCGGTGGTGGGCCGGTGCACGCGTACTTATATATAATATTATAATAGTCGTACTGCGAGCGCATAGGTACGCGGGAAATTAATGACGCGAACGTATATTATTATTACTATTATTCCCGTATCGTGTACCCATGGGTAATATTATTATGTACCTATGTATAGGATAGTAAAAGAGAAAACCGGAATATCAAATTATCGTCGTTTCGGATAGAGCGACTGAGCGACGAGGAGGATTATAGTGACGACAAACCAAATACACATATCTAATAGTACCTAGGTATAGTAGGTATACGCGCACGCCGTATAGTGCAGCAAGCGCGGCGAGAGTGTGGAACGAGCTGCGCGATATCACATAATATTATTGTGTATAGGTATATACCAGCTGTATTATACGCGTGCCACGGATACCTAGGTAGGTGTAGATAGGTTATAGGTATACAGATAGAGCGGTAGGCAGGTTTAAACGAAGGCATTATTATCATACGCGGGCACTTCCTCTTTATACCCATCCGGTGAAAACGCCGCGACAGAACGTCGTTTTGCGGCCGATACGCTATAAATTAAATTCCTTAACGATGTGGTAAGACGACGCTCTCGTGGTATATTATGCGCAAACGGGGCACCAGTTCGTGAGTAATGTGTTCCGCAACGTACACACCACGTAGGACGTCTATACGTGCTGGTTTTTTTCTTCTTCTTTCGTTCTAGCAGTTTATCCGCCGTATGACCGTTATCGTACACGTCGAATATAAAAATAAATATAATATTTAATATTATTTAAATAATTATATTTCCAACGGTGTGTGGGATATCCTGCAGCGGTGATCGAATTGAGGGGGACCGAAGGGGAGACAGAGTCTCTCTCTGTCCTTTTTAAAACATATATTTTACTACGCGTACCCGTACTTCTAATTATTATGAGGCTAATCAATAAGACGTTTAAACATTTAGGTACGCACATTTTTTTCACACTCGTGCATACCTATATCCTTTTTGATTTTTTCCCAAATCAAGAACTTGGAATATTTCGGGATAATAATTTAAAATACGTTGGCGCATTGTTTTAACGTCCAAAAAAAAGACGTTTTTGGCGTTTAAATCGTTTTTAGTTTTCTGCCACTACCTATACGACAAATTATTTTATCGTTTGCTACGATTCTGTTAGGAAATAATAGGTAGGTTGAATGGTCGTCAGATGTCACAGTATTATTCCAAGTCGTGCCTTGAACACAGAAAATTGTCCGACAAGGGCATTGTATTCAACTATTTTAATGGCAAACTCAAACGACAACTTTAATATTAAACATTTTTTTGCTATCTATGAATGTTCTCGTAAAATAGATTGGGAACTACATAATGTATACCATTTTGTTTTAGCAAACTCAGTTCTTTTTAATATAGAGACCGGAAGATACATGGTTTTTTTATTTTTATTTTGGTTCTGGTTTTTCAAAATTAAAATGTATAATTTATAAATGATAAAAAACAATAACGACACAACCAAACAATCAAAGCCATGGGAAATCCCCTCTAGCAGCTTGGCGCTCTGCACTACTCTCTGAATATTACCGATTTTGATCGCTAAAACATTAAAAATAAAGATCACGCCTAATCTGATGTGCAGACGCCGAAGCGTCTACAATATACGACACTCGAACGCGAAAATTCGAGATATTTTGTGATCTTTATATTATTTTATCGTGATTAATAAACGTGACTTCGAATACAAGACTGCGGTGCACTTTCGCCGCATATACCTATAGAGCAGAAGAATAATACGATTTTTTCGACCTTCTCCCCCCCCCCCACAATCAGGATAATCGTGGTGACGCCGACCGCGATGAAAATCCTCGATCCGTTCGTCCGCGGCGCGGTCAACGGCCGGTTCTTGAACGTGCCGCCGCGGTCGCTGAGACGAATACCGGGCATACTGCACTCGCGGATCGGAAACCTTCGTCGATTCCAGCTGCGGTTCGTCATCAACAACCGGACGCCGACGGTGATCGCGACGAGGGGCGGCACAGGGTACGTCGGCCAGGACGGCACGTTCGCCACGGTGCTGGCCGCCAAGATGAACGCCACGCCGGTTTACGTTTCCGAGCCGTCCGCCAACGGGAAGATCCACTACGGGTACAGGCTGGCGGCCGGCAGGGCGTACGGCACGTTCGCCGGGGTGATCGGCGGCCGGGCCGACGTCTCGGTCAACGGACACTTTCTGAAAGACTACAACTGTTACTTGGCCGAGCTCACCAGACACGTAAATAGACGACGACGATTTATAGAATAATTGTTATTATAGTTGTTACGAGGGGTGATTGACCAAACGAGCTCACACCAATTTTTTTTTCAATAAGGTCATTCGAATTTCGATTTTTGGAATTTTTGAACACATTTCAAGACGATAATGACGAATTCTAATATCAATTTCTAATACATCACTGCATGCCTCTCATTATCACGAAACTTGGAATCTTCCTTAGTACACAAAGTTCAATAACTAAGAAATGATATGTCCAAACATTTCCAGAAAAATATCCTCAAAATAATATTTTAAAGCAGAAAAGTTGGGGGTCCTCATTCGCAAAACAGAAGCTTGTATCTCTGGCACAAGACACTCCTTAAGTAGTGCAATCAAATTGAGTATTTAAAAATATGATCTTTAAGTGTATTTAAATATTCCAAAAATCAGATTTTGTTTAACTGCATTATTGAAGAAAAATATTATGAGCACGCTTGGTGGATCATCCTGTATATTTGGTGTAACAATAATAATAATCTTAGAGGTCGATAGGTCGCCCTAACCTAAGAAAATTATACACATATAATATGTCGTTTCTCGCATGTATATATCTCCTACTGCTGCCGGTGCTCGAGGGCGTCGTGTAGAAATCACCGCGAAACAGAAATCATAATTTATGACTCGCTAAAATGTCTAAAAACAAGTTGATTTTTTTCGAATCTCAAACATAACGAATACGGATACTAGTTTTTAGATATTGTTGTACGGTAATGTTTTCAATAGTTTTCCATTGGAATAATAATATGAAAACATTGACACGTACAGATAGTAATAAGAACATATTATAATTTACTGCCACCTGTTGGATTTAATAATAACAATACTGTATAGCGTGCAGTACACTATAATACTGCAGTTTGTTCTATATACATACGGAGACACGATATATATTATTATGAAACTGTTTTATAGCAAATATAATTACCATGCATGTTCTCGGTAGGTATACGAATTGTGTTTTTCTGCATTATATGCAGTTGTGAGTTGTACCTATATGTGTGTGTTTTATGTATAGGTACTGTATATATTGCATTGCAGGCGTATAACGAACGAAATATATAATATCTTTTATTCTGTATATACTATTATATTATATTTTATTATAATAATGTATAATCGATGGTAATACGTATTGCGTGCGGTTCGAACACACATTGACAACTACAACTACTATTATAATATACACTATTGCCCATATTCGTAACAGCATAATATATTATAATAATATGTATAATATATAATACTATTATAATATTATTATCACGTGGCTCGTATTGTTGTGCCTTTCTAATAGTAGTAATATAGGTAGGTATATAATAATATTATATGTTCGTTTTCGCTGGATTTTCGCCGATCGTCGTCGTCGTCGTCGTCGCGACATCCGATTCGACAGATAACGAGCGACAAGGTGTGTCTGCTCACGCCCAAAGCCGGCGTCATCCCGCCGATGATGACCGTGCTGATGAGTTTCCAGCGGGAAGTTTGGATGATGACGGCCGTGACGTGCGTACTGGTCACCGTCATATACTTCGCGGCCGCGGCGTTGGACACGCACAGGCCCGGACCCACGGGATGCGACTTGGGCCTGGAAATCTACAGGATGTTCATCGGCGCGCCGACCAACCGAGTTTTCGCTTACTCCTGTCGCAGGATATTGACTTCGTTTTGTCTGGTTTTTACACTTGTCATTTTGAACGCTTTCCAGGTACCTAACTACTATAGATAATATTAATGTACTTCACCGACCGCCATTACTGTTTTATACTAGCACGCATCACGCGATACTGCAGTTTTATATTATTAAGTTAACTATTTACAACGAATAAAAATATTTTGGCCTTTTATCGCCCACTAAAATATATACAGGGTGATTCACCGTGCATGATCATCCCCGATTTTCATCTAATAATCAATTTTTTCAAATTTGGATTTTGGTAAGTTTTAAATATTATACTTGAAGACCATATTTTTAAATTCTAGAGATTTTTGTACTACTTAAGAAATGTCCCGCGAAGATACAAAATTCTGTGTTTCAACTGTCAACCCCGCTTAAGCAAAAATTGGTCTGAAAACGTTGACGTATCAAAATCAAAATTCGAACGAATAGTTTTTGAGTTATTTAACTGTGTGTACTAAGGACAACTGGTCCATTGTAATGTGTTTTAAAGATAATATGGAGGCTATAATAAAAATTTGAAAATTTCATCAATTTTCATTAATCTATCAATATTTATAACTTATAAAAATGGTCTAAGTTTAATACGTACTACATCTAATATAATATATTTTTTTATTATTTTAATACTATTTTTAAGGATTATTACCCTTAGTATAAACATTTTAATAACTGAAAAACTACTCGTTCAAATGTTGAATTAAGTACATCAACAATTTCAAAAAAAATATACATTGAATAATTTATAGTAAAAAATTAGTCTTCCCATTTGAAAAACAGAAAATTGTATCGCCACCGGAGACTCCTTAAGTAGTAACATAAAATCTCAAAATCCTAAAATAATAGTCTTGAAAATAAAAAAATTTCCGAAAGTCAGAGTTTGAATAAATGCATTATTAAATGAAAAAATGGGGGTGAGCATGCTTGGTGAATCGTGTCCATAACGCGATTATAGTCTCGTTATTGGCGAACGTTGTAGGGCTCACTGGTGACGTTCTTGAACACTCCGATGCACTATCCCGATGTCAATACGTTTACCGACCTGAAACAGTCGGATTTGCCAATTCGAACGTCCAGCATCAGTTTCAAGGAGATATTGACCGGAGACCCAAACTTGCAGTCTCTAGCCTACCGAGTCGAGAAGTGGGAAAAAGAAGAAGACATTCATAATTCTGACGGGCGGTTCGCCGGATTCGAGCGCGTTAACGTCTTCAATTTGGGACATTTCAAAGACGTTTTGTTCGTGGCCAATAGAAACAACACTCGCGTATTGCACACGATGAACGAGTGTCTGATATCGTACTTTATATCATACGTAGTTCACAGGTTGTGATAAAGATAAAATATTATACTCGGAACGACATTGTTTCCATGAAACTTTACGGATGTATCATAGTAATGTCCACTGTTTTTTTCATATTTTTTTTTAGGAATTCGCCGTACAAAAGAAGAATAAATATCTTGCTGTCGTGGATCGATCAGGCCGGACTGGTACTCAAGTGGAACGGTGACGTTTCCAAGTACATTTTTAATAAATACAAGCCAATCAATCCCAAAGATTACGATACTTCGAAAGTTTTTTCTGTCAGAGATCTCGAAATAGCATTCATTGTTTTATCATTCGGAATTATCTTGAGCATTACTGTATTTATCATTGAAATGACGACGATGATGTACAAATCACTGAAATTGCGCACACCACACCCTCCTCATCTTCCATTCTTACATTAATGCACTGCCATTAATCAACGTAATATGAATTAATACTTTCTACTTTAATACATAATACAAAATAGTTATATTTTTTTGTTTAAAATATCATCATATCAATGTAAAAATTACATTCTGGAGAGGCACTGTTTTATAATACTATATAGGTAATAAAATATTATTTTATACGCACAGATTAAATGTATTCAATAGTGTGTCGATTTGTGTGAAATATTTTCTTAGAACATGTAATTAACGTTGCATAGTTTCGTGAATAAATTAATTATTAGTTTAAAAATGTTAAAAAAAAATGTATATTAAATGTTTGTATGTTAAACATATGTATATGTGTTTAGTCTGATAAGATGATTTAGTAAAAGTAACGATATGTCGTACAAATTATTTTTCCGAAAATGTTTAATTATGTCTAAAAAAAAACGGCAGGAATGATTCAATACCGAACAAAAAATAGAAAACAAACTAATTTTACGAATAAATTTTAAACAATTACTGTACAAATTCTGCCTTTCCTTTTTCATATAATCTGCTGGGCATATTTTTAATTGGTCAAGAAATATCGCCTGCAGCTCTCAAATAGTAGTTTGGTAAGAAATCAAGTGTTTAACGTGAATGGGTGCAAACAAAAATCTAAAAATAATTGCTTTTGTAGGTTATATGAATGATGAAACATACTTATTTACATTATGATGTGATTCGTTATAGTCTTATAATATTACATAATTGTCCCTATTATCAAGACGTATATAAATACATTAAAATAGCTTCAAGTTCGAATCTTGAGGGTCGTTTTGCACAAGTACAAGTTAGTGCCGTCCGTCAGTACGGTGGTCAAAACAATGTCTTAAATTAATAACGTTATATCATGCTCGTTTAAAATTTTTATTGATTTCGTAATAACAGTAAAATCAATACCATCGGCATTAATCAAATTCAAATATCCGATTAAAACAATTAGGTTTTTATTTATTTATTTATTAGACGGTAACTGCACCAATATAATACGTGTGCACGATTATTTTACCATAACGAAAACAAATCATTAGACGCTAGTATCGAAAATAATATTTGGAAAATAAATCACTAAAGAGAGAACTGCACCAACGCATAGTGGAATAATCATTAGTCACACACTTATACTATGTATATAATATTTATACGCGTAGGCACCTAGTTACGCGAGTTTCATATCAACTGATTTTTTTTTTTTCTAATATAATTTTACATCGTTTTTTTATTCTCTGTCGTCTTATCGTTGACTTTCATCGAACAATAATTAAAATCGTCTACAAACGATATGCATTTAACGATAAATACGTGCGTACTCTACAGGTGGTTTCGGGCCCCCTATACCTATATCTTATTATTATTATCGTAATAATAGCTATATAAGGTGTACACGGCGTGTATAAGGCGATTTGTCCGTCGAATATGTGATAATAATATAATATTACTTTGGTGGTGTTTTGTTACTCTCCAATTTCGTCGTCCCCGTTAAAAGCCCCCAAGTAAAACGCCTTTCTACCGATAAACACTACCACAATATACACATAACACCTATACGATACGTATAAGTATAATATAAGTATAATATCGAATTGGGTCCCCCGTGCCGTAATCCATTATTTTCATTTCGATTCGCGTTTACGACGCGAGTGTGGCGTGGCACGGGTAAACTACGCGCTCGTCTATATAATATAATATATTATTATAAAGATCATAAATAATCAAACTCGTTGGATTGTCGCTGCGAACATATATTATTATTATTATACTCACACGTATTATATTATATTATACGTATAGTATGTGCGTCTACCTCCACACACACACACGCGCACACTCATTTATATATTATAATGGGGAAAAAAAAAAAAAAAAAAATCTCGACTCGTGTGGTAGTTACGTCTTTATCTCTGCCGGTCGATCGCGTTGCAATAAATTTCTGTGCCGGGCGCGAGCAGCACGCGACGACGACGCAGTTTCTCAAAAGCGCACAAGCGTTTTCACGCGCATAGGAGTAGTAATAATAATAATTATATAGTAAACCTGATCGTACTTACACACGACCGTGTGTCTTATCAACACGGACCGTTCGCAGAACAATGCGTGAGCTGCACGAAAATCCTGCTGCACCCAGAGCAGAAAGATAATATTATTATATTTTAGTAAAAGCGAATAAAAAACGAGCGTTTATAATAATAATAATATTATATTATATATTATAATATGATATTATTATTATCGTCGTCGTCAAATACAAGACGATTCGAACAGACCGTCACCGCGGTCTCATAATATAATATCATACTGTAAGATCGTATTGGGATTTCATTTCACGAAAAAGCTATTATATTTATTATCATTTATTGTTATTATTATTATTATTATTATTGATATCTATTTTTTAATGTATAAAATTAATCCGTAATATTATTTTTTCCTCCCGACGTCACAATCTGAATAATCCGTTGTAAATCTGCGGCGGGCATGGATTTTTAATGCGGCCTTAATGTTACACATTATTATGATATACGAGTTCAAATTGACCGATTATATTTTTCTTAGATAATATGAATAGTTCATGTGTTCAACAGAGTAACGATCGGTGGAAAACATTAAGTAGGTACACCTTCCATGTCCAATATCATACATAATTATTATCCGTACTGGCATAATGTGACTCTAATCTCGTAAATTATATAGCGAACGCAAAAACTATATAGAACTAGGTAATTTTTTTTATACGCTTTTTTATTTTTTATCGATAAGTCGTGGCGAAGTTGGTCCCGGGGGATGAGGTAGGGGGAGACATTATCATTATAACAATAAATACATATTAATTATAGCGACACGAAAGCTTTATGATTTGTATTTAATATGATAATGATTTACATAAAACGATGATTTATTTAAGTTAAAAATCTGAAAGCTGTATTTTATAAGAAAAAAAAATAATTTTATATCTTTAAAATATATACATTTTGAACCTAATGTACTTGGTGCATAATTTTTGAATAAATAAAAGACGTGTATTATATACTCGTGTCTCTTAACAAGGGTTGTTCGATGGTTTATTACTTAAATAATTGACGAGTTATCATTAAATAACCGCGTTTTGCACAGTAACTATAATATATAGGTATGTATATTGTATATTGTATGTGTAAAGAAAACCAATCGAGTAGATATATAGGTAATAAATTATGGTAAAACGCGAGTTAAGAAAAAAAAAGTAATTTGCACTTAACACGAAATATGATTAAAAAAATCTACAACATTAAAAATAATCATTTCGCCTCCAGAATATTGATTGACGTTCATATAAATAAAAACGACTTGGGACTTCGTGTTTGGCGTTTTACTCGGTGAAGTTTAATATTTATGACAATATTATTATTCTCAACGAGAAACACGAGCGATTAATGATTTAGTCCGATCGATTCGCACTGGTATTATTATACATATATATATACGCCTATTATAATATTTCTCTCGTACCTATATATATGATCTTAATGGGTAGGTATTTAAAATTTATTACGATCGTATCGTAAAATTCACGATACCTACGATAATATTTTGTCTTAGATTTTGTTTATTATTTATATATTTTTTTTTTCGTTAACTCGTTTAAGCACCATGACGTAACACACCGCGCACACAAAACGCACATACTTATTTGACCCAATTGTTTTTTTATTTTAATTTTTAATTACTCGTAATAATAATAATAATAATATTCATGATTAAACGCACGCGGCGGCGGCGGCGGCTGCTGCTGCGTATAAACGCGTACCTCTATGGTCGCACGCCCCGCCGCCGCACTGCAGTCATATATACAGGGCGTCCCAGGTCTATTAGACTAATGCAATAACTTTTACAGCAGTATAACAGCTAGTGATTAGCAAGAAATAATTTTGAATTTTAACACACTTTGAAAATTGTTTAAAAATTAACGACTTAACCAAATTAAAAGTTTTAAACGCCAAAATTGTTTTTAAATACTTATTTATTGAAATAGCTATCTTGGATTATTAGAAAAATATTAAATAAAAAATTTAAATTATTTATTCTTGAAGTAAAAAAAAAATGTATATATATAAGATACCTATACAAATCATAGCGCAGAGCTCTACAAAGCATTACAAAAAAAAAAAAAACTTAAAAATATCGAATAGAAAAATAGTTATTGCATTAGTCAAATAGGCCTGGGACACCCTGTATATTATTATGTGCACGGTGTGTGGACGGTTGTACGCGCATAACTTATTTGTAAGACCGCGAACATGTCCCGCAGAATGGGTGGGCCCTAATAACGAGAATAATAAAAAATATAGAAAAAACCCATCGGCCGTATAGCACCGCGGACAGCCGCGATACGATCGTGTACGACAATGTCGTTTTTCGTGCTCGACACCGCCGTCCTGACACACGACAATTATTATATATCGGCATGTGTCTGCAGTCACGGTCACTATCAATTTTCTTATCGAACGATATCTTACGAACATAATGTATAATATTTATAATAATAAAATACACGTGTATATACATATATATATACATGTATATATTACGCTTGTACAGTGTCGTACACGGTGCGCCTGTATAATAATACTGAGCTGTATGGGTACTACCTATGTGTGTGTATATTTACACATAAATAACCTATCAATATCAATCATAACAATATACAATAATATTAAAAAACAAAAAACACTTTTACTTTTTAGTAATAACATTACGTATAGGTACGCACGTATTATAATAATATATGCGCGTTGTTAAATAATTAAAACGTATGATTTATGCGCGTTTAACGAATATTATTATTGTATACGCGACGGTTGCAGGTACTTTATCTAATAATAATAATAAATTCCTACTCGTTTGTTTTCCATCGTCGCGAGACCACACGGGTTTTCGACAGTTTTCAATTTCTGACTACGACTATCCGGAAAACTACAGATACGACGATTTCACTTGTTATTATTTTTTTTTTTTTTTTAACTTCTAGGGAGGTTTTTATCCAAACACGCGCATTGCACCTCACATCCAGCTGATAACCGTGGTATACTAACCGATAACAAATAATATTATATGCTGTCCTACGTTGCATATTATGGATAACAAGCTATGAGTATGATCTACTATAGGCAGGTACGTTTATATTGTATAACACGGTTGCATATTATATATTATTATTTAAGTTCTGGGAAGGGTACGTATATATTATGATACAAGCCCCCGACACTCCTCTCCTCTCTCTCTCTCTCCCGTTTCGACCCGTAACGTTATTGGATATTATTGTGTATTACTCGATAATATGAAGTAAAAGTATTCATTCATAATATTTAACCTATAAAACATTGAATTAATTAATTTCATTATTAGCCGGAGCGTAAGTTTTTTTTTTAATATAATATTATTATGCAATATATTTTTCTCATTATTTACTATATAAGCGGTCATATTATGCGTAGTTCAATATTATGTTATATTATTATCATAGTTTATAATATTATAATATTAAATGAACGACGGTCAACGCAAGGGACTTCGCAGTCACAGTTGTTGTTATAACATATTAATATATTTTAATGTGACTAGAGATTCGGTGAAAGCTCGTTATGATCAACAATACAATATATAATAATATATGCGTAGTATATAGTACCTAATATAATTATTAGGTACAGTCATGTCGTATGCATATTTTAAGATAAAAATTGTTGTAAACTCGCTATCTGTGTAGTTAAATCTAATAATACGAGACTTATATTACCTACAATTATAAACGATTAATGATTATCGTTTAAGACTAGTTATATTCTATATGTGATAGTTATTTAAATGTTGTTTTTTATTTTGGTCTCATATAACTATTTACAGTTATGAATTGTGATAGGATTTTTTTGTTCGAAAAAAAAAATATCAAGAATTTTTTTCAAAAATGACATACGCATTTAATTACCTGTTGGTTTCTAAGTTCCCGTTGGTAACTTGTATTGTCACATAGTAATTTAAAGACCAAAAAAACACTATGTCAATCTTATTAATTGCTTTGTTATTGTATAATAATTGCATTGTACTTACGCCTTTCGCTTGAAATATCTGATAAAATTTTTGTAAGCTTATAGCTTGATCGCCGCAGAGCACGTAAGCCACACTTTCTAACTGTTCTGCTAAATCTCCTTGTTTTTCTTCCCTGTTGAAAATATTATAAATTTAGATAAAATAATTCAGTGTTCCAGTTACTGGTAGATATGTAATATAATATTAAAGCTTAAATATAACGTTACATCATCAGAAAAAAATTATACTTAAGAGGTATTTTATAAAATGTAAAAACGTATTAGTTTTATTGGGTGTCAATATTTCAAAAGTAGCAGGATCCTACTAATCAAAGATTTTTTAGGATTATAAGATAAATCAAAAATCTATTGATGACCCAGTAAAAAAATTAAGTGTATATAAGGTACTTATATAGTTTTCTTATTAAAAAATGAACTTAGATGGAGGAAATAGTCAAACTGGACGGTGTACAAATACGATATATTATTATGATCATATAAGAACACCGTCGTTTTATCTGTAATGACCAAAAATCATTTTGGTCATATAATTAAGTTTTTTGATTAACTATAGAATGAGCGTCCGTCAATTTTACAGTGCACCAACAATTATACATTATTGCCATTCGTTATACAGTATTATATTAATTCAAATGTCTATACGATGTACAGCAAATAATCGATTTACACACCGGATGAATTGAAATCATCTGTCGCCGAATTATATCGTACCTATATGACGTTAAGGTTTTTATATTATAATGATATACTATTTGAAGTTTTAAAGTATATAACCAGCCTCGCAGCTATAATAAATATTATCCAAATCCAGAGGAACAGAGATGCTGCTGCAGATTAAACACCGCACGGTTTTTTTTTCTTCTATGATTTCTATCATCGTTATTCGTACGGAGACGTCAGACTTCTTATACGCGTATACGCCGCCGCTGTCGAGTTGGGCAATATTCCTCTCAAAATCGGCGTAATAATAATAATAATAATAATAATAATAATAATAATAATAATAATTGTCGTACCCATTTGATATTATTACGAAGAAAAAAAAACGCGAGAGCATGCGTGTTTGTGGGAAACGCGGTGCACCGGAGGACCGGCCGCCGTTTCTCAATAAGGAGCGCCGGCGTGACCGCTGCGGCGAGGCGCGCGTATTATACCTCGGTATATACAACAACTATATACAACCTGCCGATTATTGCCACACACCGGTGGAAGTTATAATACTCCGCGTGTGCAGCACACCACACACGCGGGCCCGGGCGTTGCAGGACGCCGCGAGTTTCCGACCCGACCAGATCGGGAGCGGGATAAGGCGTGCTCTCGTATTTTTATTTTTTTATTTTCTCCTTAATTCTAAAACAAAAGAAACCTGTTCCGAGACATGAGCTGCACCGCCGTGTGCCGCCGTAAGTCCGAGGTGTCATATTATTATTGTTGTTTACGGACTATCGTGTTAATGATACGCGTGATGCAGGCTGCACGGCCCGATGAGATGTATATACCTGCATGTATAGTGTTGTCCGGCACGCCATTTAAAAGTATATATAGGCATTAGGCGTATTATTAAAATAATCTCGAGCATTAGCAAACCGGTAAAATTTAGGTGTATTACATATATATATACATATACGGTTCTCGATGTAAATCTGTGTCGATTTGAAACAGTTTTAGATTATATGTATAGGCATATATTATAATAATATTAAATTAACTATATAATATATAATGTATACGCACTTAAACTGCACGATATACGCATAATATAATTATCTATATGCTCGCGTGGTTCTTCAAATTCGGTCCGCATCATAATATAATATAATATTATATATAGGTACGTTCGAAAAATGTGAACGGTTCGTGTATTGGCTCTCGTCATTGCGCCGTTTTGATAGGTATTATACTTATGGGCGGACACGACGTTTTAAGAATTTTCAGATTTTGAAAATATTAAGTGCGTTACTATATCGTATATAGCATTATCGTGCGCAGTTATTAATATTATTATTGCTTATTTTGCGTATCGAATTCGCTGAGTCACTCAGCGCAGTTGCGGCTATGCTTTTTATACCGCTGCATACAAATTACTGCCGTTGGGACCGCATATGGGAGATGATTTATAAGGTTTTTATTAATGGTTACAACAAGTTCTCGCGCTTCGGATAAATTCGTAAAATCAAATCCTGTATAATATGAGTGTTATTTTTTTTTTCGCTTTCTACTCAACGCACCTTTTGCCGGAGTCCGGCTACTGAATATATCAACTGCAGATTAATGAGCACATTGCGGAAACCGCTGGACAGTGATCAATATAAACCGCCAACCGGTTCGACCCACGTCGCCGCAGCCAGTGGTATTGGAAACCATCGTGATAACGACTAATTAGGGCGAAGAATAATTAAAAGATAAACACATAATATAATATAATAAAATATTTTAATGTGGTTTGAGATTATACGGTAGGTATACATATTTTGTGCAACCAACCACCGCCCGCTCGTTCGCGCGAAAAAAACCTATATATATCATTATATTAGTCACTGTTAAATTTTGCGTGCAGTTGAGCACCGCGGTCTATGAGAAATATCGTTTTTTTTTATAGTTGACACGTAATTTGAAACTTTTCAAAGTCGTCGATTCGACACAATAGGTAATATCGTAAAAGATACTATACTATTACAAAAATATATAATAAAATAAAACGTTTAAATCGCTATATTAGGCAATGGCAATGGCAGAGACTTTAATGCCCGTAAACACAAAATATGGACAGTATTAATTATTGTTCACACGAAACGGTTTTTATTATTTTATAATTTTGTACAATATCATAGTTCATTGTTAAGTCGACATCAAATAATATGGACTATGTTGAGATAGTAATTTGTGTTTTTAAATCATGTCCATACAAACCCATCATACATACATAACTATATGCCTACTGTCTAGGTACTTATTATACCATCTATAATGTGTATTATTATTGAAAAAATGAGTGTGTTTCGAATTTTGGTATATAACATAGGTAAGAAATCAAATAGGCTTAGCTTATAGGTACCGCTCTTCATTCTTTAATTAATTTTTACATTGTATAAATGTAAAATATATACATCAAAACATTCCCAGTTAATGCATCACAATTTCTATACACCTATCTATACTATGATACCTATAAAACTAAAACGATATCTGATAATTGTATCTATAGGTATATGTTACTTGGTCAACGCTAATTACTTGAAATAATATTTATTTGGTCGAGTGTTAAGAAGAACGTATGAAATGATTTTACACCTGTTGCATTAGAAAAAAAAATTATGTACTCTACAGTGCAAAAAATAAATAAATAAAACCACCTGCTAAGCATTGGTTCGCGACACGATTATCGGAGAATTTGATCTTGAAAACAGCTTGTGGTACACATGATAAATGCCGTGGGAAACATCGCACAGTAGTCTTATAGTCTTGGACACAAATCAAAGTAGTTTGATTAGTATGATTAGTTGTAAAGCATGTTAACAACGGTTCGGTTACATGCAGCTTTCCTAAAATAAGAGCATTGCATTTGATTTTGTCGTATTATTGATCACAATTTATTTTCACCAGAGATTGATAAAAGTAAAAGAAAGTATAGATACCTAATTAATTTATATGTTTTTTTCTTCTTATACAGTACAAATAGTTCGATATTTGTGTAATGACGATTTCCTCGTTTACATTTAAAGAGAAAACTATAAATATTCTTGAGTTGATTTATACGTAAATAAAATATTATAGAAAACACGAAAATGTATAAGGTGTACTTCCTAAGGCTAAATATTTTTTGGTAAATATGTCATCGCTGTATATACAATAATTGTCATAAAACTCGATTTAATTTTACAAAGTAATCATACATTTAATATTTAAGCGTTAATAATACATTGTACAGTGTACATACCTATTATTATTGTTATTATTATTATTATACAAGTGTCAACGACTTTATTTATATAATTGTCAATTCAAAGTAAAATCATTACATTAGCTTTGATTGTTGGAGATGCAGAAATAACCTTGTACATAATTTCTACCTGTTGATTCTCATTAAATACTTAGATGTTTATACACCGACTATGAATCAGACAATATTGTTTTTTCTTTGCTCCAACAATTAATTACTATGCAAATATCGTCGACTCGTGTTGTCTGCTCTCCGTGCAAAATACATTTATTTGAACGGGAACTGGCATCGAGCCTAGCGTGTACAGTGTAAACTGAACAGTAAAAGAAATTTAAAAAAAATAAAACTACCAATAAAACGCAAAAGAAATATCAACGACCACGCAACTCCATCAGACTCGGTTACATCTGTTTTAATTAACTGCGGATTCCGTATAATTGTGAAATGTACATGCAGGTATAAACGATACACATTCCTAATTACTTTAATTGGATTTGAAATTTACATTTCCTCCAGTACATTACGACTTACGAGATGGCTACTTATGCGTGATTAGAGCAATGATAATATGCACTATATTACTGGCACGGAACTTGCAGGTAACAAACCATCTGTGGTTCGTTGTACAATTATTTATGTACCGGCTATAATATACGTACCTATATAATATTATGTATACAATAAACATAATTTGTTTTATGTGTCATTATTCAACACATCTTTTTTAAAATAAAAAATTAAAATTACCTACCTGTCATTTAATGGACAAAATTAAATAATTTATGTGCTAATATAAAAAATATTTTTTCACGAAAATTTATAATTTATATTTTTTTGTATTCATGATCGTTTTATATTTTAATGGTATTTTGGTTCTAGAAACATATTTTATAGTAGGTAATGTATTTTATTGTTATTCTAAACCTAATCTTAATTTTTTTAATAAAATAATATATACAATATTAGACACTTAAATCGAAATAATCATATAAATAATTGTATTATGCTATTCCAATAATATACCAAAAAACATTTATTACACAAAAGTATTATAAATGCCATGAAAGGGGGGAGGGTATATAATGTTACAAATTTATTATACTATTTTAAAAATAAAGTAAAAGTTATAAATTTTTATTCTACGATGAGTAGGTAATATATTATTTTTTTTATTAAATGTGAGTACGTGCGCATCATATTATTATATAATCAACAACAATTTTTAAATTGTTAGTCTGAATTTGTATTTAGTTAATGATTTAAATACGTTTTGATTCCTTTATTCAATATAGAGGTATTATAATAGCGGTATAAGCTTAAATTCAAAATATTATTTAAACGTGACAATTTTCTATACATTTTAGAAAAAAACATGAATACATTGATAATACAATAAATAGTACATACATAACATAATACATAAATACATCACAATTGGATATAATGATGATTTTAAAAAGAATTCTGGTATGAAGTGTACGATGAGTGTTTCAAGTACCTACCTACTTTAATGCAATTTATAGGTAAGCGGTTATGTAATAAAATAGTTGATCTTAATTTTATGCGTTATTATATTGTGCACAGTGTTTCACTTGCTTATATTATGCTATTACTACTTATAAAGTATTATAGTGGTTACCTACTAACTGTACGGATTCTGCACGTGAGTGCCGACTATGTACATATATATATTTTTTTAAAAGCTTTTCATAAGTAAGATAATTTTCAACAGTAAAAATGTATATTAAACATGTTGTCTACACAAGATGCGCAATTATCCGCCCGTGTTCAATGTACGTTTATTTTTTTAATCCTTGTTGTAACTATATATGTTTATACTTTATATGGTTGCGAGATAACGTCGCTTTTGAATTTATATGCATTTTCATTACAACCGGTTAATTTTATCCTTTACGTATAAATAGTTTAATTAGATTTGACATATTATTTGAAAACACGACAGCAAAAATAAAGCATAAAACTGTTTGCCATATACATACAATGTGTAGGTACAAATTATATTCAGCATACTTTAGCCAGTAAATTTACGTTAATTCGTATTTCGTTTGATCTAAGTAAAATATTATATTATGTAGGTACCTACTCTGAAATAACTTCATGCAGTCGTATGGAAATATTGCATTTTAAGATTAACAAATGGATATGGGTACACAAAAAGTAACTATATAGGTACCTAACCTGTTTAGATAAAATTTTAATCCGCGTAATAAATGTATTGAGAGTTTAAATTTAAACACATTTTCATCGCTAATAATTCAATGCTTTTATTATATCACACATTTCGAGGTAAAACATACTCACAGTAATCTCTCTTTTAACGATTGGATCCATTGTTCCTGCTTGAGCACTTTTTCGTTGTCTTTGTCGAATAATTGAAACAATATTGATAGTACTTCCTGTAAAATTAAATTAATGATATTAAAAAAAGAAACCCAAAGATATTTAGTTTGGGTAAATCTGAATTATCGACCGTGATAATACATGTGTACGAATATTATGTTCGTCGACTTTTTATTGTGATTTTACGCGTCGCAAAATAATAATATATATTATAATATGTAAGATTTTATACGAGTGCCGCGATGAATACACCGAAGCTAAAGAAAAATAACCATTTAAGACTTGTAATACGTATATAAACGAAATAGTTATACTCGGAGATTACAAACACATTCTTCTTAATAAGTGTGTATAGAGGATGATGGAGGAAAAAAATTAATCGAACAGAAGCCCGAAGTTCGTTCGGCAGCCCTCGGGTCACGCGATGGTTAATAGCAGTAAATATGTTCATGCTATTGTGTTGTGTTTGTCGGCCACTGTATGTAGGTAGGTAGGTAGGTAGGTAGGTAGGTAGGTACCTACAGCAAATGGACCAGAAATAATTGAATTTATTTCTTGGAGCCGGTTGATTAATGGACTTGCAATGCGATAATACAAGTGCGGCTGCATTCGGTGCACGATTATGATATTCTTCCGCCCTTGCAGCCACATCAGAGACATGGATCAGAGATCGAAATATTATATGTAACGCTCCACAAAATTTCATTAAAATGTAGGTTAGGTTATAGGTATAAACCTGCCTACCTACGCAGGTGGGCGTTTGTTCCAAAACCATAAAACGAATTAAATCACGGTCGGGGATCTATTTCCCATTATACACGTGTGGCGACAAATCTCCGATGACATTTACATATTATTTTCCTCGACATTTTACAACGTTTTTAATTAAATTTAATGGAAAAAACTGGAAGTCCCTGACTTTTATTTATATAATGCCGTTCAGAACACAAATATATTATTTTTTCGTAATCTAAATACCAATAAATCTGGTCAAAAGTGTTTAAAATGTATTATGCGGCTAGTATGTGTATCAAAAACGAAATATTATGATAATTTATGATAAACCGGTGACATTTATTGCGTTTTTTTCGTCTGAATAACTTATTCGGCTGATCTAATATACATTTGATTTTCGACACAAATATTAATATGTATTGAGTGTAAAAAAATATATACGCATTATTAAATGTGTTTTTTTTTTAGAGTCGATGTCTATATAGAACGTCGTTTGGCATTTACCCAATAAACCGTAGCACAACAATATTTATAGTACATAGTATTATATTATATATATATATATATATAAGAGTGTGAGCCAAGTGGGTGGTTCAGTTTTCATATTTTAGGTGACCTATAATATTGTTTGGTAAAAAGTTAAATTACGATCGCGATAAATATTACTCTACATATTATTATATATTATATGTGTAACATATATACATAATATATATAGGCACTGGCAATTATTACAACTCGGGTGGGTACTTTATGTGTTTACGTATTATACTGCTACGTGATGGATCGAGAACTTCGTGATGAAATAATAATATATGTATAATATTATATACATATTATATGTACAAATAGGTACTATACCTATACAAAGTGTCTAATGTTATATAGGTATAATATATAATATGATGTGTACACCGTATATTATACATGATATATAGTGGACTGTGCTTCAGCGTATGTACAGAACGGAATAGGTTTGTACCTACATAATATACATATATATATTTAATAGTTACCTAGGTATATATCGTTATCGTATAGTAGTACTTTTTCAATATCACACGATTAGGCAAATACTATATAGGTATTATACATGGTATATACAGGTAGGTAGGTACCTATATAATACATACACAGGTGGGTAGGCACCTCGTATATTATAATATGTATATATAGGTAGGTATATACGCGTGTAATCAAACACACATAATATAATAATAATAATATATACAGTATTACGCTACATACATGAATCATATATGCGTATATAGCGACGGTTTCGTTTTAATTACAAAACAGATAGGTATGATATATTATGACTGGCCTAACGGCATAATAATATATATATATATAGGTAGGTAGGTAGGTACTCGCTATATATTATAATATACCTGTGTATATATAGGTACGACCGCGAAAACGGCAATTTTCTTTCGCGTTTTAACGCGAAACGCGTAAATTATAATATTAGACATGAAAAAAAAAATAAACACATATTATAATATCATATTGTGGACTTAGACATAATAATAATAATAATAATATATAGGAGGTATCTGCGGTGTATGGGTGATGCGTCCCGTGTACCTATATACGATACTGCAGGTATTGCCGACGAGTATGCGCGTGACCGGAGAATATGCGGAAAATTATAAAAAAAAAAAAAATAATAATATGTGTATTTATGTGTACAGTGTTTGACACGAAGAAAAATACACACATTGCACACGACCGTCGCTAAGTGCATGGCACGAAACCACCTGTATGCGCGTGTACTGCAGCGGTACGCGTATATATATAGAATATACGTATATGAAAGACCCGCGATATAAATCATTTATTATATACGACGGGGAGAAGGAAGACGAGGAAAAAATTAAATTATTCGCACGCACCGCGGACACACTTTATAATATAATAATAATAATAATATACCGCAGACGGCGGATGTGTGGGTGTCGCGGGTCGGGGGTGTGATATTATTATAATATGTCTGTGACTTTGCAACGCTTTTTACAGCCACGCGGCGTTAACGGACCGAAAAAACGGATATTATAATAATAATAATATAATATTATGCGCGTTTACACGCCGGAGTCGTCACGTCCGTCCGTCCGCGTCCGTCCGCGTTATGATAATATTATTTTCGTTCTCGTGTTCTCGTCGGACGATGTGCGTATTTATACGCCGCGGTGCGTATTTAAATTATTATTTTTATAATAAATTAATTTATTAAATATTGTACTAACGCGAGTGTTAAAATACCTTTTATAGCTGGTGTGTGTGTGTGTGTTTGTCGGCGGCGGCGTAAACATAATATTATGTCGACGGACGTTACATCGCGCGGAATCGGCGGAAACGCGTCTCGGCAGGAGACTGCAGAGATAGATAGAGAGACACAGAGAGAGAGAGAGAGAGAGATGGAAAATCCACTTAAGTAGATATGGATACAACAACAACAACAACAACAACTGTACACGACGATTATAATAATAATATTATAATATTATATAGGCACCTCCTCCGAAAACTGGACGACGTGCTAAACGCGTATACCTATAACATACCTGCGTAGCTGCTGCGGTCGTATTATAATTATTATTATCATTCGTGCAAAGTATGGTAATATGCGATGCCCGCCGATTCTCTCCTTATACCTATAATATAATATTATAATGATGATGATAATATTATTCTCTCACAACGACGACGGGCCGGTTCGCACGTATGCATTACACACACACGCACACACACACACACACACACACACACACACACACACACACACACACACACACACACACACACACACACACACACACACGTTAGGTGGTGTATATTTTAATATTATGCAAAATCATATTACGATGATGACGACGATGACGATGACGATGACGATGACGATGTTGCGTGTAGCGTGTCGTGCGTAAATTAAAATATCTAATACAATAATAATTAAGACGACGACGACGATAATAATAATAATCGTAACATGCGCGTGTCGTCTGCGGGGGTCGTCCGCGGTCGTTATGATACGATATTCGTAAGTATAATATTTTCGCGTGTACCTATATTATATACGTACAAAGCCGCCGAAAGATTTGCACCTACTTAACGTTCGCCTTAATGTCTTATTATACCTAATTTTATAATAGTCATGTGCTCTTTACGGTCGTGTCCACTGCACGTGAACGCCAAATGGGCGTCACCCGTTTGAGCGCGGGTACCTATGTATTTGTACCCTAAATTTACCATAATATATATTATGTATATATTAGGTAATTCAAGCTGATTTTTTTTAGCCCGTTTGAGCACGAGGACACTCTTTTCAAGTTACACTTACCCCATTGGTCATTTCAGCTAACTTTTTTAGCCCAATGACTATGGGAATATTATATACTCTTTTCGCGTTGGAATACCACTGCAGGTACCTAATTTGAGCGTGGATTTTTACCGATTCGTGGAAGATGAGGATTGTGTTTCGTAAAGGAAAAAATGAAATCCTGCTCAATATTGTGTGTATATTATAAACGAAATTTTTTTAAATTGTTCAATAAAACTATATTGTTATACCTAATAAAAATTATTATTTATTTAATTTGTTCGATACTCCTATACCATCCATCGCATCTGCAATTAAGCACTCTTTCGCGTTATAACCAAATATTACTTTTTGCATTTCCAAAGCAAACTTCTAATCGTGGTCGTAACTCCCACGTCCTCCAACTCCCCCCCTCCAAAAAAAAAAAAAAATAACAATAATATGTCGAAGGACTTGTGCGGATGCACTTCCGCTGACCGGAAATAATATCGTTAAAATTACGACTGCTCTACGCGTCCGGATTTCTCGCAGTTGTCTTGTATGAAAATTATCATCGTCAATCGTTTTTTTAATTCGTTATTTATAAACGCCTATCTCCGGCGGTTACCTGCAGGTTAGGACGCGGTTACGGTCGGTTTAACAGGACGCTTGACGGGCCCGCGACAACGGACGCAGTTCTTGGACATTTGCGGTCTTTACACTGCACGTGCCCATCGCGGGTATACAAGTAGCATGCATTATATGCACCATAATAATATCATTATAATACACATAATATACAAGGTGATTCATCAAGCATGCCCACCCCAGTGGTTTCCGTTAGTGATGAATTTATTAAAACTCTGATTTTTAAATATGTCCAAAGACCATAATATTTTAATTTAATTTTTTTGTACTACTTGAGGTCAGTGAAGTGTGTGCAAACGTCCGTCTTTCAAATGAAAACCCCAATTTTTCACTGTCAATTATTTGGTGGATAATATTTTTTGAAACGCTGATGTACTTAATTCAAAATTCTAGCTACTAGTGTTTATTCTGATGAGGATAATAGTAATTAAAAATGATTTTATAAAAATATTAATAAGATGTAATATCGGATCTAGTACTTACTAATTACTATATGCTTGGATCATTTTTACAAACTAAAAACGTCGATAGACTAATATATTAATAACTATAATTTTCAAATCACCATAGCCCCCCCCCCATATCTTCTAAACCCATTATCATGGACTTAAATTATTTTTAGTACACAAAATTAAATAACTCAAAAACCACTAGAATTTTGATTTCGATGCGTCAGCATAATATGCAGAAAAATTATCCTCTAAACTATTTATAGTAAAAAGAGGGAGGAGGGTTCTCATTGAAATAAACATAAGTGTGTATATCCCCATAAGACACTATACTTTTTTTGTAGTTAAAAAAAGTCAAGAATTTAAAAATAATATGATCTTCAAGTATATGAAGAGTTATAAATTCAAAAAATAAGATTTTGAATAGCTGCATTATTGAACAAGAAAGTGGGTGAACACGAACGGCGAATCACACTGTATAATATATAATATAAGCACAGTTAACACAATAATGACGTTATGCGCAATATTATCAGTGTCATCTCGGACGCGGTATAAGTATCCACACATTTTACTATAATATACGGAGAGAGAGAGAGAGGAAGAGAGAGAGAGAGAGAGAGAGACTTATATTATTGCCTATATCGTATATAGTATAACATATTATGTATACCCAGGTCGCGGTCGTATGACCGCATCGACGGTATTATGTTCTTCGCGCGAGAATCGACTGTGCACATTATAATACTGCTGCGGCTGCATGCTGTCCTGTGACATCACGCGTATATCGTACAATATAATAATAATAATAGTAATAATAATAATGGGTACAGGTACTAACGCCGTAATGCTCACAGTGGATCACGATAAACGCGAGTGTGTCGTTATCGGTCGTATGGAAAGAAAGAAAAAAAAATTTGAAAAGAAATAGTCCGACTTGTGCCGACGATGTCGACGCGAAATCGGAACAATGAATACTATAAGCGCGTATTTTTTACGACGTACGCATGCTCGTTTTGATTCGTTTTGATTGTCATATCGGCGTATCGTCTTCGTCGAAGAGGAGGAGACGCCGAGCTCTTCGGCACCGATGTATAGTCGTAAAATAATTGTACAGGCATATATAATATCTAACGACCATATTATTATCAACAGTCGGACAAGGTTGTGTGCTAGGGCACAGCGACAGTGTACGCAGAAGTGTAGAGTACTCGCAGAACGTGAGTTTATAATATTGTTATATGTTAACTCCTCGCAAGCTATATGCTTACAGGAGTAGTACTTTACAACATGGTTATAGAGAAAAAAAAATATTATTTTAATTTATAGGAGCTCTACCGCTGCCACTGTTGGTGTATACAATAAAGACCGCATTTTCAATTATTTATTTATTGATTTTGTATTCCGTTCGAGGAGTGTCCTGTGGTGGTAGAGGCTTCTTTTTTTATTTAATGAGAACCAACCTTACTTACTATGTAAATATTATCAAGCCGAAGGTTTTTTCGAAAATGTCTATGTATCTAAAGCAAAATTTGAACCAGTAGTTTATTTGTTAATAATATGTGTATGTTGAGGATAACATTAAATAGTCCTTAAAATTAGTTTTACAAAAATATAAAACAGAACAATAATATGTACCTAATACTGAAGAAAAGTTTACGAAAATTATCTCGTAGATTATAACACTAATAACTTAAGTTTTAAAGTGATAACAGAAAACTTTGTGAAAACAAAGGTAAAAAACTCAAAAACTACTTGTTAGATTTAGATAGGTACATTTATACATCAATATTTTCAAAAAAGCCAACTGATTTACTAGAAAACAGAAAATATACTAGACGCGTGAAACTAATTTGAAAATATAGGAAGTAGGTACCTATCGCCACAGGACACTCCATTATGGATGTCATCATAACTCATGATATGAAAGGAGAAAATGGGGGGGGGGGGTGAGCGTGCTTGGCGAATCACGCCGTGTACCATTATACATGTACGATGATGATAATATACTCTCTATTATTATGCATTATGGGTGTATTTAAATGTGTCCGTATAATATATAAATATATTAATATATAATATAACAATAACTATATAATATGATATTACTATCGGTACCTCCGTTATAATGGGTTATAAGCGCATAAAGTTTATCGGCCGCGAAACGTCCGTTTATATGCCTACGACTACCTTACAACTCGCGTGTGTTGTACCTCTATATACCCAATATACGTATAATATTATGCTATATATATTATTATTTTACATTTATATATATATAGGTACCGGCCTGCCTACATAATATTATATATGTGTGTACCCACCCACTCGCCTACCCGCCTGCCTATACGGGCCAGTACCTGCGACGTATTACACGAGGGGCACGATATAATATAATGTCGCCGCCGCAGCCGACATTACGTATTCCGATCACACAAGTCTCCGCGGAGTTTACCGATTTATGTTTACGCGTCCTATAATGGCACCATAGAAAATCGCGGCGTGCGCAAAATAATACGAATAGATATAGCTGCAGCTGCTATAGGAGGTCGTGGGCAGTATTATAGAGGTTCCCGCGGACGACTATAATACGTGACGACTCGGACTCGGACTCGGACTTGGACTACAATGGCCGCACACAAATAATGCGCGGTCGCATGATAATAATATTATAATATTATATGAAATATCGCGTGCGCGGGCTATATATAGATCGATATGACTAAATCTCGAGTCGTCCGATATTATTATATTATGTATTATTATAATATGTTTTGCTGCATCCGACCGGGACTGTTGTAATAATACAGTGCCCACGTAACATTACGCATTCGATATTATCAGACTAGGATAGTACCCGTACAGCAACAGGTCGTACAATAACGATATTAATATTATCATAGTCCGCGCTCGTTATACATTACAATATTATCATTATACGGACCGCGTGATCGTTACCCGTACAGTTTATTACATTATTAAATTATTGTACACCTATATCACGCATTATATTATACAAGTATACGCATGTTCTCTCTTTACGTTTTAATTATAGGTAAATATAGTCGGTAGGTACCTACGTCGAACGTAGACCGCGTATAAGGCGAAAACTGTTTGAACGCAAAATTTATTGGCAATTATAAACGGCGCGCGAGCGCGTTTCTGCGTATTTTATTTGTTTTAATGCGTTTACTATACTTAGTTTGATAATAATAATAATAAATTATACAATAAAATATACAGCAGATAATCGTTATAACGTTATTATATTATCGCTCCGGCTATAGCCGTGCACCGCGTAGTCGTAGGTATTATGTAGATTAGGTAAAATGTAGTTTTTTTCAGAATTTTGCGTTTTCAAATCCAACGTTCGGAGTTGACTAAACTCGATACTTTGCGATTGCTATTTATTATCGCGGGAAAATTGTACGTTTTGCGGACACCACGAGTACCTACCGATAATATACTACCTGTTGGCCGTAGTTATAAAATACCTGCGATGGGTTGAAAACCATTCAGCACGTCGTTAAAACCAGCTGCGAAAGAAGACATTCTCGTCAAACTATGAGAAAATAATGTTATTAAGACACTTTTATTCGCTGCATTTACTTCTTGTACGTACCTATTCCGTTCAGACATAATATCGTATTATCATTATACACGTCAATACCTAATCAAATAATGTTGATTTGAAAGTTAGATTGAAATGTTTTATGAATCAAATATTTGGCAATACTTTTGAAATTACATTTTTAAATTATAGACACATATCACGGGTTACATAAAATATCGCATAATTTGCGAGAAAAATAAATGATAAAATAATTATTATTATTGTACCCGCTGACATTCAATAACGACCAAAATACACCATCCATTATACTCAAATGATTATATTTTTTTTTGTGGTTAGATATAAGTATTATCAGAATATGCATAAGGATATAATGTTTAAGGTTTCACTCTGGGAGTAGGTATATGCACTTGAAAAATCACATCGGTAAAAATTATAATCAACGTTTAATAATATTATACAGATATACCTACGACGATGTACCTACTTATGATGGCTGCGTAGACTTGAAACGTAAACGGACGATGCAATTATTTCGGTTTGGTACGTCGGCCTAAAGTATACGTTTAATCCGGCAAGGCTGCCTTTAATAGTATAATACGGATCAATTCAATATCAAAGACAAACCACGAGTGATAAAATATAAGAAATGACTAGGTACATACCTCAACATCGAAAAGGTCATAGGTAGCAGCAACAGCAGCAGCAGTAGTAGTAGTAGTTATAGTAACTATACTATATTATAATATAGTGTAGCATAAAGCCTATATGCATATTATTTGTTATATTATTATCGAAACAGCCCGACTACTGTTTGCACTGCCAATTTGCTATTTACCATATAATATACAATGATATACGTAATTATGGGCAAGTATCCAATTCGAATAGTGATTATTGCGGTTTTTCACACCGGCCACATCGCACACCCCGAAATGTACAACATTTTTCTCGCGCTGCAACGTTGCCCACGGTCATCGTGTGGCATAATATATTACTGTGAATTATTATTATTATTATTATTATTATTATTATTATTATTATTATCATACAAATACGTTGCAGATCGTATAATATATAGCTAGCAGATCCAGGGGGACACACAGCCTCGTCCAATGGTCGCTCGAGGTCAATGTTCGTAGATCTTATTGGTCCCCTCCGGTGCATTTGGAAGGGAATACAGCGATAAAATACTTTCCTTTTTATTGCGATCGCCGGACCCATACGGTTTCCCGGGCCCCACTTGTGACCCCCCACCCACGACTCAACCCTCGTTGCTGCAGGGGTGTCTGAACAAGTCCAGCACGATTGCGTAATATTATCGCCGTATTTGATAATAAATTATTATTGGAATTTACGACCGATTTTAATGTTCATTACACCACCGGTGTAAGAACTGATTTTTCAATAAGCATTTCGATTTCGGTGTTTTTAAAAATTACCATATGACCTATCTAGGACAGAGTTTAAAAAAATAACTATAAAAATACTGACTATAGATGAGTCTAGAAATATTGTTACTCATTAAAATTAACACTTATTACCATGTTTTTTTCTTCTATTAATATCATATAAATTACTCGTGAAATGTAGTTACAACACTATATAGTTAATGCAGTAGTTATGTAACTAAAAACATTCATCTCAATACTTCGTTGTGCATTGAACGAAATCGCATGTTTAATTCAAAATAATTTAACCTTATTATTGATGTAATATTATATACACTAGGTTATATAAATGAACCATAGATTATTTAATTGTGATTCCTCGTATTCATACTCAAATTGTATATCATTATATCGAGTGCAGAATAGTAGTTATTTGACAGACTTAAAATAATAATAATATCTCTATAAAAAGTGACGGACACAGAATTCACTATTTTTTTAATAAATTATTGTGGTTGTACAATAATATGACCTGAGATATTAGTATATACTAAATATTATGTTATTGATACGAATCATTTGAGTAAAAGGTTTTGAAGAGTGTTTGTGTTACAAATTAATACCGTACAGTAAACCTATGTTATCTGTTAAAACTACGGCACAAAAAGTTTCTAGTAACCAGATTATTTTTCAAGTGCTTAAACGCTAACAAATGTTTTTTTGAATATTGAAATGAGCATTAATGACTTACGTTCAACATATCATTCAGCACTCAAAAAAAAATTTAACTCTTTAAATTTACGCTCTGAAATCTGATTGGATTGAAAGAGAAAATATTATTCTTTTCTCGAGTGGTTTTCGGGTAGTAGCGCGTCGGTCATGATCACAAACCCACATAAGCGGTTAATCCATTGCAGAAGTCTCTCGTAGTCTTACGTTTAATTATTATAATTTGTGGCGGTATCGAGTATAAGTATGTATATTATATATAGGTATACCTATATAATATAATACCCAGGTATTAGGATTTGAGTAGGTAACATTTGAATAACATTAGAAAATATCCGTTGTATGTAATCGGCAGAGATCTTATATACATACGTAGCTGACGAATCCCAGCCTTCCTACTTGTTTATTTAAAAAAAAAATATATAATTCCTTAAGGTCCTTATCGTTCAATCGCCGCACACAACAGTCCTACATTTCAATCTCAAGATAGGTATTATAGCTATCTATAGGTCGCCCGTATATTATATAGCAGAGAAACGATCTGCTTATGAGTAGATTCTGCAGCCGTCCTCGATGCACATTATAATATTATGTGCAGCGGTTGAAATTAATAACGTTCATAATATACGATATTATTATAATATACGTGCACGTGTGTCTGTGTGCACGTGTATACGTGTCTCTGACGTCTGCTGCTAATATTGTGCATGTATAAGTTTGTAGAAATCATAATATACAACTATTAATAATTTATGCACTCGAGTTCGCTTTTGTTATTCTGCAGGTATAGGTACCTATACTGTTGTACAATCTGCACTCTGCGCTGCAGTATATACATTATAATATTATGATTGCAATAAGAATAATATACTTCACGTACCTATATACTATAATATTAAGGCCTAAAGGCTCGATAGTGACAGCGATACAATCGTCTCACAATAAATACATTATATACCTATAGGTACATTTAAGACATTGTCGGAGTTCATAATAATAATAATAATATGAATGATAGGTAAATTGTTTTTTAAGATTATAACTTTTAGCATCCCGATGATAGGTATATAGTTATAAGGGCGAGAACGCATCCTTTGTTCGATTTGATTACATATCATATTGTTATTATTATTATTATATTAAAAGCATCTCCGAATAATTAATTCTGTTCGAACATCACGAACAATATAATATTATTCAATCTAATGCAATTTATGAATGAGTCCCCGGGACCTTGACACACTTGTACTTCTCGCGGATCGTGTCATTGTTGTGTGCACTCCGTACGTCCTATCAATATGATAATAATAATAATAATAATAATAATAGTTATATAATAATTATAATTTCCACGTTATAATAATATGATAATCAGTTTCGGTCCGAGGTCGGCGGCGGCCGTTGTACGGACGCCGATGAGGTGAAAACTCTACACGAGAAGGACGATAGATACGTCCCGTCACGGTTGGATCGCCAGTGGGTCGGAAATCAGACACGTTTGGTGTGCAAGTGTTGACATCGCCGTGTCCGTGCGTTAAAGTCACTGCCTACATCGTCTCAAAGTATCATATTATTATTATTATTATTATTATTATGTTAAGATCACCGCCATACTCGGTCGTTAAACTTGAATACGCGGATCGGTGTATTATAATAGCAGCGTATATACACTGTTGGACTTTAATCATAATCATATCGTCTAATATTATACGTCTCGTTCGAAGGGACCGCCCAATAATTGTGTTTCGCGGCTCCTACGATACGAAAACGGATTTCCCTATAATTATCGAAACGGCGTACAATGATCTTATTTAGACGGTAAAACAGTATTCCAACCCACAGCCGTATAGTATATATAGGTACCTACACTATACATAGGTATTGTTCCATATATTGCCAACGCTGTTATATTATATCTATGTTATGAAATCGGACGAGAAATCGTATTAATATCATTATTATGAATATTTAAAAGTAGGTTTATGCTAGTAATTATAGCTAATAGTAATATAGCTTGTAATTATTATACCAGTTATCTATTCTGCAGTGTTCTGCGCAAACGTTGCAGATTACGCGAAAACCGTAGGATATACGTCCTGTACGATAGTAATAATTATTATTAATTAGGTACTCCGTTATCCGCGGTCTAGACGAGAGTCATAATAATAATAATAATAATAATAATAAAATTGTATAGTATACGAAATTCTACCCACGTGAAATGTCGATAGACAGTACATAATATTATCAGATGATATATTATAGTATGTATGTGTATTATAAAGGGTTATGGTGTAAGTTAAACGTAAACCTACCTACATAATATATCGTCGGGCACTCCGAATTGAGTTTTTATTCGTGTTATGCGTCGTGTCAATCGAGGCAATCTACTTGACGCGACGACGTTTTTAAATAATGAAAAATGCATATAACATATTTCATTGGTCGGTCGCGTTATGCTATAATAATATTATATATTAATACGCGTATAGTATTATTATTATTACATCGGTATACCTACAACGTCGTTGTTGTTTTAATTTCATTAATGTCCAAGGCCTCGTCTGAAATCCCCCCAAGGATCGCGTGACCTGAATACCACACGTGAAACATTTTCTAGGGATTCCATTAAGGTAGCACACATGACGTGTGCACACCGCACGTATATGACGTATATAATATGCACGAATATGCGTAATACATAATATAATATATATACCTATATTATACACACACACACACACACACGAGTCCGCGGTTAATTTGGGATAATTATGATTTTCTTGTGCAAACATGAACCGCCGGTGTTATTAGTTATATTAGTTATTACGGTTTTAACTGCAGACAAATGGGCAATAATTATACGGTCGACTTAAACGCGCAGTGACTCAGATAATGAGTGATTTAAATCATCTGACTTTCCAATAGTATTCAATTAGAGGGCGATAAATTATGCGTGTATTATATATCATATTGGCGTCAGTGGCATAAAAGTCATCAAAATCACGGTGAACTACGTGTATCAGATGCCCACGTACGTTATGATATTGTACATTATAGGTAGGTACCTATATAATTATTCTGGGAAAACAAATCGGGATTTTGACATTTTTTCTAAAACGTCTGTATATCGCTTTGTGCGTGTACTTTACTAAATCGACTTACTAGAGACAGCTTTGCTCGCGGTATTATATCGTTTTGATATAATATCCCTGGACTTTGGGTTGCCTGCAGTATTACAAATATTACAACTTTAGTCATATTTGCGGCGATAGACTAGCTTTTTATCATTAGACGATATATGTATATAATATGAAGGTATAATTATTATAGATGTGTGAAAAAAACCGTTGATCCGCCAGAAACAAATAAATTACTGAGTAGGTATCTTCTTTTATTGTACACACATTGGCACGTGCACAAAGGTTGGTTCGGAAAAATGCATGAAATTACGTCGAATTGAAGTGCAGCTGTTGTATCCACCATAGGAATGGAATCGAGCATAAAACGAACTACAATAATCGGTGAATATCGAACAGATGACACTTTTTGCGAAAACTGCGATGACAGACTCGTGGGGGGGGGGCACACCTATGGAAGTTGATAGATAATAGACGCGACAAGAAATTAGTGTTGATAAACAAAAATAGAATCGGATGAAATTTGGAAAAAATTTAAAGGAAAACAAAATTGTATAATATTATGGTAGATATGAACAGCTTTTACGAAATATCTCACATTTGTATACGAAAAATGAGTAGGAAATAAATGCGTCATAAAAGTAATAAATAATATTATCGATAAATGTATAGTTAATAACAATAATGACAAAATATTATTTAAATTTTTTTAATGGTTATATAACTTATAATCATAAATAATAAAATATTTTTTACTCGGAGATTTTTACCGTTACCCGTTTTAAATGAATATTTTGTGGTAAATACAACTGTCATCGTGTACTTAACAAACCTTGATCTTCATCGTACGTGGGTTATTTTTTTTGCATAAATACTAAACGATAACTTTGATGCACGTAACAAAATGCAAACTGGTTGAGAAAATATTGTAGTACATATTTAATTTGTTTGTTTAATTATAATATTATAATATATATAGGTATATATGTATACATATTTGGGTGTGTAGGTGTGTCAAACATATTTGGAGTTTTGAATTAAAAACCATACGTATAGAAGTAGAGTGAATACATTAAATATTTACTAATATTTAATAATTATATTCATAAAACTGGGGGGGGGGGGGGAAATAAAAAATAAATATTTTTATGGTTAAACTGTTTATAATATTTAATTGCCGGACTGGATTTAAATGTTTCGCTGCGGACTGTTGGCTATAAATGTGTTTAAACGTCATTTTTTTAATTGATCATTCCATTAAATCATAATAATATCAAGACATATACACTCGTATATATTATTATTATTATAGTAGAGGGTGTTAACTGTGTTAAGTGTTGATATCGTATATCCGAACGGCCGACGAGATGTTTTTTTTTGTCCGGTATAGGAGGTGCGTATATATACAACAAAATATTGTGTGGTGCTGCCTCAGTCTTTTTCAGTCTGGCCCGTCAAACAACTTTTAAATACACCTCGGCAAAATATAGGTAGGTATCATAGTGGCTTTCTTTGAAATCAATTATATACGTTTTGACTTCGGACACCTAGAGCAGCGCCCATTTCACAACGGCCGTCAGTTTTGACACATCAATTTAGCTCGAACCGCGGTCGCTTGTCGCGGTCCGTTAAACTATATTTTATTTTCGACCCGAACCGTAGTTTCAATATATTATGTAGATAAAACCACGGCAAAAATTTTCCCGACGAAATTCTAACGATATTCAAATTGATCTAACGACTTCCGTCCGAATCTATGAGCAGACAAGAACCGGTATATAATATCAGCTGCAGTTGTGAGGGAAAAAAACAAACCGTATAAAGTAACTATAATATAGTACATACATATATATATATTATATACATTATACATACAGTGAAAATTTCGTCCATCAGTCATTCTGGGACAGCACGTTTGGAAAATTCAATTTACATAACATTATCGCGATTTAAATTAGTCAAAACTAATGGGTTTGATACCGCTATACAGTAATAGAAATAAAATATAAATCTATATACGCGTACCCACTGCTTTCAAACAGTAAGATTGGATTTTCAGCAGAGGAGGAAACGAACAAAATTGAAATTCAACAAAATAGACGGTCGTTGATCGATGGCACGTAGAGGTGGTGCCTACCTATTTAGTATATCCACTTAAACATATAACGTCATTATATTATACAGGTACGAAAACCAACGTCAAAGCGATCGTTGTCAAATCCCGTTAACGATTATTTAAGCGTTTAGTTTACAAATAAAATCGTATAATTCTGGTGTTTGAAGTCTGAGATAATATTTCACCTCTCAGTAAAATATTGGATTTTTTTATTTTATTTATGATTAATCGCTTAAGGATGGATTTACCGTGGACTATATTTACGATTAAAAAACAATTGTAACATCTCATTGTAATGACATAGAACATAATAATATTATAAGTTCATAAAATAGAGTCATATGCACGCTTAAGGTTATTACGAGAATTTAAATATTTAATTAATGTTTTAATTCTCGAAATGTTAAAACAGTTTATTAGTCTAATAATAAGATTATAAATTGCGGCGTATTATTATTCAAAAAAAAAAAAATTGTATACACGTGTCTTGGATTTATCTTATTTAATAAAATCGTGTCGTTAAATAAATTACATTTAAAACCACAGGTTCTATTATAAATACTCCAGAGACGAATACGTTTAAAATTGTAATACTGTCATTTTCTATAGGTCGATTGCCCTATATAATACGCGAGTTCATAATTTATTTATTCAAAAATAAAACATACGTCGTCTACTCTGAATAAATTTAAATTATGTGCTTATATGTATCTTACGTTTAGCTTTGAAATTTGTTTACCAGCGTTTTGTCAAAATGATTGGGTTAAGGTTGA